>OZ018329.1:76574777-77032277 GCA_963969495.1 Ceratothoa steindachneri | reverse complement strand
ATGACAGGAAGGCCACCTACCTTGGGGAAAATGACAGAAATTAACGAAGGGTAGCACAGTTAACATTATCTAGACTGGGAAAGCGTTTCCTTTAGCCTTGCTAATAGAATGTTAAACGAATGATATTGTTCGCAGGTCCAGGATGCGACGGAACATCCTACAAACCGGCCGAGGTGTAATACATAAAGTGACTGGCGAGGAATAGGTCACTCCCCAGACAATACGTCTATATATACATATATGTATCTATTGGTTGGGAGAATTTATATATATATATATATATATATATATATATATATATATATATATACAGTTAGATACACATATATCCTCTAATGTACGTACGCGTCCTTCGCTACGTACAAGTACATTCGCTTCATAAAAGTAATCCGTTAATTACGAGGTATAAGAGTGCAATTTACTACAGGGGCCGATAGCGTTTAATGAGTTTACCAAGTTGCAGAAGAGGAGTTCACATTCCTCCTTGAAGACGGACGAAGGCACCTCTACTCCAGAGAAGTGCAACCTCCAAAATTCTAGACTCTGACGCGGATCGGAGCGAAATATCACACAGGAAACTCGAGATCCTTGAAGGTGGGTTCTGATGAGACGAGAAGAATCCAGGCCAGTCATTCGGGGACAAAACGATTCGAGGCTTTGCTCTGAACAGAGTAAGCCTTCACAAAAGAGATGGATCTGCCTGGTGAGATCCAACCTCGATGGTATACGCGAATACCAGGGACTTGGGGAAACTGATATACGATCTGAACCGAAGGCGACGAGATCTCAAACTCAATCTGCCGATCTTTGAAAAACCCAGGGTATTGAGATGACGGTCATTTTTATGGTGCTCCTTTGCTGGAAGGTACATACGTCTGTGATAAAGCTTCCGGTGCCCAGAGGGATTAGCTTTTGTCGCCCAACACCAGTCTCAATCGTCTCCAACGATGTGGGTAGAAACTTTCGGCTCTCCTTTTCCCGACTACAGAGATTAGCATTTTATCAGCGAGGTGAAAGCTTTTAGCGCTCAGCTTAACTGAAATTCAAATTCTTTCTTCCTTTATTTTTTTCCTTGGATACAGAGCTTTTTTTACTCCACGTGAAGTTAAAGTTAGGAGACATAGGGAGGGAAACAATTCAAGAAGCAAAAGAAGGGGGTATTCTTCTTGGCGTCCCCTTTTCCCTTACAGTGACGTCACCTCCCTTGACGGGCTGTAGCACCCTCATGGAGTTGTTAAATCAGCTCCATGACCTAAAGTTGCGGCACTGGTGAAAACGAGACCATTAGCCCGGCCAAGCCAGTCACCGCCGGAAGAACGGCTCGTCCTCCCGGAGGCATTTCCAGCAATGAGAGATATGGCGAACCATTCAAATTCAGTTTCTTCCATTGTCTATCCTCACCTTCACATTCTTAATCCGAATCGTCGGATCTGTGTTGTTGCATAGAAAATTCGGCAATAAAGCTGCAAGATGTAAACAGCCACATTGATATTTTCATGTTGGTTCTTCTCCGACCTTTTCGTTACCATTTTTGCTTTATTCTTCGTTTTCGTCATTTTCGTCATCTTTTGCTCAATCGTAAGCCTATTTAAACTAAAATGGCAAGTAGTTCATGGTTCGACTACCTCTGACGTCTGTTCTCCTCTTCAGTTTGATCCTCCCTTCCGTATCTATGACTCATGTGTCTGGTTTTTATTTCTTGATACGCACTGGCGCTGAATTTAGTGTTTTTCCAGCATCTTGTGGAGACAAAGCCTGCCCTCCCTCGTATTTATTTTTCACGCTGCTAATTCCTCCAATAGTAAGACCTATGTAAGGCTTAACTTTCAAGTTTCTCTCGGATCCCTTCGAATTCTCGATGGACCCTCATTAATTCTAATGTAGAATGTCCTATTTGGACCTCGATTTTTTCTGTCTACGACCGCTTGTTTGACTCGGAATCGCAAGCTTATGGACCACATCACCTCTTTCACTGTCTATGGTTCCTTTTCCACTTCTCAGAGTTCTTTCCTAACTGTCTCTTTCTTCGGTCAAACGTCACTTCCAACGTCTTATGTATGAAGTCCCGCCTTTCCCCTTCCAGCCTTGAAGGTAAGGCCTAATAACAGTGTAGTTTACCCGATATCTACGACAGTCATATATTCGCTCGTCATAGAGGTCTCACCCCCGAGAAACTTTCTTCAATGCGTAAGAATTATATTAAATGCTGGAATCTCTAGTCCGTCAACAACTCCGTGGGCCTCTCCGCTCCTCATAGTGCCGTGGTTTACATACACAGGGTGAATTCAGGTTTGTAGGCGATTGCAGGAGATATTCTGGTTACTTTATTGGGTAAAATCTATCATACTTGGGTTGATCATTTTCCCGTGTCTTCATTCAATTGCCCATCGTCATTCACCCATGATTCCTTCGTGGATTTCTTCTTATTAAAATATACATTTTTGTTTGGGGCGATTTTCATATCTCGTTTGCTTTTATTTATTCTAGTTATAGTGATACCCCTCTATAGAAAGTGCCAGAAGCTTGAGGGATAGAAGAGAGAGCATATGTAAAAATTAGTGAGTAGCGGAATCGTAAGGCTTCATCAACCGTGCGAAAATCAAACATTCTATGGTAACAAGCTGTGCCGGTAGCCAAACCGGCCGTATTATATCCGGAAGTGCCATCTCTGTATCGCAACAATTGGGCTTGGGTGTAGTGGCGAGAGAGAAACTGGAAAATGGTCGCTACAAAAATCCGTCTTGTCATAGACGAGGGGAAAATCAAGTCAAGACTGGTGATAGGTGGGCGTTCATACATGAGAAGGACAGCTCGTTTAGGAATGGAGAATCCTACACTTATGGGTCAGACTCGGCGCACCGCCCATTGTCGTCAAGCTCCCGACGAAGGCCGAAATCTTTGTGCCTGCTCTCTCTGGAACTCGAGCCCATTACCTAACCGTGAAAACTTGTTTCTTGCAGTTATTAAATGTCAATTATTCAGTACACTTTTTCAAAAATACAGCATTTGGGGTAAAAAGAAAATGGGGTTTCTCGAAGCCCTTGCCTGTGTTCAAATTTTTAATTAAGATAATTTCAGATGCATATGCTTCTTATTACATATATCCATAATTAATAATTCTGTATTTACATTTCTCAGTATTATTTATCATTTATGATATTAATCCAGTTCCCGTCTCGAATAAGACCGACTAAACTGATTTTTAGTCGCGTGAGCGTTCATGCGATTATGTTGGTCCGTCGGATGGTAACCATTTTGCATTTCAATGAGGTCTTGAAAGCTTTGAAGGGCGTAAGGTCATTAGTCAGGACAATTGAGAGCACGCGACTTAAGTCTGTTGCCCTTGTTTTAGCAATACGGAGATTCATTCGTTCGCGCCCGGCAATTCCGATCGATTAAAAATTCGCCCATAACTGAAACGTTGCCCGCCCCTGCCCTTAGATAAGGAAGGAACTTGGGTATTCGAATGACAGAATTAGGGAGGAGCAAAGAGCCTAAGATCCGCCCAAGGCCACTCTAATAAAGGGAAAGAAGTAGGACAGATCAGATTTGACGAGTGGGAAAAGAAAATGGAATATAAATCGAGTATCAATTATAACATTGTATTGCTTTTTAATTGCAATTTAAAGGTATTATTCATATTATTAAACATATTTACCGGGGTCTTTTCAACCACTTGCCAGGCTAAATTATTGGATGATAATTAACTAATAATCCATTTTATAAGTGAAACAATATTATGTATATTATCCGATTGGGAAAATTTAACAAATTGAATAATAATATAAATTTAACTAGCGTCAACCCGCTAGGAAACAAAAAAAAATTGGCAAGAAGGAAATTTAGAGGGCTGGTAGGGATGGTAGCTTAGTGATTAGGTTTGCTAGACTACCTTTATCCAGACGGAACCCGACCGGATAATGAAATAGACAAAATGGTTTCCTACTTCCGGGGGAGGAGGTATGTGGATATAAATACCCATCGGGGGGATTTCTTGGAGTGTGTGTTATGCTGCGAAGACGTGAGTAGAAAGAAAGAAGTGTTGTAATTGGATATGCCTGTGATGAGAAGTGTAAGATCTACCCACCCGAATACAGGGCTGAGCAGAACGCGTCAATCAATTGGTAGCCAGAACTTTCTCTTACCGGGATCGAACCTGGTACCGCGACGTTGGCAGACCGACGCCGTACCCACTCGGCTAGCAAGAGCTTTAAACAGTAGTAGGTAAGTAAGTGCCTCAAATGATGATGATGAAGATGTAACTTTAGCTGATTTAGCTCTAAAATAGACGAGGTATTGAAAAGGAGAAGCAAAAGCCATAATAAAATGTCGAAAAGTGCGTTTTGTGGTAGTGATAAGGAAAACAAATCACCCTTTTCCCTGCCCCTTCCCCGAGCCACTGCTTTCGGGCTTGCCAGTGATTTTCATTAGATCTTTATGCTAATTTCATTATCCGGTCGGGGATGTAAATAAATAAGATAGGTTTAGTATATTTTAAAAGCCTCCCTTATTATGGCTCGAATATTCAACATTCTAAATGCATTGCGCATCAGTTGACTTTTATGGGGTCTCGTCGTCTATTGTGATATCCTGGTGTTTAGGTTAGGTTAGGGAAGATCACGATGATTCAAAACATAAATAAACCCAATCGAACTTAGCTTCAACATAGCCTGAACTAATTTAACATGTAAAATACAAACCCGTAAAAATCACACTCGGCAAGACCTAAATAGCCTAACCTAACATAAAATATTAGCAGCTAAAAAATCACAATGGATGAGACCCATAAAAGGTAACTTGATCCTTTTGCTGTTGTTAAATGTGTAATTTTATGTACTTATGATTTTTGTACTAACTTGCTCTTGGGGTTTTAAAATTGCCCGCTCAACCCCAGCATCTACATAAAATTAAATGTGTTTAGAATTATAATTGTACTCCATTTCTTTTTCCCCAACTGTTTATTCTTTTCGCTATTTTTAATTTTTGTTTTTAACTCGTTTTATCCATCCCACGGGGATCCAGATCTGACAGTGGGTGAAATAGGACGCTAACCCCCTTTTAAAAATGGATCCTATGGGTATTGGCTATAAGAGTTTTTAGGTATGTGGTGAAAATTAGAGGTCGTACCTTTGAATCTGTGTTCTTTGTTCGGGTATTTACCTGCAGGGATTGAATGTAGACCTTGTTATTTATATCTGTCTGGGGAACCATTTATTTCCGTTGTATTGCACGAAGTCTTTTTCAAATGATTAACGAGTAATGTCCCTTTGAGTAAAGCCTCAAATCTAATTTTTAAATAAAGTAGTTTTTTATCTTCTCCCTGTTCGTCATCGTGTTAGCGTCGACGTTCTTTGCTCGAACCGGTATTAAACCGAACGCGGTTTTAATTTAATCCCTCGCATCCTAGCGAGCAAAATATGAGAACGATTTTCATTTATTAGAATATTTTCAAAAATAGGAGTAGGTCAATGAAATTTCCATGGTACATAAAGGCATGCAATTAATAAATTTTATGATTTCATATGATACAATCGTATATTCAAGAAATGTTACTAAATAAACTAACAAAATAAAATGATGACACTTGCAAAATAAGAGAACGATTTTTCAGAAACATTTTAGAAGTTTCTTGAATTCATGTCGCAACATTTTGTTCAGTAGAACTGTGCAACCGCCATTGTTGACGTACTCACTCTGCAGAGATGCCACCACACGTGAGAGTGAGTCCTGAGCTCGGTCAGAGAATTTTTCGGTTGAAAACTTCGGGGAGGACTCTATCTGCGAGTTCAATAGAGGTAGGAAGGTCCAAGGATGTGATTTCGTGCGTATTGAAAATTATACAATGAAAACAAAGCCTATAAATCTCCCGCAAAACTCGGTTGACCCCGCATAACCACCGTCCGAAAAGACAGAGCTACATATTAGGCGCTTCTCTGTGAAGGATCCCTTTAAGAGGGTAGCAGGAATTTCTCGAAATATTAAGACTAATGCGGCAAAGAAGTGAGCCGTTTCAGTGCATCTGGTTTAAAAGCACGTTTTCGGGCAACCAAACAAATCATCAACCAGAAGGCAAGGCGAATAATATGCTGAAATTCATGTTGTTTGGAAAGATGAAGATTCGGAGAGAATTCATTTCAGCGACGAAAGTAAATTTAATCGAGTAAATTTAATGCGCTGCTGGTGAAAAACTTAACCCTAAATCTGTTAAAAAGTCTGCCAAGCATGGAGGAGGCAGTATGGGGAAGGTTTTGGTCGGAAGGAGTTTGTCTGCTAGTGCGAATAATTGGAACGGTAAATGCGAATGAGTGCCTAAACCTCGTACAACATATTATACCTTCACTCCGAGCATCTCTGAACCAGACATCAGTATTTATGCAGGATAACGCGCCATGCCATACTCCAAAGCGAGTAAAATACTAGATCGAGCAAGAAAATATCGAAGTAATGAAGTGGCCTAATCAGAACCCGGACCTGAACCAAATTGAGAACCTCTGGAAGATCATTGGGGACATAGTTCAAGACCAACAACCTTCAACTGTAACGGCCTTTGGAACTGAATTGAGTAAGAATGCAGCATAACACCAGAATTTTGCAAGAAACTGGTGAGGTCCTGTGGTCGTCGTCTGTAAGGGAATCGACCCTCTCCCTCCTCTCTCAGTTGAGACACGGGACGTTGACCACAAACAGGCTGGCCGTGTAGACGCCACTGTTCAAACTCGACCACAGCAACCTCGCCCCTCGTCCCGATGAAAAGCAGAACGGTTAAAACTGCAAGATCTCCCCTAAAAGTGAGTATTCAATTTCACCTCAAGTGCGAAATTGCAGACGCGTTTCCCTCAAGCCATAAGGTCTATCAGGACCAGAGGTAAGACGTCCTGAGAAAAACCGTTGGAGGAGGAACCTTCATGCGGCCTGTTTTCCCCTCCTACCCCTACCTCAGTGGGGTGACGATGTATATATACCAAAAACTTGGGAAAAACGAGGTAGAATACGTGAGTCAGCAAGGCTACGAAGTCCCCGGCAAGAGGCCGGGCTACTAAGAGAAGGGACTAAGAAGCAGTTCATCCTCGAGCTAGTTCCTGGTTATCAAACCGAACTTTAAGTTAACTTGTCCAAGTTCAACATATTCTCGTCAGAGAAACCCCCCCTTCCCTATCCTGATGTAGCACAAAGCACCAAGATAGTTCTCGCCCTTGAGGAATACCGGAACTAAGAAGCAGCAGCTCATCCTCGAGATAGTTCCTGGTTGTCAAACCGAACTTTAAGTTAACTTGTCCAAGTTCAACTTATTCTCGTCAGAGAACCCCCCCCCCCGCCTCCTCCTATCCTGGTGCAGCCCAAAGCACAGAGATAGTCCTCGCCCTTGAGGAAGACCCCCGAGTGAACTCCCTCCAGCACTCCCCTGAGTCAAAGGATTCCCGCCTGGCTCACCGCTAGCCATCGCGAATTATTCTCCAGAGTAATCTGAAGAGGAGAAAGGAACATTCGTTCACAATCCGGTTGTAATATCATTTCCTGCCGAAGGCGTGTGCCTCTTCCTATCTGCCACGCTCGCCAAAGTCTTCTGTGGCTTTAACTCTATTTCGTCCGCCACCAGCCATATGGACGAGCGGCACGCGTCAACAAAACAATAACATTCCTGAGGTAACGTAACTCATTGAGTTCAAGGTCAGACTCAAACCCTTTTCAAGGGGGATACACAAAGGTATTTACGGACGGTAATGGCCGTTAGCATTTGTTTTTATATTGAAGTGAGTGGTGGGTCAAATATCACTATAATGTCAAGTAGGTCAAGTTAGAAAGCCTTACCTAAAAATTATTGAAGTCCTTACTGTGTATTTAGGGCGTAATATTTCTTTGGTTCATGCTTATTTTTTTTGTTCTTTAATTAAAGTTTTAGTTTGTTTTAACAAATTTTTATTCTATCCTCGAATCGCTAAGTACGGCACAAGGAACCCTCAAAGTTTAAATAAGTCAATAATCAAGATAATAATAATCAAAAAAATATATAGCACTCTTAGAGAGATATAACGTTCATCACGGAGGTTTTGGGGGGAGGGGTGTAGTACGTAAACAACCCATACGTACAAACATCCTGCCATCACTCGGTCCTTCCTATACCACGACATAAATACTTAGTGTCAGGCGTGGGGTGCTTCCTATACCACGATATAAATACTTGGTGTCAAGTGTGGGGTGCTTCCTATACCACGACATCGTCGTTGCGCCGAAGTAATAGAAAAAGGCTTCGGCATCTCATATTAAGTGCTTTAAGTTTCATAGTTGTCAAATCTTGTTTTTTTTAAGCAATTCTGTGAATGATCGTTCTCTTATTTTGCACATGTCAATATTTTATTTTGGTAGTTTATTTAGTATAAATTCTTTAATATACGATTGTATCGGATGAAATCTTCAAAAAATACATTAAATGCATGCCTTTATGTACCAGAAAAATTTCATTTACCTACTCATAATTTTGAAAATCACTAACTCTATAATAATCATCATCATCACTAACTCTATAATTTAAGAAGGGGATTTTTTTGAGTATTTGAATAATAATTTAATCTTAGTTTGGTTATGACTTATGTTTTTTTATCAAAGTTAATTCTAATAATTCTCTTATAATATCAAAAAATAAAATTGTGAAGTTCAGAAATAAATATAAGTATCGAAATTTTGTGATTTTTTTAAAACCCAAACAATTACAAATTGTGAAGTTCAGAAAATTTATTTTATATATCTTCTTCTATAACTATATTTTAGCAACGTGATATTTTGAAAGGGGGGAAATTTAGTTTAGAGTTCCTTTTTAAAATTATTATTATTGGCGAAGTTCAGAAAAAGGATAAAAATTTAACCATGGCTGCTTTTTTTTAGATTTTAAATTTTAATCTTAGTAGCGAAGCGTAAGCTCCTCCCGTAGGGGGAGTGGCGAAGCCATTGCCTGGTATTCTATTTTTTTAATTTTGCTCCGTAGTATATTTTCCGTTCATTATTTTATTTTATTTTCTTGTCTCTTCCCTATCAGGTTTTTTTTACATGCGGAATAAATTTCCACTAGTTGAATTACCACTTTTTTCTCAATTAACAGCTAGTAGCTACCCAGAAAGTAAGAGCTTGGGGCTATGGTAGCTACCTCTAAGTGAGGTAGTGCTGCGTCGCGTTGCATAGTTGTTACTTAAAAATAAGAAGGGAAAACCAATGAGGACATCGCAGCCAGTGTTTGCAAGGAGAGATCTATATAGGAGTGAATATAGGGAAACTAATATACCAGCAGATACACTTATAGGCATTATGGCAGGCAAGGGCACGTAATTCTTAAGATGTAGGTTGCAGCATGATTGCCTAATGCGGCGTCGTATTGCCTACGCATTTTTACCCATCTTGACAGTTTTTTTACTGTGAAAATAAAAAGAAGTTCAAGCGCAAGCTGAATGAAAGTATTATGGATAAAGCATAGAAGGGAAGAGGGTCGAAAAGATAAATATAGAGATAAATCTGACGAATAACAATGGCAAAGAGAAGCAAAACACACAAATAGGCCGGAAGTGTTTAGATTATGACACTTGTGAAAATGGTCTTTTTGAATAATTATTCCCACAACTTGCATTGTAATTTCCAATCGATATTTTGGGGCTCTCATTTAGAAGGCAATTTGGTTAGTATTAAGATTTCTCATCGTCAATAATAAATTTAGTTTACACATGAATTATATGAAAATTTAATAGCCTATTTATTCTTCACCTAATTACTGTGCCTTCCAGAACGGAAGAGAATTTCCGCTGTACCAGATATATTTGTGCTATAAAACAACTATGTTTTAACTAATTTTATTTAAAAAATAATTATGCACATTAATTCTTATCCATTTTTAAATAAGAAATTCGAAATAAATTGTCATATTTAATGGCCGAAGTGACCATAAGATGATTCGTTGAAGGCCAAGAAAAATTCCTTACATGACTCCAAGTTTAAACATTCATTTGGTGGCTTCTTTTTTTTTGTAGTAGAAAAAAAATTGGTTAGATTTTGCGTGAACTTATGACTAATGAGAAATCAATCATTAAATTTAGTCAAAAGTAAATCCGTTTGTCGAAGGTATTGAAACAATGAAAAAAAGTATTGGAAGTTTGCCAATTTTCTTAAAATTAGCGGTTGCACTTTTTTTTTCAGTCCAGACAAGTCGACACCCGAATATAACATTTCAATTCATATTTCAGATAGTTCAATAAATTTAGGGGGAAGAGGAGATTTTTCGTTAGGACATGAAAGTTAAACATTACTGTAAAGAGCAAAGATTATCTCAATAAAATACATATGTGCGTTAACAGTTACCTTGGGAATGTTTGAATTTTACATTTCATGAACCATTGGAAACACGGAACAAATTGAGTTGCCACCGCGGATTTTTCGATGTAAACAAGTAAAATTCGAGAATACTAGTGCTAGTTGCGATTGGATTTTGATTTGTAAACACTTATTAAAGCTTTTCTCATTAATTTGCAGAATGTCCTTCAAAAAGAATATTCTAAAAGAATGTATACAAGCTGACAAAAATAATAGTGAAGGGTAGGGATATGCCAACATTAAAATGACATAAAAGTTAGCTTAGATAAAAAGTTTGCGCTTTGATAATAATTTAGGATAAAATGTTGGCCTATGCCCTTGTATTTAGTAATGTGCAATACCATTGGAGTATGAGTTTTTAATACTTCTTATTTACAGTGAGGGTGTGGCATTTTTTCTTTTACACTGCTCTATTAGGAAAGGTTTATTTAGTAGAGGAGGATACGTGTATGATTATATCACTGTGATAAGAGACATCTGTCGCTTTTTAGCTCAGTGGCAGATTTACTTTGGCGCTAATTTTAACCCTAATTGATTTCTTAGATAGATATCCCCATATATAGTAAAGGAAAAGAAACCTTTGAACATTTCTAGGCTATCTCGTGATCAGTAATTTAACACTTATAGCCTCGTATTTGCTAAATATTTACTTCATTAACAAATTGGAATTTAACAAACGTTACTTGAACATCATCACTATGCATTGTCACTAATAAATAACTTTGTACTCATAACCACAAAATATGCTATCTACTACCCCCCACAAACTCGCACTTAAGGTAACAACTTAAAGGACCAGAAAAGCGACTAGGGCCTATCAAAGGTCATCCCAGAAAGTAGACTTCGTTGCCATCGCTTCATTTCGTTCCTGACGTCAATGACCTTGCTATTACATCTCTTCTTCCCCGACTCCCACAACTTTCTTCATCAAAAGGATCGGAAGGAATTCGCGTTGGCGACTTTTAAACACTGACCGTTGATTTTTATATCCAGTGCCTCTAACCTCTGCCGCACTCTGCAGGTTCTCGTACGACGCGGTAAAGGAGTCCGCTGATCACATCTTGACTTCCTCGAAGCACAAACCAGTCGTGGGAATCATTTGTGGAACGGGATTAGGTGAGGAAATGTCTTGTCTCTCGCCGCAAGGTGAGGACTACCTAAATAATTCGAATTTTCTCATTTATTTGTGTCCTTCAAGATTCGCACTTTTTAAGTAGGTGTGCTCTCTGTACAAATTTGTTTTCGGGGCCGGGTCTTTTTTTCGCCCCACGTTTTTCGTGTTAGCACAGTAATTGCATTCATCGCCCTTGAATATTTTAATTATTTCTTATGTTTACCCTATTTATTATTTTTTCCCGCTGAATAGATTATGCATTGATTTATTTTCCTTTTCTCCTTTCTCTTTCCTTGCCTTTTTGTTTCTCTGATTTTCTTTTCCAATTATCTCATTCTTCCTCTCGTCTTTCTTCCTTCCCCTTTTTTCCTTTGATGAAACGTGTTACGTATTAATCATTTTCTCATCTTGCACCTTGCTCATTAAGGCCATGTCCGCCAGTGTGCGCTAATTTCCTTTACAAAAATAAATCCACCGCTGAAGCAAATCAGCCGCCGTTATCGGAGGCATAAATCCACATGAGAGTACACTCGATTTTTATTCCCATGAGAACGTTTTCTCACTCCAAAGGATCATGAACCAGGGTAAGGGGAGGGGGTGCGAGGGGGAAAGGAAATTCGTGTCATCCAATGAGGGAATGCGGCAACATCCTTTAAAAATGGAATTTGTACCCGAATGTCCAATGATTGAAAATATACCTGACGGATTTGTGAGGGAGCGAACTGTATAGCAAGGCCGAAAAGATGTCTAACCCAACGGGGGAACGTTTATTCACTGAGGAAATAGTAATGAAATGCATTAAAAAGAAAAAGATGAAAATAAAAAAGATGATGGTTCTTCCATCATTGTATTCCCTTTAAACTCGATGCTGGGGATCAGTTTGCATTTAAGGCTCTCCTCGCCTATTGTGATTTGGAGCCGTTTATATTTTACGTTAATTAAATTAGGCGTGGATTAATCTAGATGCTATTGATTAAATACCTAAATAAGCCCAGCCAAACCAAACTTTACCTAAACTAATTAAAATGTAAAATATAAACACTTAATAATCACAATAGGCAAGGCGGTCCTTAAATGTAAATTGATCCAATGTTGAGGCCCGGATGTTTATAATCCCTCGTGCAAGCCCCAGCACTTAAGGCTAATGACGTTTAATATTACAAGCATTCTTACTCATGTCTCTTTTTACTATTTGTTTGTTTTTTATATGTATATACTTTTTTCTTAAAAAAATTAGGAGATACCTTCGCTTCCAATGCGAGCCCGGAACCCGTTTGAACCCTATATCCGCCGAGAGGGACTTAGAGTAGTAGGACCTCTGTAGGTCTTGCCTCAGATATTAGACCCCAGAATTAAGCATTTCCTTGGAGTATGTGCGCAGGTTCGCCTCGTGCTCCCATTTGGTGCAGTTGCACTGGCTACATAGTTGTCCGGAGGGGTCCCAAGCGGGATCACTGACGCCCCATTGAGGGACGTTGAAAACCCCCTGCTAGGTGTGTGGGGATCCTGATACTGTGACCAAGGTAGCCTCGCCTTAGAAGGCGAAGTCTTTTCCAGGTAGTGGTGGAGATATGGCTTGGCAAGAGCGATCCCCAAGCCTGATCCCACTGGTGGGCAAAACCCTCTCAAGGGAACGGAAGCCCCCCCCCCCCCCGAGAAAAACAAGTTAAATAAAGATGGGGGCTCGGTATACGGAAGTGACATTTGTCATTTCACCACAGTATCATAAAAAATACGGGTCCCTCTGAGTCCACTTGAGAGCTGGAAAAAAAGGTGACCCTCCTCCATCTCCATCCAAAATGAGAACTTAGGGAGGTGAGCCTATAAGACGTCGGGATCCCGCAATGAGAGGTTGGCGGCGTCTTTGAGCCCGCCAGCTTCAAATTCTTTCTCGTAATCTGCTCGATAGACAGAGCAGGGGTGTTCACCGTACAAATGCTCCGTAAACGTAGGGAACTAGTTTCTTTCTTTGGTAGAAAGCCAAAGGTTTCTCGTTTTGAAATTGGGAGCTAATCCTGCACAGAGAACAAAAATGAGTTATTTTCAAACACTCCCTGGTATACCTGTGAGGTTGATCCCGCACTCTACCTCAAACTTTGTATATGGTGATAGTCTATGGTGTGTGCCAGCTCTTGGCACCCTACCCCAGGATCTTTTGTCCGGAGAGGTTTCCAGGCAGTATCCCTGACGTCACAATCTGGATTGAGTGATTGGTGAGGAAAAAAATAGACGTCTCGAAACCCACCCCTTAAACTCTCCGTCACGTTAGACCTGGACAAGCACTATGAATTGGTGTTTGCTGGATGGTATCGCTTCCTTGTCAAGGGACGCGTGCCGTTGCCATAGAGGTCTTATTACTGCCACAGCTTTGGCCAGCCAAATAAAATATGTTGACGTGCTAAGAAAAGTAAACTTAAATTCGATTAAAATGCCCCGAAGCCTTGCATGATGAGTTTCTCGTATCATTTCGGAAAAGAGGCCCTGAACTTCCAGACTGTGGACCACACATTATATGGAGAGACTAGTAATATATTCCTGTCGCGGTCTGCGTGACCAGTCACTTCCTATGCGTCATAGTCAAGAAACACCATATCTGCTCCTAACCTTCCTGGCCTACGAGGGCAATGCTCCTATTCCCATTCAGAACCCTTCTGCAGGTTCTACCTCCCCCAACGAAAACCAGGACCCCTCTCCTTCACACTTGACCATTTCGTAGAAAACGAACCGGTGCCCCTTCCCCCGAATCACTTAAGAGATACAGGCACGGGAGATCTCAGTTGAACCCAACAAAGAGGGTGGCACTAAGAAAGCTTCGGCTCCCCTCGTTCCTACCCAAAGTTGGACGGGTCGCAACGAGTGGCCGATCATTTCCATACGACCAAACGAAGCCGACGCGAAATGAGCCACGCCCGCCGAAGGAATTGAGGCAGGAAGGGAAGGTTCGTATGTACTGTATACCCTATAGTGAGGCCGGTAAAGCAACGGCGCGTTCTGCTGCCAATATTGCTCATATATCTACCTACAAGCTGCATTCGGTCATCCATGGGCATTTTGCTTAAGGTAGGTGCCCCTCGCCTTCATAATAGATCCGGAGGGCAATTTCCTTCAGTGGACCTTCCATGAACTCGCCAGATGAGCCTAGAGGGCAAAAATGGCTATACATCGTTAAAATTAAATTACATGGACTCCGGACTAATTGGGAGGGAGAGCAGATGATCGTTTCCTCCCACTAGCTGTCTCTCCCCAGGAGATCCTGTTAAGTGCGTATTCCCTGCCCATCTTCCAACTGTACAAAGTCCTCCCGAGCCCCTTTCCCATCACCAAGGGTAGAGGCCGAGCTGGTGGGTGCGCAATGTAGACCTGATTTGATGTCTCCCTTCTTCCTCAACCCTACACTACTTTTCAGTTGGTAGCGACCTTTTTTCACGTAGGTAAGACGGATTATCTCTTTTTTTGTGTGAACCTTCTACCGTTAGCAAGTTTCGATATGGTAGAATTCCGCCCTATGGTAGACTGGTTACCGACCTTCTAGTTCATCCTCGGGAAGTGAACTGTAAACATCCAATCTGTGGGGAGTACACGATTAGTTCCATGGGACGGGTGGTAGTGCAGCTGGTTAAAGAGCTGGAGATTGGTGCCAACGTGGAAAAATTCACGTACCTATGCACTAGAACAGCAACATTTTCCTGTCGTGATATGTCCCTGAGATCTCCTGATGTGAAGCAGACTTTGGGCGGGGTGCGGTCAATTGCTTCATAGGTATCAATCATTTTCCCATTCAAATCTCTCTCCTCAGCCGCTACTGCGGCACCATCTCGATGGTGCCTGGAACGAGGGCGTTGGTCCGAAATCCCGCAATCGAGGAAATGATAATAGGGATCTCAGGGCTTGGTATAGGAACAGTGAAGGAGGGGGATGCTGCGCCATTTGACATTTAAGGTCTTATATGCAAGAAAGACCTTAAAGGCGATTCCGTATCAACTACTCCAGTTCGCGAAACAAGGGAGTTGCACGAGAGAAACGTCTCTTTCGGGGAATAATACTGGCTGCAAAGTTTAAAAAATATTGGCGAGGTCGAAAAGGTAGTTGCAGTAGTCAATGCTAGGGTGGAGGAAAGCATGAATGATAATCTCAATGATGTGGTCAAAGGGAGCGGATGCGACAAATTAGGGAGAAAGCAGAGAGAGAATTTACAGACACTACCAACATGGGTTATGAAAGATAACTGACTACCAAAGGTGACGCCTGTGGCGGTTGGGTCCGTTCAAATTATTTCTACGCACACGAATGTGTATATTTTCGTGTACATGCCTGTTCGGATCAGTATAGACGAAGGGCCGTTCCGATTGATGGAGCGCGATGACTGCGTTGTCCCCTAAACTGCCCGGCACATTCTTCTTAAATGTCCCAGTCTGGGCGATCTTCGCGCACATTACCTGTCCCAGTATCGGGTCGAGCGAGGTGGCTACCACTTGTCCATTATTCTCAGGAAGGGTTTGTGTAAACAGACTTGTTGACTATCAGATGGCCTCCTCCATTCTATTTGAATCTCTTTGTTTAAAGTTACACGATCTTGCGCCGGGGTGAGGTGGCCCTCATCCCCGACGCCTGTGTGTGCCTCCATTTTTTTGCTCTTGCTTTCTGTTTTTGTTTATTTGCCTTTTTGTTTACGCGACTTTTGTCCAGGTAGGCAGTCGCTAGATGGGTTTAAAAAAAGTGTTTTGATTCCTCCTCCTTGCAAGTGCATCGTTAGGCGTCGGCTGAGGGTAGTTGTGGTCATGCATATATATAATGCTTTTGTTTGGGGGTGTTTTTCATATATATTTTTTGTTTTTTAATCTAGCCTATCATTAGGCTATAACGTGATTACGGCGACTTTTGTCCTATTAGGCAGTCGCTACATGGGCTCTATATAAAGAAAAAAAACTCACGTTTGCTCCGATGGTTCTGCCCAAGACGCCGCGTTGAAGTAGACCAACCATTGGATATTTGTTGCCATGCCTCTTCTGTAAAATTTTCTACAACACTGGGAGTACTACGTTCGTCTTTCGTGGAGCATTATTTGTGTAACACAAAAGAGCCTTGGCAGTTCTGTTCCAGGCACTGCCTCCACCTTTACGGCCGAGCTCGTTGCAATGTACCACTCGGCACGGGGGATTTCGCACCATGGCCATTTTGAATCTCCTCAGCCCTCATCCGTATGACTCGTGATGTTACGTTTATGGTCGCTCGAAGTGATTATCTATTAATGTGTCCCGGGACGTAGTGGTGGTAAAAACGAACCTGCTGATGGAGAGCCAGGCTGTATATAGGTAAAAACTGCACCATCAAATCTTCATTTTACTCATCTGTAATTACACTCACTCTATGTCGGGCATGGGGGGAAAACTTACTCGATGCGTGGTAGATAAGATGAAAGAAAACCCACTTCATATGAAGATTTTCACCATTGTTCCTCACAGCACCACCGGATGACCCCTGGAACCATTATTCTGTGAGGTCTATTTGGGGTCTGAGAGTGTGCGCCACTTTTTGATTGAATCTCCCAGTTTGGTAAGTGAGGTGGCGAGACTCATGACCATTTGCCCCTTATGCGGTTCCCGCGCGCCAGGTTGCGGAGGCCTAGAGTTCTTTAAGGATGCTAATTCTGGGATCTTGCACTGCCCCTTCCCTCATTGGTTGGCGCTATAATTGCATTTTAAGACTATGGTCTCTCATCTTTTCGCCCAAAGTTTATGGACAAAAGGGGCTGTTATAGCAAAACTATCGTCCTTAAATTTGGGGGGAGAGGGCACGTTTGAAACCCATACGAACAAGTGTACAGAGTACATGTACTCAAAAGTACAAATTTGCTGCCATTTGCAAGCCACTATAATCTTAATTAAGGCCGAAGTTCTCATTTTCATCTGATGTTGTCAAGTGGAAACAGCGCTTCCAAATACATAAGTTAAGCCACAATTGGATATGATTTTTAGCCGCTTGGATCCCAAATAGTCTCGGTTTCACGTCGGCTGCTGCACGGTGTAGACCCATTAATCGGATCCTACGTTAAAGTGTAGATCCTTACTAAAAATAAAATGTCTCAAAATGAGTGCATTCGGTAGCAAAAAAAAATTCTGAGGTTTACGTTGCAGCGGGATTAGGTTATTTTTCTTCTGAACGCAGCAATCTCTCAGGTTCTTAGTCGTAGAATAGAATTCTCTCTCTCCTCTGCATGAGTGTTCTTAGGAACAAGACGATACACACTCCTTCGTCATTGATGGATCTTCTGCTAGCTTGGTGGATACACGAGCGTTGGTTCTCTATCGTCTAGGTACCGAGTTAAATTCCAACTGAAAGCGGACTATGACGAACGAGACGGGAATCAAATATGAGAGGTATGAGTGGGATTGTAGTTTCAAGCCTCCGGAAATATCGAGAAAGAGCACCAAACTCAGAAGTACTACCTAGAACCTTCTGGGCATTGGTATTGAAAAATAACTACATTAACCGGGATATAAACAAAGTCTAGCCTAGCAACACCGCGAAGCTGAGCTTTGCCTTACCACCCGGAGACACTGCCTACATTCTTTTATTTTCTTTCATAGGGCGTATTATTCGTTATAAATACTATTTACCTTACCATTTTGAGCAATAGGACTCCAATAGGACTTAGATAGAAGGGAGGTGGCAACCGTGCACATACAAACTCAATAAGCACATCCGCGCAAACTCAAATATAAGATATATTCGCACACGATTCGGATATCGAATGTCACTTTTATCATAGTCGAGGTATCGTACGTTCGGAAGATTTCGTCTGAGTCTTGCTAATTTCGGGGAAGTATTTAGCCGAGGCATATTGCTGTAGAAATACTAAAGTGTGAAAAATAAAGGAACAAAGAATATTTGAATAAAGTAAAATATCTATTCTTTTCAACTCCGCTTTGTTGTTGTCCAATTTGGGAATGTAGCAAGTAAAACTAAAGTTCTGATACGGGCCATCGTGAATGTATAACCCAAATGTTCGATGCTATCGCGAGTCATGGTTAGGCTAATGGCGTTCGAGGCTCGTAGTGTGAGTCTGCCTGTAGGTTTGATTAGGTTTTGGAGCAAGGAACTCGTATAAACTTCTCGCATACAGTTTTTCAAATCAATTATGGTCTTTGCTGATATTTTAAGCACTTTAACACAAAAAAGTAGTTGTCAACCCTTTTCAGCACGAGTGAATGAAATAAACGATTGCCTCAAAAGATAATTTTGATTCTTCTAACCAAGTGTCTTTTCGCAATCTAACACAAATTGCATTCACGCTTATTACAGTGTCAACGGCAACGCGAAAATGCTAATCTAAATATCATAATATGTCCATTTTTACAAAGTCCTAGCCTAACCTGAACTTCGAACGCCTAATTTGCTGCGGGGTCAGTTCCGAAAAGACCCAAAATGTGTAATTAACGAGGTCATTTCTACCAATTAGAAAAAGAAAGGATGGAACAACAGATGTAACAAAAAAGTAGATAAATATGCTAAGAATGACACTCTACCTTAAAAAATAAGTTCGTACAACGAGCACAGGTGATCGAAAGTGCTAACCCGACCCAGCTCGCTGGGGACATGATCACAAGTTAACAAAGTCTGCTGACCAAAGTCGCGTGCTCTCACTTATTCTGATTTATGACCTTACGACCTTCGAAACTTTCAATAATTCCAGGACTAACCTTAGGAAGACCTTGACAAATATATCATTCGAAAGAGAATGCAAAACAACATAAGGGTTTTACATTTTGTTAGAATCGGCCGACTAGTTATGATGTTATTGCCAAATAATTTCCCGGCTAACCTTGGGATGATTTTGGCAATTATATGATTCGAAAGATAATGTAAAACAACATAAGGGTTTCAAAGTATGTTAGAATCGGCCGAATAGTTATGATGTTATTGCCCAAACAAATGAATTCCCGGGGTAATCTTGCGAGGACCTTGGCAATTATATCATTCGAAAGAGAATGTAAAATAACATAAGGGTTTCATATTTCTTTAGAATCGGCCGAAGAGTTACAATGTTACTACAAAAAGAAAAAAGCGAAACGTGGGACCGACCGACCGACCGACATAGTCTGATATAGAGTCGTACGCGACTAAAAACCACATGCGTTCTTCCGTGCTGCTATTGAATGATCACCTTTCCTCCTACGGTTCGTAATTATAAGCCATTGGACTCATATTTACAACCTTTTTCCAAAAGTTTGAAATACACCCTTAAGGGAGAGAATAATGGTTAGGCCTTCCGCTCAACGAACACATTGCTCTGTGGTAGCACAAGGAGACCAGGTTGCTCTGTGATAGGACAATGGGGCCAGGAGACTAACGCGTGAAAGTGCATCAAGCTCCCATGCCAAGGAATATTGAGGCAAAAGGAGAGAAGAGCTATCCTTTGAAAACCGGCGACCTTCGATTCGAATGGGGATACGAATAGACGGGAATTGAATACTGGGAACACTAGCACCAGGTGGATACTGCGGGGCTTTAGTCCGGCAAAAAAGGTTAGACCGGGACGGGATCTTAGACCATTTCCCTATTATGGGAACACCTATGGAAGGAGGCCTTTATCAGGTGGAATTTCCTCGGGGGTAGGAATTGTCAGGCGGTGGAACTCACTTATCCTATGCGTGAGAAGATACCAGTAAACGGATGAGGGACAGGGTGGGTCTGATTGAAAGCTGTCCGAGTAGCCTAGTCGCCCGCTTCATTACCAGGGACCTAGACGTGGAGGGGCACACATTATTTTCGTTAAAAAATCGAGGCCAATGAACGCTTCTACGTTGTAAAGTTTAGGAGGAAAGTTTGGATAATTAAAGATAAGGAAAAATATGTGGAAAGCACCAGAGTAAACTAGACCTAGTGTTAGGGAGTTATAGGATGCAAACTCTCCGGAATCTCTCTGACAGCGAAGGTAGGCTCCCTTGAAGGGCGAGCTTTCCAAACACAAGGCATTAGACAGGGCTGAGAGATCATGCAGTAGGCGGGTCAAGAAACAGGAGAAATGGCGTTCCGGCAGTCCACATGTCTTGGTCGAGAATATGGAGAGCAATGTAGATTGCATTCAATTACACTGCGTACGAACATCCGCAGCGACACTATCTTCGGGGGGTACCAGAAGTCTTCAACGGAGGGAGCGTTAGATACCACTGGGGACATTAGACGCGGAAAGGAACGAGCATGGAGTCGACAAATGGGGGGGCGATGGACTCCATACAGACACTGGTGAAGCCAGAGGATCGATTAGTCAATCTTTTAGATTGATTCGAGGAGGCGTAGAATCGCCGGAGAAGCGGAGGCATATACCGCGCAACCCAAGTCATGTTTGAACTGGACTAAAGCTCTGGACCCACTGCATATCGTACGATAGCGAGTGCCCCATGCAGTGTGGGAGACCCGACTCGAGGTTGTGGATGGAGTAGGGGAACTCAACAAGGTAGGCCATACCGGGTAGCTAGAACTGCCTTGCTGTCGTCAAAGGTGGAATCCTAAGAACTCCACCTTTGCCTTCAAAGGATAGGGACCACGGGCATCTCCAAGAATTCGAGAGTGACAGGGGCCAATAGGAGGATTTATGAGGGGGTTGGGGAAGAACACCCGTTAGAGATGACCACTCAGCGGCTGCGGTGATAGCCAAGTGGATTTGTAGAGATCAACGAGATCGGATGGAGTCCAAAGATACGCCAGTTCTCCTTCTTGATCTTTGCTCACTCCTACAGCATAAATATTTACAAGAGATGTGCAATTAAGGGAGACAGCCGGAACGTCGGGATAGGTTAAGTGGAGACAGAACAAGACTGATACCCCCCCCCCCTCCTTTTCACACAGGAGAAATTGCTGATAATTTGGTCAACAGCGAGGTTCACCCTTATGAATCTATACCCAACTTTCCCGTGACCTCTGTTGCCGGGCACGCCGGAAGGCTCGTCCTGGGCCTGCTCTCTGGCATCCCTGTACTGTGTATGCAAGGTCGAGTCCACTACTATGAAGGACAGCCCTTACGGAAGGTAAGAACTCTTTGGACGCTGCCTCTAGAACTCTTCAAGATCGGGTAAGGATTTCTAACGGAGACGGTTATGCAGAGTTGCCACACTTAGCTATGTCACAATTTACGATGAATTTCGTTCTGAGAGTGGCAATTTAATATATTATTTGATGAGAGATAGAGTGTTTGGGGTATATTTACCTATCAATAAACCAGATAGGACATTTACCAATAAATTAAATTTAGTGATTTTTTTATCGTTATTGCGGTATTTCGAGCATTACTGTCGAAACATTTTGAAACTGTTTTGTTTCAAAGCAGGGGTGCCAAATTTCCCACATTTCTTCCCCCTTCCCATTTTAAGGCTTAATTAACTTTATATATTTATTTCATTTATCATCGATATCAAAAATACTAGCATTAACAACATTTGGGTATTGTTATTTTTAGCCTTATAATTAATTTTCCAACCTATGTTAGGAAAAATAATAATACTTGGCAACTCAACACAACAAACCCTAGAAGCATTCACCTCAAACTATTCGAGGTTTCTGAAACACACAAATACGAGGGGCGGTCAATAAGTTTTGCAATTCGGATATGAGGAAAAGTGTTTTATTATTTTTCAATATAACTACCCTCGACTTCAATGCACTTGCGCCACTTGTCCCTGAGGCTTCGAATTCCTGACAACCAGAAATCTCCCGACTGTTGTTCAATCCACTCCTGGACGGCGAGCTGGACATCTTTATCACCCCCCAAACCGGCGTCCACGCAGTGCAGCCTTGAACTGGCGGAATAAAAAGTAGTCGCGAGGGACCAGATCTGGACTGTAGGGGGGGATGGTTGAGCTCCTTGAATCCGCACTCGCGCAACTCTGGCCTTGTGGACTTTGACGACGTTGAAGTCGATCATGGGGCGTGAGGTTTCTTTGGACCCAACGGGCAGAGACCTTGGTCATGACCAAATTGTCGTGGATGATGTCGATAACACTTCCATGTGATATTCCAAGTTCTCGCTTGATTTCTACGACCTTCACCCGTCGATTTTCGAAGATCATCCTCTCCACACGGGCCACATTGTCCTCGTTGGTCACGTCTAACGGGCGTCCTGGACGGGGGTCATCTTCAAGGGACTCGACCATGGCGGAACTTCCTATTCCAGCGAGCAATGGTTGCATAGGAAGGGGCGTTGTCGGTGTAACCGCAACCATGCGTTCATGGATCTCTTTTTGCATTCTTGCCTTCCTTGGTCAAAAATTTGATCAGTGCGCGGTGCTCAACCTTCTCCATTGTTGAAAAACTTGTGAATCGTCCTGACTGACGATCTGCGATCAGCCACTGCTTCTTAAATATACGAGGCAGGAGCGTGCGGCTGCAGGTCCTGACTTGTTATAACTTGTCCTAACACCCCCACAAACAGCCATCCCCCTTCCTCTGTTTTGCCCTGCCGATTCGCAAAACCTATTGACCGCCCCTCGTAATTATATCATAGTTAACTTAATTTTATCCGAAACATTTTGCTAAACGTGACGAAACTAATTTTGGTAAACTGTACCTTGTACCAAGTTGAGAACTACAAATACCCATAGGATACCTTTCAAAAAGAACTTTTCAGCTCATCGTTCTGCATAAGATACTAATTAAGAACCAAAGTTCCGAGTCTACCAAACGAAGAATAACGTGAAAGTGTTAAAAATCTTTGTTACACTTGATTTTGTGTATCCTTTTCCTTTATTTGGAGGAGAACCACAGAACCAAAACCATACAAAATAGTGCTATGCGCCATCGTCTTTTTCCCCCCCGTTGGATTTTAAGCGCAACACTAAACGGGGGCATCTACCTATCGAGAAAGTGGATGTGAATGAAGTACAGAGGTTAGGGGCGGAAAGGCACGCGACCCTCCAGATGTCACTTGACTTCCCCTTTCGGGTACATACAAGGATCGATAAGGGAAATATAGGGGGGGGGGTATAACCAACCACTTTAAGAGGGAGGAGTGAACCAGCCCCCCCCCCCCCCCTTAAAGCACCAACTCGGCGACTAGCCTACGAAATCAACCGCCGCCCCCCAAAAATGGGCTTGAAAAATCGAAATGTCTAGAAGGAAGAAAGCTCTGGTAGTCTCAATCTCGTTTGAGTGCCTAGAATCAGTGGGGCTGAGAGGGCGTCTCAATAATCCAGGTACCAGGTCCCCATGTGGGGGACCCATTAGCCATAAACTCTACCCTAACCAATGACCCCCTTTAAACCCTTCTCTGCCCACGGGGCATCCACAGTGTGCCTTTGGAGTTCGGGTGATGAAGCTGATGGGGATCGACAACCTGATCGTGACGAACGCCGCCGGGGGCCTCAACCCGAGTTACAAGGTCGGCGACATCATGATCCTCAAGGACCACGTCAACTTCCACGTAAGCATCCCAATGTAATCGGTCCCCACGCCCCTTAAAAAGGGAGTCCCCAAAAGGGAACGCGGGTGTGAAGGGTTAAGAAGAATGGAAACTCGTTTCATTAACGTGGGAGGGAATATCCAGGTTTCACACTAAAGAAAATGAGGTAGCAAAGTTGCGAATGGTAAAAGAAAGAAAATCACGAATGGGAAAAGAGAAAATCGCGAATGGTAAGAGATAATCCCAAATAGAAAAAGTGATAATCATGAATGCTAAAAGAGAGAAAATTGCGAATGGTAAATGAGTGATAATCGCACATGGTAAAGGAGAGAATTGCGAATGGTAAAAGATAAAATCGCGAATGGTAAAAGATAAAATCGCGAATGGTAAGAGATAATCGCTAATGGTAAAAGAAGAAATCTCGAATAGTAAAAGAAAACTGCAAATGGAAAAAAAGATAATCGCGAATGGTAAAAGAGAAAATCGCAAATGGAAAAAGGGAGATAGGGGTGAATGGTAAAAGAGGAAAATCGCGAATGGTAAAATAGAGAAATATGCGAATGCTATGAGATAATCGAAATATTAAAAGAGGAAATCACGAATGATAAAAGAGAAAATCGCGAATGGTAAGAGAGAAAATCTTGAGGTCTGAGTTCTTCGTACGGATTCGTCACTGGTCTGTGTTCTGTGTACATATTTGTTCGTGGGTTCTTCGTTCTTCGTGCGAATTTGTTCCTGGGGTCTGAGTTCTTCGTGTGGATTCGTTCCTGTTGGATTTGGACATGCCCTCACTGCCTGGGCAATTAGGGTTAATGAAATTTGCTATAACGCCTATTCATCGTTTTGTTTGGGGGTTTTTCTGTTGTTCTCCCGATTGTTGCCCTATCCTGAGTTGACTCGACTTACCGGGAAAGATGGCTTCAAGTCCCATAGGCAAATCGATTCGTGATCTTGCAAGAAAAAACCCCTTTCTTCCCTGTCAGGTTCTATACATAAGATAAAGACAAGTTTAGGTTTAGAAAAGAGATTGGTAGAATTTGGTTTATAAATCGAGGGGTAGATGAAGGGAATAGGCTCGCTACTCATGCGATAGAAGCGCCCTCTCTGGGGAGTTTTAAGAATAGACTGGATAGATTTATGGATGAGGATGCTAGGTGGGATTGAACTTGGGGATGGGAACAGGAGGTGCCTCTCGTATCGGCTATTGGTGAGCCTTTTGCAGATTCCTTTTCTTTTGTCCCATTTTTGAGAGGTGACGTAACGCCATTTTTCACTAGGTCGTCGAGCCCTTCCTGGCGTAAAGAAGGATGAGAGTAAAAACAACCACATTCTCATTTCGTACTTTCGACTCCATTTCCTCTTTTGTACCAAGTAGTTGCCATCCATGCTTGAAATACACCCCACTGAGCTCCACATTTGAGTTTAATGTTTGCTCTTGCACTTCCGCCTATCATGTTTGGTCATTACCTTTTTACTTCATGTCTTCTATTATTTGTCCATTAGGTAAAAAATACTCGGTGAAGTTGTTCTATGTTGTAATTTCTCTGAGTGGTTTATTAAGGAGGCAGGCTCCTTTAAGATGTTTGGTAGTAGCGTGTTCTAGTATCTTTGGGTGAAAGTAGTGTGGCAGTGTTTGATTAAGTTTGGGTTTGGTGGTAGGGGAGGAAGGTTATTGTAGAGGTGTTGGGAAGTAGTGTAAAAGGGAATTAACAAAAAAAGACTAAGCTTAAAATTTCAATTTTTGCCAGAGACAGAAACGACCATAGTATGATGTGTAGAAAGAAGTGATTTGGTGAGTTAGTGCGGAAGAAACAGGTTAAAAAGAGGCCCCTCGCGCAACATGGCTTCTGTTCAAGTGGAATTACCGATACTTTAGGGAAAGTCTATGGTGGTAGTGCACTTAAGTATCATTTAATCCATTCTTCTTCACAATCAACCAAAATTTGGATGGTTCCTGCTTCAATTTTAACAAGTTTTTATACTCAAATGAGCGCTCTTTTTAACCTGTTTATTACCGGCTATCCACCATAACTTCTTTCAGCATATCATAATATAACTTTTTAGCCCTGAGGCAAGAATCGAAATTTGATACTTAGCTCTTTACTAATTCCGATTTTCCGTGAATATTTTGAACATCCCCCTATATATTTACCCACCCAGTCACGCTAAATCTTATTTTTAATTTACAAAAAAAAAATCTCATCTACCCGCTTAGAATTTCGGGGGCGACTCCCCCTTACGCGGGATCAATGACCCGAGATTCGGGCCTCAGCACCCCCCGATGAACACCGCCTACGACAAGAGGCTTCGGGTCAAGGCCAAAAAGGTGTTCGCTGACGCGGGGCTCAGTGTCTCCCTTCACGAAGGTGTCTACACCATGATGACAGGTCCAATGTTCGAAACTCCTTCAGAGCTGAAGGCATTACGAGTCCTGGGAATCGACGCTGTTGGGATGAGTACTGTGCCAGAGGTAAGAGGATTCTGAGTTTTATGCTCCTCCTATGGTGGTTCTTGCGATTGTAGGAGCTTTTGCTTCAGGAGATTGGGAAATAAATTTGAGGGGGCGTACGTGAAGGGGATTAACGATTCTTTTTTTTTTGTCTTCACCCTCTTTGTCTTCAATCTTAACATTCTGGTTCTTTTTCATGCATTCTTCTGTTGATATCCTTCCCACGTACATTAGGTCTCTACTTCAGGATAAGTTTATCAACTACTATACATTCATTATCATGTTCACATCACTACGCAATAATTGTGTGTAGGCTTTCTGCCATAGAAAGCGAAAAATACGAGCCAAACCATACCCACTCTGTAGGCCTGTTACATGCCTCTGCTTAATTATTATACCCTCCCTCTTTCTTGTTTCAAGCCGGCGGGCTCTTCCGCGTGCTGCGCTTGTCTTCGCCGCACAAGTGGTTGCAATATACCGCTCAGTACTGGCGTTTACGCGTTGTTCTAGGTTCGGAGACCATTTCGAAATCCATAGAGACTCAGGGCGCGCTCGATATAGAAGTATGTAGGCATAGTGGTCCAAATATTTTTTTTACCTGAGCTAGATGACCCATTTCCGCATAATTAAAACAGCACCAATAGATTACATAGCCTCCTCTAGTTTGAACCACACCCTGCCCGGATTCTCCTTGAAGGCCTAATGAGGTCTACGATGAATAGGACGCCCGGCATTCACACCTCCGCGATCCACTTGCTGTCTTCGCGCACACTGTCGCTGAGTAATTTTGTTGGCAGAAGTGAGCAAAGCCCTCTTGCGTGCCACTCTGCTTCATATGTTCAAGCTATGTAGTTCCATGTGGAGTGTCCTTTCAGTAATGGCTGCCATAGAACGGGCGTTGTCCTTCATCAACTCCTGCCTCGAGGCGAAGCGATTTTTAGCCACAAACTTGTAAACACTCCGAAGGTCCCGGTCCGTCAGTATCGTCTTTCGACCACTGCTCTGGCGAGGATTTCCTGTAGACCAGGATTTTTGCCATTGTAGGGAGATACACCTGCAAATTCCGCTACATCCTTCACAAGATGTCCGATGCATGACCCGCTCAAATGCAACCACTCAGTAACATCTGCTTTGCGCACCATTTTACACAGCGTACGAGACATGCGCTGCACTTTACCACCTATTAATCCCACCATACACTTCCCAGATAAAAGCCTCCCGATTCTCCACATGACTAACTTTTTTCCGGTGAGTTTTCATTAATGCACAATTCTACCACGTACTCTCAAAGACCAAGCACTCCGTGCATCCTTAGTTTCTTAATTGTGCAAGTGTCAGGCATGTGGAATATGTGTTGAGATGTGTCTGGCTCTCGGTAGAGCGAGAGCACATCTATATATCGTCAAGCCGGTGCGATGTTTGTAAGGTTTTTAATTTTGGGTGGTGATCACACGGGACACTTGCCAAGACGACCCAATTATGTCGTGGGTCTATATCTGGTGGAATGGAGTTGAGGAGAGGATATAGACATCGAATTCCTTGCTGCCATGTGTGTGTAGATTGTTTGGTTGGTAATACGAGCTTGGTTACCGGGTGATAGGATTCCTTCGAGTTTGGCGTAGATTTCAGGGAGGATGGTATGAGTTTTGCGTGTAGTGTTATGCTATGGACGAAATTGTGTGCCACGGAGGTAAAGATGGTAGTTTCGAGGTACGACCTTTATCTTTTAGTGTAGGTGCTTAATTGGGAGTGTTATGGGCGCATCCCGTGTAGAGACGGTGCTTTGCTTTCTGGTTTTTGTAGTGCATTAGGTTATATTGACATAGAAAAATGAGAAACGGATGTACCGTTTGTAGATGTGTGGAATGGATTCTTTGGATTGCCCTAATCTGGTGTTGTGAGTATTGTGTTCATTTTTGTGTCCATGGCGAGGGAAAAAGAGACCCATAAGAAACTCGGCAGCAAACAAATTTGCTGCGTTTCTTATGGATCTCTTCTTCCCTCGCCATGGACATTCTTCCTTTCCTGACGTCCAGCACTTGGGGTGGTAATAGGGTTATTGCCTTACTTTTCTACCGATCCTTTGTTCGTTCGAAACTTGACTACGGATGTGAGTTTTACGCATCCTCAGCCGAGCCTGTATTGCAGAAGGTAGCCTCGATCCAATCCAACACACCGGCCTTCGCCTGGCGACCGGTGCCTTCCGCACGTCCCCCATTGAAAACCTACTTGTCGATGCCGGGGAGATGCGCCATTACGCACGTGCCAAATGAAACCTTACCTCACCTCGACGACCGCCGAAGCCGTTCTAAACGACGGGTTAGACCATATCTTTATAGTAAACCCGTCAATTCCACGACCACTTGGAGTGTGGGCGCGACTCCTGATGGAGGAACTTGGTATTACAATGCATTCCACCCATGGGCTATCGTACCCGCAAACCCACACCCTGGAAAAACAATATTAAAATCTGCCAGACCATCAACCTCCAGGAACACTAATACTACCTAGAGAGCGCAGACTTGCATTCCTTAACCACGTAGAAGAACACCGGGGGGGGTCGAAATATTCACAGATATTCACGGCAGAATGCTACGCCCTGAGATACGCAGCAAGATGGTCATACGAACAAGAAGGACTAGAAAAATATACCATCTACTCCGACTCCTGGAGCAGCAAACAAGCTCTCAGAAAACTGGACGACCTGTATCCAATACTACAAGTTATATAAGAGACGATATTTAAAGCCAACAACCTTCGGAAATAAATTTCACTGCTGGGTCCCTGCGCACACACAGGTGTACATAGGAATGAAAAAGGGCTGAAAAGCAGCTAAAACCGCCGCCCAACAAATTCCGTATCAAGACTACAATAATGCAATAAGAAACGAACTCAAGGAAACCTGGTCAGCCAGATGGGCTAACCTTGGGGGCTCTCTCCCCGTAAGGGGCGCGACGATTTGTCATCCTGGCTGCCGTGCTGACGGGATCCAGCGCTCCGTCCGGCCCCAGCTTAGCCTCTCTTCCTTCCTTCAGATAGCCTGTATTTCTCCCCTACTTCGTCGCTTTTCAAACAACCTCTCCCACAGCTTTCTCTGGCCAGCCTCTAATTTAACAGAGTAGATGCTGACCTTCTTCTCAGCCAACCGTCCCGGATCGGGGCTGAGGGGGAAGGGGACAATATTCCATAACCCCTGAGCTCCGGTCTGGGTTGGTTGGTTTTTAACAACCTGCTTGATCCCCACCCATACCTTCCTCACATCCCTTTTCCTCTCCTCTTCACAATCTCTCTTTTACGCCGTGTCCAAGGTGGAGCCGCCATGCCGATGGACTGCAAGGCCACCAGGTGGGAGGGGTGGTCCCAAATGGCGGCGCCTGGCTCTGCCAGGCCTGTAAGCACCTCTTGCAGTGCGGACAACTGCGAGAGGTGATGAGCTATTGCGTCCCGTGGCACAAATAGGGTCACCATGCCCATGGATGAGTCTTCAAAAAACCAAACCCCTTTAACTCCCACTGAAACAACGACGGATCCGCCCTCGGGCAGCTCCACCGAAAAAAATAGAGGTTCCCCCCCTGTGCTTGCGCAGGGGACCCTCCATATCTCTCTAACCGGAGAGGAGGCTTACTTCTCTCCTTCGCTTACGGGTGTAGGGGACTCCCCCTCACCCCCTTCTCTGGAGGTGCTTTCGGGCACCTCCCTTTTTGCAGCGGCAATCCCCTCTGTTCTGTCCAAGGGGACTGCCAATAAAGCCAGCAGGCAGCCCTTAGCCAGCCGCTCCACATCGAAGCGGCTCAGTAGGGCAAACCCCCTTAGGGGGAAGAGGGAAGCCAGGCCCCTTCGCTTGCTTCCCTCAAAAGACCTGATGGCAAGAATATGGAACCTTGCCGGGACCTGCGATGTCTTTTTTTGGGGGGATGGCCAACTGGAGGCCCTCCCTGAGGTAGACATGGTCCTTGAGGCAACCCAGCCTCAGAAGGTAGGGCCTTCCATGGGAGGGAATCCGGGCTCGGTTCCAAGCACCGAACCCAAATCCGCCCCTATGCAAGGTCCTCCTCAAACGGCTAGGGTTTCCGAGGCAGTACAAGGAGGGCAGGGATCTCCCGACCGGTGCCCCCATGACTACTAGGACCTCCATTTCGGAGAAGGACCTCGCCGAGGCCGGTCCATCTGGCCTGGGGGCTCCTTCCGGCGGAGGTGAGAAGCGGGTTCATTCCCCGCCCTCCTCTCCAAAAAAGAAAAAGACAAAGAAGACTCGGGGCTCCTCTCCATCCGCGGGGGCTACGGGGACGGATGGGTCTGCTGCCACTTTGGCAAGCGACCAAGCCAAGATTGGCACATCCGGCCCCTTCCCGGGTGCGGAGCCCCTGACTATGACAAAGACCAAAAGTGCACAGGGCGGAGCCTCGATGACATCCGGGCCCCTGATTCAGAGGTTACCTGGCGTTTTCGAGCCCGCTGGCTTCAAACGCTTCCTCGTTATTCGCTCCACTGATGGCAGCATGTTGGCCAAGGGCAACATGATCCATCAGATGAGAGGATTATCTAGTGCAATGGGTAGAGAGCCGAAGTTGACCCGTTTCTCGGACGGGAGCCTTCTAGCGAATGCCGCGAATCCCGCTGAGGCGGCCAAGATAAGTGCTCTTCGGACACTTCATGGCACCCCGGTGAGTGTGACGCTGCATTCTACCATGAACTTTGTGAAAGGAGTAGTTTATGCAAGGGAACTCGTTGACTACTCCATTGAGGACATCACCTTAGAGCTGGCCGACCATGGGTGGTCAAGGTCGAACGTGTGATGAGAAAACAAGGAAGGGCCTCGACACCCACCCCTACACTCTTCGTTACGTTCGACTGTGACGAGCTCCCGGATTCGGTGCGTGCTGGTTGGTACCGCTACCGCGTGAAGGCATTCGTGCCACTGCCGCGGCGGTGCTATTACTGTCACCGCTTCCGCCATACGAATCGTTCTTGTAGACGTGAAAGGCGGGGTCAGCCGAAGTCTGTGTAAATTGCTCCAAGGCCGCACACGATAAGTCTAAATTGTGTGTGGCCAAGTGTGTCAATTGCGGAGAGCGGCACCCCGCTTCTTCGAGGCAATGTGGTGCATATCTCCTCGAGAAAGAAATCCTGGCCGTTCAGGCCCAGGATCGAATCTCATTCTGCGAGGCTAAGGACTTGGTCCTGGCGCGCCCGTCTCTGTCTGGGACGTCATATGCCTCAATAGTTAGAAAGGCACCCTCTGCTCCTGGCCCATCCAGGCCAACGAGCACGGTTATTTCCGCGCCCATTCGGAGCCCTTCTGCGGGCTCTACTCAACCCGGGTGCTTCCCTGGTAAAGCTGGCGGCAAAAAGGGTTGCACACCCAGCCCCGGCTAAAACCAGGGCTCCCCCCTCTTCCCCCAACGTGACCGTTTCCCGTAAGGCGAAACGGCCACGCGCCTCCACCGAGTCGTTAGACTCACAGGGGGCAACACTCCTGAAGTTGGTCGCCAGGCTATCTTTCGGGGTTCCTAAAGCTGTCCCCCGAAAGGAGGACAGCAAGAAAGGAGCTTCGACTCCTTCGCCCACGCCTAGTGGTGGAGCGAGTGGTTCCTCGAAAAGAAGGCCCCTCCCCCCCCGCCTCCGAAGCCGCAACGCCCGCCTAAGGTTTCGAGGCGGAGGGAGGAAAAGACTCGCATGGCGAGCCCAACCTTCCCCAATAAGCCCTCGAAGGCGATAGCGCCTTCAGCGCTTTGTCCGGCCAACAGCGCCCGGGGTTCTGCCTCCGGGAAGCGTACGGCCATTCCTGTGAGGGTCTTCGTTTCGAGGAGGGCCCCGCGTCTCCTCCGAGCTAAGCCTGGAGGGCATATTCCTTCAAAGGAATTGCCGTGGACTCCGGGCCAACTGGGAGGAGCTGCGGAGGCTCGTCTCGTCCCGTTCCCCGTTAGCTATCTTATTGCACAAGACCGGGCTAGGCGCGTGCCCCATGCCTGCCCTACCACCACGGGATGGCCGGGCTGGGGGATGCGCGGTTTACACCCGGCATGATGTCTCCGTTCTTCCTTTCTCTTTATATACCTCCTTTCAGGCAGTGGCTGTGCAGCTGCACCTGGATAGGAGGTATACTATCATTTCTGCGTACATTCCACCGTCAGCTGACTTCGACGCGGGGGACTTCCGCCGCGTCGTGGCACGGTTGCCGAGGCCCTTTCTCTTGCTTGGAGATGTGAACGGCAGGCATCCTCTCTGAGAAGATTACTCAATAAATTCCAGGGGACAAGTCCTTGCCGATCTGTCCTTACGCATCACTGTCCGAGAACCGCTTCATTTTCTTGCCTTGACCTACCTTTGTGCTCTTCGGATGCACAGCCTGGTTTTGATTGGGGGGGTGGTCGATGACCTCCATGGTAGTGATCACTTTCCCATTCAAATATCATTTTCAGGGCAACTGCCGCCTGAGAGCCCACCTCGGTGGTGCTTGGCGCGGGCGTGGTGGCCTGCATTTCAGGAAATGACTGAATTTTCTATCTCAGTCGAGGAGTTTAGGTCGGTAGATGATGCCGTTGAGTTCTTCTCCGGCAACCTCATCGCCACGGGCCTGACTACTATTCTTAGGACGTCTGGCCGTTTTGCACTCCGACCACTCCCATGGTGGTCGGCCGAGTGTGAGACGGCCCTCAAACAGAAGCGTTATGCCTACATGCGCTATAAGCGCCGCCCGAACGATTTCACTGTCGCTGAATTTCGTCGGGCTAGGGCTAGGTTCCGGTATATTTCGAAGCACGCCCGCCGCTCTTCTTGGCGGGCATACGTGTCTTCACTTAACGGGAAGACCCCTTTAGCAGAGGTGTGCAAGCGAGTCAAAAGGATTCGGGGCAAGTTCTCGCAGGACTCCCCTCCCGTTCTCCAGGAGAATGGGACCGCAATCTCGGACCCCGCGTCCGTGGCGAAATCCTTAGCGACAGCTTTTTCCGCATTCTCTAGCCGGGATGCTGCTCCGCCATCATTCAATGCACGTCGTAATGTCGCGGAAGGCCGCGGGCTGGACTTTACCTCCAGAGACGGAGAACCCTCCAACGACAAGTTTACTGTGACTGAATTGCGCTCCGCTCTTTGTTCGTGCGCAGACACCGCCCATGGTCCAGACGATGTCCCGTACGCCTTCGACACCTGGGTGAGTGAGGCATGGCCTTTCTCTTAGATCTGTTCAACAGGATCTGGGTGGAGGGTCTTCTCCCAGACTCCTGGCGAATCGCTACTGTGCTCGCCTTTCGCAAACCGGGGAGAGATCACTCTACTCCGACCGGTTTCCGCCCAATCTCTCTAACCTCTTGCGTGTGCAAGTTGATGGAGAAATTGGTAAATGTTAGACTACCTTTTTTCCTGGACAGCGGAGGCCATCTGTCTTCTGCACAGTGCGGCTTCCGAAAGTTCCACTCCACGTCGGATGCTCTGCTCCGACTGGAAAATGCCGTCTGCGAGGCTTTCCTTCGTAGACAGCACTACGCCACGGTCTTTTTCGATCTGGAGAAGGCCTATGATACCGCATGGCGATACGGTATCATGGAGACTCTCCACACGATGGGGGCGAGGGGACGCCTCTTAATGTTTATATCTGAATTTTTGCGAGATCGTCGATTCCGCGTACGGGTGGGGGGGAACAGTCTCCGGCCGAAAGGAGCAGGAGGAGGGTCTCCCCCAGGGAAGTGTCCTCAGTGTCACACTCTATGCCCTGAGGATCAACGGCATCACATCGGTGCTGCCGGAAGATGTTCTCGATACGCTCTACGTGGACAACCTTTCGATCTCTTTTGGCGCGGCCCAGATGCCAACTCTGGACCGTCGACTCCAACAGGCATTGAACCACGTCTCTCGCTATGCCGAAGCGCACAGGTTTCTGTTTTCCTTCGCCAAGACTAAGGTGGTGCACCTCTGCCGCCACCCACGGCTCCACCCCGCCCCAGACTTGTTTCTTAATGGGGTACGCCTGGAAGTGGTTGAATCGCACCGTTTCCTTGGTCTTGTATTTGACCGACGCCTCACCTGGGAGGCTCGTATTCGCAGGCTTAGGGTCTCTTGTACCAGCGCCATGGATATTCTCCGTTCCGTGACGTTCAGCGCTTGGGGTGCTAATAGGGCTACTGCCTTACTTTTTACCAATCCTTTGTTCGTTTGAAGCTCTACTACGGATGCGAGTTTTATGCATCCGCAGCCGAGCGTTTATTGCGGAAAGTGGATTCGATCCACCACACCGGCCTTCGCCTGGCGACCGGTGCCTTCCGCACTTCCCCGATTGAGAGCCTGTTGGTCGATGCTGGGGAGATGCCACTCGTTCTGCGCCGCGTGCAGTGCATCACTCGCCTGTACGCACGAGCCCGGCGCCTCCCTCAGTCGTAAACAGCTGTCACTTCATCCGCAGCTGATCTCGACGGTTCCTATGCCGCCGAGAGACGCCAGTCATACCCTAAACCCTTTGAGTTTAGGGCCAGGAAACTCCGAGAGCTAGATATAGCTATCCGTCTGGTGGCGCCTCTGGTTCTGCCCATGGCCCACCCTGGAGGGTACCAAATTTGGCTATTTGTCGCCACGCCTCTGCTCCCAAAGCTTGTACTGCGCCGGGAGTATTGCGTTCGACCTTTTTGGAGCACACCTCGTGTCACGCTGGAACCGTGCTAGTGTATACGGATGGCTCCAAGTCACAAGAGGGGGTCGGCTTCCACGCCGTATCCCCTCTGTTTGAAGTCAGCGGGGCTCTGCCAGGCGCTGCGTCTGTCTTCATGGCCAAACTGGTGGCAATACACCACTCGGTACGGGAGATTACGCGACTCGCCCGGTTCGGAGACCAGATTATGATCTATATCGACTCACAAAGCGCCCTGAGTGCTCTCGGGGCATTGGAATCTCCGCATCCCCTGGTTCGCGATATCTGTGACGCCACGATTTTGGCGAGTTGGGCGGATATCGATATTATCTTCTGCTGGGTTCCTGGACATTTAGGAATTGCGAGGAATGAGGGCGCCAAAGAGTCCGCAAGGACTCTGCGACTGGACCAGCGTTTTGCTCTTCCTCACACCGACTACATGGCAGGAATACGGGCAGCTCTTTGGACTGCTTGGCAAAGAAGATGGGAGACGGTCGAAGGGAACTTAAAGTTTCGTGCCATTGCGCCGCGACTGTTTCCATGGACCTATCCCCCAATGCCGCGACGGCTTCAGGTCGCTTTCTGTCGTCTCCGAATCGGGCACACTCGTGTGACGCATCGCTATTTGATGGAGCGCTCGCCAGCGCCCTATTGCGACGACTGCGTCGTCCCCCAGTCTGTTCGCCACATTCTTGTCGAATCTCCCATTCTGGGTGATCTTCACGCACGATACCTGTCCCGGTACCGGGATGGGCGGGGTCGCTACTGCCTGTCCCTTGTACTCGGGACGAGTGAGTGCTCATTGACTTTTGGGGGGAGGCCGGGCTTCTCCCCTTTATTTTTTTGGGGGGTTCTTTGTTTGTTTGTTTTTCTTTGTAGGTTGCACGCTCCTTCAGCGGGGTGAGGGGGCCTTCCCCCTGCTGCCGGAGATTGCTTCCTAATTGTTAAGTTTTTCACATTTTTATCATTGTTATGTTTTCATATTTTTATTTTAAAGAAGCATAGTTCTAGGCTGTCGTGTTTCCGGCAACGTATGCCCAAGTGGGCAGTTGCCAGATGGGCTCTATAAAAAAATAAATTGGGGGCTCTCAAACAAAATGTGCCGCATTTTCTCAAATTTGCCAGCTTGGAAACCACCGACAATCTCACGTCTGCAAGAATTTGCAATCTGCCGACTACGAATCCGCCACACCAGAATGTCGAGCGGATTTCTAATTGAAAAATCCTCCTTTCCCTCCTTATTGCCAATATTGCTTAACAACGACCCACATCATCGTTGAGTGCCCCACCTACCGGCAAACTGAGACGCCGCTATCTACCCTTTGACAGAGGTGGCACTCTGCCCACCCTCCGCCTAATATTTAAAGAACAAAATATCGATCCCGGATTGACAAGATTTCTAAAGAAAAGGGGCCTTCTTATTAAACTATGACATAACAACATGCCAAAGAAGTTTTTAACTTATTCAACATATATCCATTAAAATCATCGGCGCGTGTAAAGATCCTCCCCCCCTATCAAACATCATCTTTTAAATTTGAAAATAGAATCTTAAAAGAACCTCTTTTTATAACATTGAATTACGTCGCGATCCCCATCTCACTGCATCCGCGGCCGACCTCGACGATGCCTATGACGCCGAGAGACGCCACTCATACCCTAAAAGTCCTCTCGGTTTGGACTAGGAAACTTTTCGAGAGCTCGCTGTAGCTCTCGGGTCGGTGGAGCCTCTGGATCCTTGCCAGTGTACATGGATTAGCTCAAAATACTATGTATGGCATGTGGATATGGGTTCCATAGAGGACACTAGTACTCCACGCCAATGGTATGTTGATGTGAGTACCCCATAGCGGATACTAGTACAGCATCAGCCCATCGACAGGACCTCAAAACAGGGAGAGTGGGTATGTTGTGTTGTGAAGACGGGAATGGAATGCTAGGGTAAGCAGCGTATCCACCAATGGGTGCCATCTCGTTGGAATTGAACTCGTGCCTCGAGGCTATAAATCCAACATCGTTATCTACAAATCGAGAGAGAGCTCCGTTTTATACGAAGATAACCATCCTTTTTATTCTGCCCCGTTGACCCTTTATAGCGATGAGTTACTATGGGCTCTAGTTGACCAGGGGTGAGCCCTGGCTTCACCCCTTAGAGCTCAGACAGGAGACCCACAAGCACGCCCCTGACACTTCCCCCCTCCCTTTTCCTGCACACCAACCATACACAATATTCCTAACTTGTCTCACGCGTCATTTTCTTCTTTGACCACCTAACCCCGTAAGGGGCGCGGCGATTTGCCATCCTGGCCGCCGTGCTGACGGGATCCAGCGCCCCGTCCGGCCCCAGCTTAGCCTCTCTTCCTTCCTTCAGATAGCCTGTATTCCTATCCTACCTCGTCGCTTTTCATACAACCTCTCCCACAACTTTCTCTGGTCAGCCTCTAATTTCACAGGGTAGAAGCTGACCTTCTTCTCAGCCAATCGTCCCGGATCGGGGCTGAGGGGGGGGGGGACAATGTCCCCTAACCCCTGAGCTCCGGTCTGGGGTGGTTGGCTTTTAACAACCTGCTTCATCCCCACCCATACCTTCCTCACATCCCTTTTCCTCTCGTCTTCAAAATCTATCCGTTTTACGCCGTGTTCAAGGTGGAGCCGCAAAGCCGAAGGACTGCCAGGCCACCAGGCGGGAGGGGTGGTCCCAAATGGCGGCGCCTGGCTCTGCCGGGCCTGTAAGCACCTCTTGCAGTGCGGGCTACTGCAAGAGGTGTTGAGCGATTGCGTCCCGTAAAACAAAGAGGGTCACCATGCCCAATGATGAAACAAAAAAACATCTCCCCTTAATTCCCCCTATAACAACAACGGAGCCGCCCTCGTGCAGCTCCACAGAAAAGATGGAGGTCCCCCCCCCCCTGTGCTTGCGCAGGGGACCCTCCATACCTCTTTAACCGGAGAGGAGGCTTACTCCTCTCCTACGCCTACGGGTGTAGGGGACTCCCCCTCACCCCCTTCTCTGGAGGTGCTTTCGGGCACCTCCCTATCTCCAGCGGCAGTCCTTCCTATGCTTTCTAAGGGGACTGCCAAGAAAGCCAGCAGGCAGCCCATTGCCGACCGCCCCTCGTACAAGCGGCTCGGTAGGGCAAACCCCCTTAGGGGGGAGAGGGAAGCCAGGCCCCTTCGGTCGCTTCCCTCAAAAGACCTGCTGGCAAAAATATTAAACCTTGCCGGGGTCAAGGCCTGTGCCTCCCCACTAAAGACTTATGACGCTGCCAAGGGGACCTGCGATGTCCTGGGAGGGGATGGCCAACTGGAGGCCCCTCCTGTGATAGACATGGTCCTTGAGGAAAACCAGCCTCAGACGGTAGGGCCTTCCATGGGGGGGAATCCGGGCTTGGCGCCAAGCACCGAACCCGAATCCGCCCCTATGCAAGGTCCTCATCAAACGGCTGTGGATTCTCAGGCAGGACAAGGAGGGGAGGGATCTCCTCCGGATGAATCCCCTGCGCCCACCGGGACCTTCTCCATTTCAGAGAAGGACCTGGCTGAGGCCGGTCCATCTGGCCTGGGGGCTTCTACCGGCGGGGGTGAGAAGCGGGTTCATTCCCCGCCCTCCTCTCCTAAAAAGAAGAAAAAGACAAGAAAGACGAAAAAGACTCGGGGCTCCTCTCCATCCGCGGGGACGGATGGGTCTGCTGCCACTTTGGTAGGCGACCAAGCCAAGATCGGCAAATCCGGCCCCTCTACCCCCTCGTGTGCTGAGCTCCTGACCAAGACTAAGACGAAGAATGCACAGGGCGGAGCCTCGATGACATCGGGGCCCCTCATTCAGAGGTTACCTGGCGTTTTCGAGCCCGCTGGCTTCAAACGCTTCCTCGTTATTCGCTCCACTGATGGCACCATGTTGTCTAAGGGCAACATGATCCATCAGAGGAGAGGATTAGCTAGTGCAATTGGTAGAGAGCCGAAGGTGACCCGTTTCTCGGACGGCAGCCTTCTGGCGAATGCGGCGAATCCCGCCGAGGCGGCCAAGATAAGTGCTCTTCGGACACTTCATGGCACCCCGGTGAGTGTGACGCCGCACTCTACCATGAACTTTGTGAAAGGAGTAGTTTATGCGAGGGAACTCGTTGACTACTCCATTGAGGACATCACCCTAGAGCTGGCCGACCATGGGGCGGTCAAGGTCGAACGTGTGATGAGAAAACAGGGAGGGGCTTCGAGACCCACCCCTACACTCTTCGTCACGTTCCACTGTGACAAGCTCCCTGAGTCGGTGCGTGCCGGTTGGTACCGCTACCGCGTGAAGGCATTCGTGCCACTGCCGCGGCGGTGCTATTACTGTCAGTGCTTCGGCCATACGAATCGCTCATGTAGACGTGCAAAGTCGGGGTCACCCGAAGTCTGTGTAAATTGCTCCAAGGTCGCACACGATAAGTCCAAATCGTGTGTGGCCAAGTGTGTCAATTGCGGAGAGCCGCACCCTGCTTCTTCGAAGCAATGTGGTGCATATCTCCTGGAGAAAGAAATCCTGGCCGTTCAGGCCCAGGATAGACTCTCATTCCGCGAGGCTAAGGACTTGGTCCTGGCGCGCCCAGCTCTGCCTGGGACGTCATATGCCTCAATAGTTAGAAAGGCACCCTCTGCTCCTGGCCCATCCAGGCCAACGAGCACGGTTGTTTCCGCGCCCATTCGGAGCCCTTCTGCGGGCTCTACTACACCCGGGCGCTCCCCTGGTAGAGCTGGCGGCAAAAAGGGTTCACACCCAGCCCCGGCTAAAACCAGGGCTCCCCATTCTTCCCCCAGCGTGACCGTTTCCCGTAAGGCGAAACGGCCACGCGCCTCCACCGAGTCGTTAGACTCACAGGAGGCAACACCCCTGAAGATGGTCGCTAGGCCATCTTCGGGGGTTCCTAAAGCTGTCCCCCGAAAGGAGGACAGCAACAAAGGAGCTTCGGCTCCTTCGCCCACGCCACGAGGTGGAGCGAGTGGCTCGGAGACGGTGGTTCCTCGAAAAGAGGGCCCCCCGCCTCCGAAGCCGCAGCGCCCGCCTAAGGTTTCGAGGCGGAGGGAGGAAAAGATTCGCATGGCGAGGTCAACCTCCCCCAATAAGCCCTCGAAGGCGACAGCGCCTCCAGCGCTTTGTCCGGCCAACAGCGCCCGGGGTTCTGCCCCCGGGAAGCGTACGGCCATTCCCGTGAGGGTCTTCAATTCGAGTTGGGCCCCCGCGTCTCCTCCGAGCTAGGCCTGGAGGGCATATTCCTTCAATGGAATTGCCGTGGACTCCGGGACAACTGGGAGGAGCTGCGGAGGCTCGCCTCGTCCCGTTCCCCGTTAGCTATTTTTTTTGCAGGAGACCATGCTAGGCGCGTGCCCACTGCCTGCCCTCCCGGGGTATAAGGGTCTTGCAACCCCACCACCGCGGGACGGCCGGGCTGGGGGATGCGCGGTTTACACCCGGCATGATGTCTCCGTTCTTCCTTTCTCTTTAGATACCTCCTTACAGGCAGTGGCTGTGCAGCTGCACCTGGATAGGAGGTATACTATCATTTCTGCGTACATTCCACCGTCAGCTGACTTCGACGCGGGGGACTTCCGCCGCGTCGTGGCACGGTTGCCGAGGCCCTATCTCTTGCTTGGAGATCTGAACGGCAGGCATCCTCTCTGGGGAGATTACACCATAAATCCCAGGGGACAAGTCCTTGCCGATCTGATCGAAGAGCTTGAGATGGGTGTCCTAAACGTGGATGAGTTTACGCATCACTGTCCGAGAACCGCTTCATTTTCTTGCCTTGACCTATCTTTGTGCTCTTCGGATGCACAGCTTGATTTTGATTGGGGGGTGGTCGATGACCTCCATGGTAGTGATCACTTTCCCATTCAAATATCATTTTCAGGGCAACTGCCGCCTGAGAGACCACCTCGGTGGTGCTTGGCACGGGCGCGGTGGCCTGCATTTCAGGAAATGACTGAATTCTCTATCTCAGTCGAGGAGTTTAGGTCGGTAGATGAGGCCGTTGAGTTCTTCTCCGGCAACCTTATCGCCGTGGGCCTGACTACTATTCCTAGGACGTCTGGCCGTTTTGCACGCCGACCACTCCCATGGTGGTCGGCCGAGTGTGAGACGGCCCTCAAACAGAAGCGTTATGCCTACATGCGCTATAAGCGCCGCCCGAACGATTTCACTGTCGCTGAATTTCGTCGGGCTAGGGCTAGGTTCCGGTATATTTCGAAGCACGCCCGCCGCTTTTCTTGGCGGGCATACGTGTCTTCACTTAACGGGAAGACCCCTTTAGCTGAGGTGTGGAAGCGAGTCAAAAGGATTCGGGGCAAGTTCTCGCAGGACCCCCCTCCCGTTCTCCAGGAGAATGTGACCGCAATCTCGGACCCCGCGTCCGTGGCGGAATCCTTAGCGACCGCTTTCTCTGCATTCTCTAGCCGTGATGTCGCGGAAGGCCGCCGGCTGGACTTTACCTCCAGAGGCTGAGAACCCTTCAACGACAAGTTTACTGTGAGTGAGTTGCGTTCCGCTCTCGCTTCGTGCGCGGACACCGCCCATGGTCCGGACGATGTCCCGTACGCCATGCTTCGACACCTGGGTGAGCGAGGCATGGCCTTTCTGTTAGATCTGTTCAACAGGATCTGGGTGGAAGGTCTTCTCCCAGACTCCTGGCGAATCGCTACTGTGCTCGCCTTTCGCAAGCCGGGGAGAGATCACTCTACTCCGACCGGTTTCCGCCCAATCTCTCTAACCTCTTGCGTGTGCAAGTTGATGGAGAAATTGGTAAATGTTAGATTAGCAAATTTCCTGGACAGCGGAGGCCATCTGTCTTCTGCACAGTGCGGCTTCCGTAAGTTTCACTCCACGTCGGATGCTCTGCTCCGACTGGAAAATGCCGTCTGCGAGGCTTTCCTTCGTAGACAGCACTACGCCACGGTGTTTTTTGATCTGGAGAAGGCCTATGATACCGCATGGCGATACGGTATCATGGAGACTCTCCACACGATGGGGGCGAGGGGACGCCTCCCAATGTTTATATCTGAATTTTTGCGAGATCGTCGATTCCGCGTACGGGTGGGGGGAGCCCTCTCTGCCCCAAAGGAGCAGGAAGAGGGTGTCCCGCAGGGAAGTGTCCTCAGTGTCACACTCTTTGCCCTGAGCATCAACGGCATCACCTCGGTGCTGCCAGAAGATGTTCTCGCTACGCTCTACGTGGACGACCTTTCGATCTCTTTTGGCGCGGCCCAGATGCCAACTCTGGAGCGTCGACTCCAACAGGCATTGAACCGCGTCTCTCCCTATGCCGAAGCGCACAGGTTTCGGTTTTCTTTGGCCAAGACTAAGGTGGTGCACTTCTGCCGCCATCCACGGCTTCACCCAGATTTGTTTCTTAATGGGGAACGCCTGGATGTGGTTGAGTCGCACCGTTTCCTTGGTCTTGTATTCGACCGACGCCTCACCTGGGAGGCTCATATTCGCAGCCTTAGGGTCTCTTGTACCCGCGCCATGGACATTCTCCGTTCCGTGACGTTCAGCGCTTGGGGCGCTGATAGGGCTACCGCCTTACTTTTTTATCGATCCTTTGTTCGCTCGAAGCTCGACTACGGATGCGAGTTTTATGCATCCGCAGCCGAGCGTTTATTGCGGAAGGTGGATTCAATCCACCACACCGGCCTTCGCCTTGCGACCGGTGCCTTCCGCACTTCCCCCATTGAGAGCCTGTTGGTCGATGCTGGGGAGATGCCACTCGCTCTGCGCCGCGTGCAGTGCATCACTCGCCTGTATGCGCGAGCCCGGCGCCTCCCTCAGTCGCCAACAGCTCTCACTGTATCCGCAGCTGATCTCGATGGTGCCTATGCCGCCGAGAGACGCCAGTCATACCCTAAGCCCTTTGGGTTTAGGGCCAGGAAACTCCTTCGAGAGGTAGATATAGCTCTCGGGCCGGTGGCGCCCCTGGTTCTGCCCAGGACGCCACCCTGGAGGGTACCACATTTGGCTATTTGTCGCCACGCCTCTGCTCCCAAAGCTTGTACTGCGCCGGGAGTATTGCGTTCGACCTTTTTGGAGCACACATCGTGTCACGCTGGTACCGTGCCAGTGTATACGGATGGCTCCAAGTCCCAAGAGGGGGTCGGCTTCCACGCCGTATCCCCTCTGTTTGAAGTCAGCGGGGCTCTACCAGGCGCTGCGTCTGTCTTCACGGCTGAGCTGGTGGCAATACACCACTCGGTACGGGAGATTACGCGACGTGCCCGGTTCGGAGACCGGATTGTGATTTATAGCGACTCACAAAGCGCCCTGAGTGCTCTCGGGGCATTGGAATCTCCGCATCCCCTGGTTCGCGAAATCCGTGACGCCACGGTTTTGGCGAGCCGGGCAGATGTCGAGATTATCTTCTGCTGGGTTCCTGGACATGTAGGAATTGCGGGGAATGAGCGCGCCAAAGAGTCCGCGAGGACTCTGCGACCGGACCAGTGTTTCGCTCTTCCTCACACCGACTACATGGCAGGAATACGGGCAGCTCTTCGGACTGCTTGGCAAAGAAGATGGGAGACGGTCGAGGGGAACTTAAAGTTGCGTGCCATTGCGCCGCGACTGTTCCCATGGACCTATCTCCCAATGCCGCGGCGGCTTCAGGTTGCTTTCTGTCGTCTCCGAATCGGACACACTCGTGTGACGCATCGCTATCTGATGGAGCGCTCGCCTGCGCCCTATTGCAACGACTGCGTCGTCTCCCAGACTGTTCGGCACATTCTTGTCGAATGTCCCAGTCTGGGTGATCTTCGCGCACGATACCTGTCCCAGTACCGGGATGGGCGGGGTCGCTACCGCCTGTCCCTTGTGCTCGGGACAGATTCGTGCACACTGACTTGTGGACTTGTTGACTTCTTGGGGGAGGCCGGCCTTCTCCCTATTATTTAAGCAAGGTTTGTTTGTTTTGTTTTTGTTGTTGTTTTTTTGCATTTTTTGTTTGTTTGTTTTTTCTTTAGTTGCACGCTCCTGCGCCGGGGGGACCTCTCCCCGACGCACCAGCTTGCTTCCTTTCCCCCTTTTGGGGTGTTTTTTTTTTTTTTTTTCTCTCTTTAATTTCATTTTAAAGTAGCCTAGAACTAGGCCAGTTTTAATACGGCGACTAATGCCCAAGTAGGCAGTCGCCAGATGAGCTCTTAAAAAAAAAAAAAAAAAAATTGACCACCTAATCTAGAAGGGCAAGTCTTTGGGTAGCAAATTTTCTAAAGTGGCCAAAGTTGGCACTTAAATTGGGGAGCTAAAATACGATTCAGTTTTTTCTCCTAAACGGAAGAAATGGGATCGCTCTCCTTAAACAGCTTACCAAAATGTGTACATCTCCAAAGAAATTAATTACCTTACCTTACTGCTGTGTCATATGCTCTAGGACGTCGGCAACCAAGGACTTCCATCTTCCTTTGTCCCGCGTAGCTCTGATGAACTGCTTGTGCGACGTTACACCTCCCATCAACTTCACCAGCCCATCCATTTATTTTTCTCTTGGCCTTCCTCTTTCCCCTCCTTCCCTCCACCATTCCAGTCACAGCCAAATTTTCCATCCCTTCTCTTCTCATCACATGACCGAAGAATCTCACCATCTTCATCAATTCTCTCTTCTCTCCTACCGTTTGCAAAACTGCTTCGTTCGTTCTTCTTCCTGTCCACGGGATCTTCATCATTCTTCTCCAGCACCACATCTCCATCGCCTCCATTCCTGCTGACAATGTCCAACTCTCTACTTCATACAACAAAGTTGACCACATTGGCGTCTTTATTAAACTTTTCCTAGTCTTTATCGATAACTTCCTCTTCGCTAATATATTTCTAATATTTCCGAATGCCTTCTTTGCTATTTTTATCCTTTCCTTGACTTCATTGTCGCTTCTTACATCTTCCATCACCACACTTCCTAGGTATTTGAACGACTCCACCTGTTTCAGTGTCTGGTCTCCTCAACGTAATTCAAATCTTGGCACTGGTGTATTCTTTGATATAGCCATACACTTCGTCTTTCCTGCGTTAATTCTTAGCCCTTTGTTCTCACTTTCTCTTTTCCTTTATTGAATATTACTTGTAACTGTTACCTTGAATGAGCTATTAGTACTGTGTCGTCCGCGTATCTTAAATTATTGATATTACATCCTCCTATTCTTATCCCCTCGTATTCTTCAATATTCCTCATTATTACCTCACTATATAGTGAGAACAGGTGTGGTGACAACACACAACCTTGTCTTACTCCTCTTCTAATTGCCTGGAAGTCAGCTTCTTCACCATATATTCTTACACATGACTCCTGTGCCCAGTATAAGTTCTTAATCACTTTGTATTCATTTCCATCGATGCCTATACTTTTCAAAACTTCCATTAAATCCACATGTATAACTTTATCAAAAGACTTCTCCTAATCAATAAAACAAACATATAGATCTATGCTTCTTTATTATTCTTTCTGACAATATTACATTGCTTGTGCCTTTTCCTTGCACAAAACCACAAGTCAAAAAGAAATTAATAGTAGGTAAAATTACGATTTAAAAATATTAAGTTTTTTTATCTATTCTAGAGAACTGTGTTCCATGAATTTTAGGAATCTAGCGTCTTCACTTTTACATCTAAACATTGAACGATTTAGACAGAGACCGAGCCTTTGCAGCGCCTTCATATTCCAGGAGCGCTGTTTTTCTGAACAGATCATAAATTACTCGGTTCTTTTCTGCTCGATCCCCGCATTTCTCGCAGAGTGCCTCAACTCAAGCCATCTGACTGTCTGACCAGCTTATGTTTACTCCCAAATTCAAAATTAAATTTAGAACAGCAATAAGTCGCTTTCATATAAAGTTTTATCTCATGTAATTTGGTAATTATACAGATTAATGTTTCAAACGAAATCGAAGGCGTTTTTGTGGGTTCTTTTAGTTTGTTTTAAGTAAGTTCTGTAAGATTTTGTGATTTTTTTTTTCCTCCCCCTTCGGAAAGGAACCAAACAAGAAACTCTTTCTAGCGAACTTGCCGTGACATAGGCTGAGGTTTTAATTCAAAATAATTGATCTTTGTGACGGTTGTGATACAATGGTGTTCGCGTTCTCCCGTGAATAATAAAGTCGCTAATCTGTAGAATTACCAAAACTAATCCTTTTTAAATTAGCGTCTTACCTAAATGCAATGGTAATCATCATTGTGGTAAATGGGTCTTTCTTGAAACAGTGCAACGCAGTGACTGATCCAGGATAAAAAATGAGGGGAGGGTAACCTGAATTCCACCCTCTGAGGAGTCTGAAAAAATGGGCATTGATGATTAATTAATAATGGTTATCTTATGTAACATTGATAATAAATAAAAGCATCTCATAAAGGAGTGAGCACTAACTATATCAGGTCAGATTTTTTCCCACACATCAAAAAATTATGAATTTTAGGTTTTTGGACGTCAGCTAAAGTATTTTAATGAATTTAACAATTATTTTTTAGATTTACCTGTATTTTAGACATGTATCATATAAGATACATTCGATCAAACGGTTAAAAAAACATTCTATATTATTACATAAAACTTTCTGAATAGCAGAATATAAGAATGGCTTAAAAGACGGGAAACTTCAGAAGACTTACGCCGTGTTTTTAATATTAAAAACAGCACTAATGGTGTTTTTAGGCATTTTAGTCGTCGAATATGGTTTCGGTTTGCCGCGGAAAGTACATATTTTTAAGATACTCCACCTTGATGGGGTTAAAATTGAAATTAAAATAAGTCCGCCTTGGCAACACTAAATTCGACCTTATTTCAATCATTGGCAACCTGGGTGCAAGCACTTATAACAACGTTGATTTCGAATTTAACAACAAGAAAATTAAACCAATGAAAAGCGTAGCCCTCACTACCAGGGAAAACCCTACACACTCTCTTCACCCATAATCTATCATCTCATCTTCCACGCTAATCTTTTTCCTAACTAATTCATCAAGCAAGCAACACCAAAACCTGTTTGGCAATCGTTACTGAATGATGGCGGTTTGTGATTCTACTTTTGCTAATTCCTCGGTCAATTTAATAGACTTTTAGCACATGGCCTAATTTTGAAAGCGAAGCATTGCCACAGATGTGGGAACGAGGCGTGGATCGAATATAATGTTAAAAGGTGGAAATGTGACAAGTATGTTTCCGTGAGAAATATAACTGCAAAAGTGAGGTTGATCGCAAACTATTTTTAAAAATAAAGATGGCTCCAGCATTAAATAGTAAGTTTTGTTTGTCTTCGCATTCGAAACTAATGCTAGGCTTTCGAATTGTTAATACTACTAGGTGATTAAAAAAATAGTGAAGACCCCATTTCGAAATAATTACCTTACGGTTCGAAGGGGCGACAGATATGTGAATGATGTGTTAGGTTGTATTAAAAAACTACTAATGCTGTTTTTAGGCATTCCAGTCGTCATTTATGGCTTCGGTTTGGCGCGGAAAGCACTTATTTTTAAAATACTAGCACTCTGAGACGGCTCTATTGGCAGGGATACTATCTAGAAAATAACTACTTTCTGAGCCAAAACGAAGCCGTAAATGATGACTAAAATGCCTAAAAACACCATTAGTACTGTTTTTTATAGTAAAAATACAGCGTAGTTCTTCTGAAGTTTCACCAAAGAGAAATATAAACATAGACGGATCTGAAATTTGGGAGGGGAGGCTTCAGCTCCTCCTGTATCCGGGTCTGGTGCGACGAATCTTTCTTTTTCCCCGAGGCTTATGCCGTCATACCGACAGGTCTAGTAGCGCCTAATAAGAACCCGATGGCTCGGAAAATACTACTTTTAAGGGCTAGTAACTCGGAAACTAATGTGTCTGCGCCGAATAAATAGCAAAATTACCTTCACTGTAGAATTAGCTCCGCCACAAAAATACGGAAAAATATTCACGAAAGCCACTCTTTAATTACTCTGATAACGAGTTTCACTAGTTCTCTCGGTTATCAGGATGGAGAATGATGGAGAGTTTCAGTGCACTGTGTGTAAAGGAGAGGATTGTATTTGATAGTGTGTCACTTGAATGCGTAGAGGAGTTCTGCTACCTGGGAGATATGATCAGTGCAGGGAAAGGTGCTAGGGCGAGTTCCGTAGCAAGGGTTAGAAGTGATTGGAAAAAGTCCAGAGAGCTGCTTCCCCTCTTGACGCTGAGGGATTTTTCCAGCCGAGCTAAGGGTCTGTACACTGCGTGCGTACGAAGTGCATTATTGCACGGCAGTGAAACTTGGGCTGTGAAGAAAGGGGACATCTAGAGGCTCAAGCGTACTGAGATAGATGTGCGGTGCATCTGAATTTTAGGCCTGGAGGTGACAGAGTTGCGAACTGCGAATTAAGGGATAGAATGCATTGATGTGGCACTGAGAAGAGGTAGATTGAGGTGGTTCGGTCATATGGAAAGGAGGCAGGATAATAATTGGGTGAGGGGTGTTAGAGTTGGGAAGTTGGGGGTGTAGCTGCCAGATGGAGACCGAGGAAGACGTGGAATGAGGTCATACAGAGAGACCTCAGAGATATGAGTTTGAATAGAGAAACAGCCAGAGATCTAGCAGCATGGAAAGCCGCCATTAGTTAAATAAAGCCGACACATGCAAGCATGTATGGAGCCTTCAAAAATGATGATGATGAACGGGGACCATAGAAGTTCTTTTCTATTCACGTTCGAACCTACCGAAAACCTACACACCTTCGATAACTCTCGATTCTACATCCCACTCCCGAATTTAGCCTCGTCAATTTTCGCCTTTTTCCTCGGTCGCTGGTTTTCTCGGGGCGCTTTTTGAAATAATGAATGAGCACCCGAGAAAAACTAAACCAGTTTACTAAGGTTCTGGTCAAGACTTCTACCTGTTCACAGATTTCAGTATATGCCAGTTTGTTGCAAACGAACCAATACACAAACAAACAAAAAATTGTCTTTGGGAGAGATGTACATTCGAAAAAAAAGTCCCCACAAAAAAAACATTTTTAGTCGCGTGTGACTATATCTCACTATGTCAGTCGATCGGTCCCCGCTTTGCTTTTTGTTTTGGTAATAACATTGTAACTATTCTCTTTCGAGTGATATGATGATGGATGATGAATAATAGTTAGGAAAAGAAAATTGGTGTGGAAGATGAGATGATAGATATAATTGATAAGGTTTGCCCGGGAATTATTTTTTGGGGCAATAACATTATAACTATTCGGCCGATTCTAAAGAAATTTGAAACCCTTATGTTATTTTACATTCTCTTTCGAATGATAGAATTGCCAAAGTTCTCCCAAGGTTAGTCCGGGAATTATTGACAGTTTTGAAGGTTGTAAGGCCATAAATCAATAAGTGAGAGCACTCGACTTTGGTCAACAAACCTTGTTAAACCTGCACCTCGATTTAGTCACCTTTTTTTTTAACTTCGAGAAACGTTTCTGTCGACGAAAATAATTTTTTTTATTAATCATGACTTCATTTACCCACATTCGACACTTCATTTATTTCTGTATATGTTCAAAAAGGAAGGTTAATAAACTTTGATTTATCCTCACACAAAAGGGTTAAATCGCGAACGTTGAAACAATCTTTTTGATATACGGTTTCCATACTGAAAATAGCATTGTGTCGGGAGGGAGGGGGGAAATTACAAACAAATAAATGGCGGGAAGAAGGACCCCAATATAAAGAAAAACTCTCACCGAGCCTTCCATATACTATTTTGACTTCTCCCTAAGATGCTAAATTAGTTTAGGAGACATTTTAATTCGAAAATTACTAATAATAACCTTAAAAACAAACTTCCTTGCTTCGTTATCTTCTATAAGCGAGAGTAATAGTCCGTCTCATAGCATTTAAAGATGACTTCATGGAGTCATGGCAGAATCGGGTTTGAAATGTCAACTTTTCGTGACTTCATTAGGGCGTACACACTCACCGCCATCAAAACTTTACTCCTAGGACATTACTACAACGATACTAAGAAGTATTACAGGATTTAGTAAGCCTAAACACGTGCGCCCGTCTTATTTAAACTTACCTAAATAGCAATAGGCAATTTAGATAGGCTTATAGAATAATTAAAGTAAATTTTCTGCCAAAAAAACAACCAGTGGTCGTTAATCTGTACAACCAGTAATCTTCCAGGGCAGAAATTTCCATTTTTTAAAACTGGAAAACAGTTAAAACCTAATAGAAAAAATAATAAAGCCAAATAGTAATGTTGCATTGAATAAAACGTCACAATCGATCAACTTTTAGGAATTTAACTAAATTGTAGCTAGTTTTTAAAGTTATGAGGGTAAATTAAAAGTGTTTAATCATCATCATCATCACTTCACTAACTCCATAATTTAAGAAGGGGATTTTTTTGAGTATTTGAATAATAATTTCATCTTAGTTTGGTTGTGACTTATGTTCAGAAATAAATATAAGTATCGAAATTTTGCGAATTTTTTAAAACCAAAGAATTACAAATGGTGACGTTCAGAAAATTTATTTTTATATATCTTCTATAACTATATTTTAGCAACGTGATATTTTGAAAGGGGCGAAATTTAGTTTAGAGTTCCTTTTTAAAATTATTATAATGGGCGAAGTTCAGAAAATTGATAAAAATTTAATCATGGCAGCTTTTTTTTAGATTTTAATCTTAGTAAACCCATTGAGTATATTTATATAAATGTTTCATGCTGCCCTGTTAGAGAATTTTAAGTTTCAAGATAAACAAAAACAAAAGAACAGGTCTACATATATCAGCGTGGTAATTTTGTTTTGCTTTTTACTCTCCCGCAATTTTTAAATATTCAGCAGGTAGTACTAGTATGAACTATTTTAACTATACTGGGTGTCCCAGAAAAAAGTTAACCGTACTTTGAATTAGTATAACCCCCAAACTATTGGAGATTTGGGGGTTCTGCAAAGAGTGTGTTTTATTTACCAACTATTTATCTGTCGATTCTGGAAATTTCATTAAATTCCCTATTCTGATGTTGATACACTAATGGGTTTAGTGGAGGCGATCAAAAATATGTTTGCGCAAGGAAGTAAAATAATGAAACGAAGCCTAGGAAGGCTAGGCCACCGTGCACTTTCAAGAGAAGCGTAGGGAGCCTAGGTAGCCTAGGTCACTGTGCCATTCTTCAAGCAAAGCCTAGGCCATTTTAGAGTGGTTTTTCAGCCACGCTGTGGTTTGGTCTCCTCATTATTGCTTACTAAGCAAATCAAAGCGTTTCTGTGTAAAAGTTTTCTTCCATAGAACCTTTTTAATCATGCAGTTAACAAAAGATCAACGCGTATTTGTAGTCACAAACTTAATTAAGACTGGCAGGATTAAACAAGTACAAGATTCGGTAACACTTCAGATTCGGTGCGCACGGTAGATGGCGCTGTTAGTGGGCTACAATATATCTTATGACGTCGGATGTGAACAATCACGGCGTAATATTTTTTGTATACGAGTATGTACTGGGGGGCTGCGCCCCCCGACCCCCCCCCCCCCCCAATTGATTGAAACTCAGGATCATCGCAGGGTGGTCTTCCTGCAGTGATATCTCCCCCGCGAGCAGTCCCCTTGAATTTACTGGGGGGTTTTCTCCCCAACAGCTTTTTACTGGCAGAAAAACATAACCTAATAACAAAGAATTCTTACTTTTATAGGTTTCTTGATTAGTTTATGCGCCTCTAGATAATCTAAGTTTTTCGCGATCATACAATTAAAGCCGAATTCGAATAACAAAGAAGCACATGGACAGCACGAAAACACAATAACGAAAGAAAAACATTTGCAAAACGGGTCCTATTTATAAGCTACGATGTTGCCAGTAAGAAGCTGTTATCGTTCTCAGCAAACAAAAAATACGAAAACAAAACAAAAAACAATAAAAGACATCAAGAAACCTTACCTAACTTAGAAAAAAAACTATAAACGAGCAGAGCGCAGATATTTAGTAAATAATAGACTAAAAGTTACAAATCCCCCAAAACAACAAAATAATATAACGCAGTGATTGGTCACATCTGACGCTACCGTCTGACGTCATAAGAGATGCTGTAGCCCAAAATTGTAGCCGACTAACAGCGCCATCTACCGTGCGCCCTGAATCTGAAGTATTACCCAAGATTCATTTGAACGTTTTCTAGGTCGGCACCCACCAAGCAAGCCCACAATTTTGAAAAACGTTCGCAAATACCAACATGAAGGAACATGCTTAAATCTAAATAAAGGTCGTTCTGGTCGTATGAGAACCATAAGAACAACAGAAAATATCAAAAATGTTCAGATGACACTTCTTCAAAATCCACATGTATCAGTCAAAGTCATCATTTAACCGCATTATTAAACACGACTTAAAATGGCATCCTTATAAGATGCATGCAAGACACCAGCTTCTTGAAACTGATTTTCCTCGTCGTAGACAATTTGTCGAATGGTTTCTCCTTAAACCTGCTCATTTCTTGGAAAACATTGTGATTGGTTAACGAGGTAGCCTTTTTTATGAATGGAAAGGTAATTAGCCATAATATTCGGCAATATGCGCCGCTGCCCCCCACACCCCACAACATTCAAATTTGACACACGTATTTGTAAGTAGAAAGTGTCTCTGTGGATCGGAATATGCGGGAATGGCTATCTTGTCGGCCCATTGTTTTACGAGAATAACTTGAATGGTGCTGCCTACCTGAGCATGATCAACGAAAGGATCTTCCCGGAACTCCGCCAGATTTGGTGGATTCAGGACGGCGCACCAGCTCATAGACAGCTTGCTGTAAGAACAAAACTAAGAAACGTTTGACAACCGCATTGTCGCGCTAAATCATGCAATTGAATGCCCCCCCCCCCCCCCCAAGATCCCCTGACTTAACACCGTGCGATTATTTCTTATGGGGATATCTTATGCCCTAGAAGGCAGTCGCCAGATGAGATAATAGAAAAAAATCCACCACAAAGCATCAACCAGTTAAGAGATAGTATCACACGTGAAGTCAATAGACTTAAGGAAAATCACAAGTTAATCAAAAAAGTTGTTCAAGCAATGTGATCAAAGGCGCAACTGTGCTTGGAAAGAAATGGAGGACATGTGGAAGGAAACGGTGCTTAGAAAAGTAAAAAATAAATTAGTATTACCCATAAAAGTTGTTTTTGTTAAAAATGGATTTAAATATATTTGTTGATTTTAAACTTTTAAGTTTCATTATTTAACTTCCTGACGCAAACATAATTTTGATAGCCTCTACTAAACCCATTAGTGTATCAATATCGTAAAAGGGAATTTAATGAAATTTCCAGAATCGACAGATAAATAGTTGTTAAATTTGTTTTGTTTTGCAGGACTCAAAAATCTCTAATAAGTTTTGAGTTATACTAATTCAAAGTGCGGTTAACTTTTTCCTCGGACACCTTGTATATATAAACCGCTCTTAACTGAACCCTCTAACCTACAAAACGACAGAAAAAACATTTACCAATCCAAATACTGAAAAGTGGCGAGCATTGAAATCCTCATGTTGTTTTACATTCTCTTTCAAGTGATATAATTGCCAAGGTCCTCCCAAGGTTAGTCCGGAAATTATTAAAAGAAAACTAACTATGGGTAGGATTGCCCCGCTAGTTGAAAGTTTGGAGGGTCGTAAGGTCATAAGTGAGAGTAATTGAGAGCACGCGACTTAGGTCTGATGACCTCGTTTTTTAACCGTGAGCTCTCATACACTGAACACTTTCACATGGTTTTCAAGAGATTAAGCTTCGATAAAAAGCCTAATTTACTCTATTTGACTAGATCCGGCCTAAATTGATAAGTTCCACTGAACAATCAAACCCTCGCACACTTCACTCATTTTGGAAAATGGGTTATAAAAGTGCTCTTAAAAGTCTTGGCTTCCCGTTTGGGAATGATCGATAATTCCCACGAGAGAACTAAATGAATATCGTTTCGCGAAATGGGAATATGTACTTCTGACTCATGCCCAAACTCTCAAAAGTCGGTGCGGGTCCAACCACTCGGCGAGCCTACCAGCCAGATGGCTTGAGTTGAGCATCTCTGCGAGGAATGCGAGGCTCGAACATAAAAACCACGCCTTGATTACATACAGGTAAACGCGTCTAAACACTTTGAACCTACTTTACTTCAATTAATCGTTGTTTAGTTACTACCTACTAAATTATTCACCATTTACCCATTTCATAGGTGATCGTAGCCCGTCACTGTGGGATGCGGGTGTTCTCGTTCTCGTTCATCACCAATATTTGCATCACGGACGAAGATGTAGAAGAGGAAACCCACCTCGAGGTAATCGAATGCTCCAATTTGTGGTCCTTCTTGAGGTCGGGTCATATCTAGGGCATGTTTCCCCACTACCACACCCTCTGTGAGTTCTTCCAACAGGTCTCCCGAGGTATCCTGTGTCGAGGGTTACACCCGATACCTGTAAGGGCACCACGCCCTCTTGGACCCGTTACCATGAAGTTATGCTCCCTCTGACCCTGCCTCCCAGCTCCAGTGCCTGCAGGTGCCTCCCCTTCCTGCCCACTGTCTTCATTCAGCATCTGCTTTATATCTTCTACTATTTTCATTGTTTGCTTCCGCAACTCATATATATATATATATATATATATATATATATATATATATATATATATATATATATATATATATCTGTGTGTGTAAATGGGTAGCAGACCTTCTTGTATGCAGATTTTGTTAAAGACCACAGTATATTTCGCCATTATTAATTTTCTTTGGAAACTTTCCATTTTTCTTATTATATTTTTTAGTTCATCTTGTAGATGGTAAACAACTTCTCCTACGTTGATCTCTTTTTAAATGAAATGTGTTTGGTAGAAACCAAACTTGACTTTAATTGCTGAGCTTTCGATCTATGCGATCATCTTCAGAGTGTCTGTCCTCCTTTATCGTTGAAGAATGGTGGAGTCAGAATGAAAAGAAGATAAGATTTATTAAGAAAAGAGTTACAATGAGTATTTTTACAAACACACGAGTAAAAATAATTATGTTAATAGTGGTGAAGAACACAAAAGGAGAGTAGAGAAGGGAAAGTTACATTGAAAAGTAAGAAGAACGAAGCTCCAGGATCGGTGGAGGACACTCATGATTTTTACTATTTACAGAATTAATTTATATACATACATGTTTGGAGTTTATAATAATTTGTTGTATTATTATTTTATTTTATTTTGTTTTTTTGGCTACATTCTTTGAGTTAACATTGATTATATTCTTTTTCTATTCTATATATTACATTTTGAATTTCCAGATTAATTACTATATTTTACACGTTATCATCCTGACTTTGTTTTATTCGTAATTACTTTCTTCCTTTTTCTTTTATTTTACAATATTATATTATCCTATCATATCAAATTAATTTTACTTATCCTGGTTTGTTCAGTATTTAATACTTCACTTAATTCTATTTTTATCATGGTTATTCGCTAGTGCGCCTTCGAGCGCCAGGACCTTCTCCATCTCGGAGAAGGACCTTGCTGAGGCCGGTCCATCCGTCCTGGGCGCTCCTGCCGGCGCAGGGGACAATCGGGTTCATTCCCCGCCCTCCTCCTAAAAAGAACCCAAGATCGGCACATCCGGCTCCTCTGCACCCCGGGTACGGACCTCCTGACTAAGACCAAAAGTGCTAGTGCGCGGAGAGGAGCCTCAATTACATCGGGGCCCCTCATTCAGAGACTACCCAGCGTTTTCGAGCACGCTGGCTTCAAACGCTTCCTGGTTATTCGCTCCACTGATGGCAGCATGTTGGCTAAGGGCAACATCATCCAACAGAGAGCTTTAGCTAGTGTGATTGGTAGAGAGCCGAAGGTAACTCATTTCTTGGACGGGAGCCTTTTGGCGAATGCGTTGAATCCCTCCGAGGCGGCCATGAATAGTGCCCTTCTGATGGCACGCCTGTGAGTATGACGCCGCAATCTACCATAAACTTCGTGAAAGGAGTAGTTTATGCGAGGGAACTCGTGGACTAATCCATAAAGGACATCACCTTAGAGCTGGCCGGGTAGAACGTGTGATGAGAAAACAGGGAGGGGCCTTGAGATCCGCCCCTACACTCTTCGTCACGTTTGACTGTGACAAGCTCTCTGAGTCTGTGCGTGCCGGTTGGTATCGATACCGCGGAGGTGCTATTACTGCCACCGCTTCGGCATACAAATCGCTCCTGTCGACGTGCACAGTTGGCGTTACCTAAAACCTGTGTAAGTTGATTCCAAGGCCACACACGATAAGTCCAAATCGTGTGTGACTATATGTGTCAATTGCGGAGAGCTGCACCCCGCTTCTTCGAAGCAATGTGGTGCGTATCTCCTCGAGAAGGAAATCCTAGCCGTTCAGGCCAGGATGGTCTCTCATTTCGCGAGGCTAAGGACTTGGTCCTAGCTCGTCCGGCGCTACCAGGGACGTCCTATGCCTGAATGTTGAAAAATTCCCTCTGTTCCTGGTCCATCCAATCGTAAGAGTACCGTTGTTTCCGCGCCCATTCGGAACCCTTCTGCGGATTCTACCCACCCCGGGCGCTCCCCTGGTAAAGATGGCGGCACAAAGGGTCCAACTCAGCCCCGGCTAAAACAAGGGCTTCCCCCCTTTCCCCAGCGTGACCGTTTCCCATAAGGCGAATCGGCCACGCGCCTCCACCGAGTCGTTAGACTCACAGGAGGCAACACCCTTGAAGCTGATCGCCAGGCCATCTTCCGGGGTTCCTAAAGCTGCCTCCCGAAAGGAGGACAGCAACAAAGGAGCTTCGGCTCCTTCCCCTACACCCAGTGGTGGGCTGGGTGGCTCGGAGACGGTGGATCCTCTCCTCGAAAAGAGGGCCCCCCGCCCGCCTAAAGTTTCGAGGCGGAGGGAGGAAAAGACGCGTGGTGAGCCCAAACTCCCGCAATAAGTCCGCGACAGCGCCCGGAGTTCCGCCTGCGGGAAGCGTACGGCTATTCCCGTGAGGGTCTTCTCTTCGAAGAGGGCCCCCTCGTCTCCGAGCTAGGCCTGGAGGGCATATTCCTTCAATGGAATTACCGCGGGCTCCGGGCCAACTGGGAGGAGCTGTTGAGGCTCGTCTCTTTCCGTTCCCCGTTAGCTATCTTTTTGCAGGAGACCATGCTGGGCGCATGGCCGCTGCCTACCCTCCCGAGGCATAAGGGTTTTGCGAGCCCATCACCACGGGATGGGGGCCAGGCGGGAGGATGTGCGATTTACACCCGGCATGATGTCTCCGTTCTTCTCTTCGCTTTAGATACCTCCTTTCAGGTAGTAGCTGTGCAGCTGCACCTTGATAGGAGGTATACTGTTATTTCCGCGTACATTCCAACGTCAGCTGACTTCGACGCGGGGGACTCCCGCCGCGTCGTGGCAGTTTCCAATGCCCTTTCTCTTGCTTGGTAGACACTCCCTCTGGGGAGACTAGTGTATTAATCCCCGGGGTCAAGTCCTTGATGACCTGATCGATGAGCTTGATATAGGTGTCCTAAATGTGGATAAGTTTACGCATCACTGCCCGAGAACGGCTTCATTTTCCTGCCTCGATCTATCTTTGTGCTCTCCGGATGCACAGCCTGATTTTGATTGAGCGGTAGTCGATAACCTCCATAGTAGTGATCACTTTCCCCTTCAAATATCATTTTCAGGGCAACTGCCGCCTGAGAGCCCACCTCGGTGGTGCTTGGCGCGGGTCCGGTGGCCTTCATTTCAGGAAATGACTGAAATCTCTATCTCAGTCGAAGAGTTTAGGTCGGTAGATGAGGTCGTTGAGTTCTCCGGCAACCTCATCGCCGTGGGCCTAGCTGCTATTTCTAGAAGGTCTGGCCGTTTTGCACCCCGACCACTCCCGTGGTGGTCAGCAGAGTGTGAGGCGGCCCTCAAGCAGAAGTGCTATGCCTACATGTGCTATAAGCGCCGCCCGAACAATTTCACTGTCTGTGAATTTCGTCGGGCAAGGGCTAGGTTCCTGTATATTTCGAAGCACGCCCGCCGCTCTTTTTGGCGGGACATACGTGTCTTCACATAACGGGAAGACCCCTTTAGCAGAGGTGTGGAAGCGAGTCAAAAGGATTCGGGGCAAGTTCTCGCAGGACCCCCTCCGTTCTCCAGGAGATTGAGACCCCAATCTCGGACCCCGCGTCCGTGGCGAAATCCTTCGCGACTGCTTTCTCGGCATTCTTTAGCCGGGATACTGCTCCGCCAGCATTCAATGCACATCGTGATGTCGCGAAAGGCCGCCGACTGGACTTTACCTCCAGAGGCGGAGAACCCTACAACGACAGGTTTACTCTGAGTGAGTTGCGTTCCGCTCCTGCCTCGTGCGCGGACACCGCCCATTGTCCGGACGATGTCCCGTACGCCATGCTTCGACACCTGGGTGAGCGAGACATGGCTTTTTGTTAGATTTGTTGAACAGGATCTGGGTGGAGGGTCTCTTCCCGGATTCTTGGCGAATCGCTACTGTGCTCGCCTTTCGCAAACCGGGTAGAGATCATTCTACTCCGGCGCGTTCCGCCCAATCTCTCTCGAAGTCGATGGAGAAATTGGTAAATGTTAGATTAGCCTTTTTTTCTGGACAGCGGAGGCAATTTGTGTTCTGCGCAGTGCGGCTTCCGCAAGTTCTATTCCACGTCGGCTGATGCTCTGTTTCGACTGGAATATGCTTTCTGCGAGGCCTTCCTTCGTAGACAGCACTACGCCACGATGTTTTGTTTTTCGATCTGGAGAAAACCCTTGATTCCCCATGGCGATACGGTATCATGGAGACTCTCCACACGATGGGGGCGAGGGGACGCCTCCCAATGTTTATACCTGAATTTTTGCGAGATCGTCGATTCCGTGTACGGGTGGGGGGAGACCTCTCCGACCCAATGGAGCAGGAAGAGGGTGTTCCACAGAGAAGTGTCCTCATTGTCGTACTTTTCCCTTAACATAAACGGCATCACCTCGGTTACACCCGGAAGATATTCTCGCTACGCTCTACGTGGACGACCTTTCGATCTCATTTGGCGCGGCCCAGATGCCAACTCTGGAGCGTCAACTCCAACAGGCATTGCACCTCGTCTCTCGCTATACCGAATCGCACAGGTTTTGGTTTTCCTTGGCCAAGACTAAGGTGGTGCACTTCTGCCGCCATCCACGGCTCCACCCTGACCCAGACTTGTTTCTTAATGGGGTACGCCTGGAAGTGGTGGAATTGCACCGTTTCCTTGGTTTTGTATTTGATCGACGCCTCACCTGGGAGGCTCATATTTGCAGCCTTAGAATCTCTTGTACCCGCGCGATGGATATTCTCCGTTCCGTGACGTTCAGCGCTTGGAGCGCTGATAGGGCTACTGCCTTACTTTTTATCAATCTTTTGTTCGTTAGAAGCTCGACTACGGATGCGAGTTTTATGCATCCGCAGCTGAGCGAGTATTGCGGAAGGTGGACTCGATCCACCAGACCGGCCTTCGCCTGGCGATCGGTGCCTTCCGCACTTTCCCCATTGAGAGCCTATTAGTCGATGCTGGAGAGATGCCACTCGCTCTACGCCGTGCACAGTGCATTATTTGCCTATACGTGCCAGCCCTGTGCCTCCCTCAGTCGCTAACAGCTCTCACTGCATCCGCAGCTGATTTCGACGGTGCCTCTGCCGCCGAGAGACGCCCCTGGTTCTGCCCAGGACGCCATCCTGGAGGGTACCAACTTTGGCTATTTGTTGCCACGCCTCTGCTCCCAAAGCTTGTACAGCGCCGGGAGTACTGCGTTCGACCTTTTTTGAGCACACCTCGTGTCACGCTGAACCGTGCCAGTGTATACGCATGGCTCCACTCACAAGAAGGGGTCGGCTTCCACGCCGTATCCCCTCCGTTTGAAGTCAGCGGGGCTCTGCCAGGCGCTGCGTCTGCCTTCACGGCCTAGCTGGTGGCAATACACCACTCGGCACGGGAGATTACGCGACGTGCCCGGTTCGGAGACCAGATTGTGATCTATAGCGACTCACAAAGCGCCTTGAGTGCTCTCGGGGTATTGGAATCTCCGCATCCCCTGGTTCGCGATATCCGTGACGCCACGTTTTTGGCAAGACAGGCGGATGTCGAGATTATATTCTGCTAGGTTCCTGGACATGTAGGAATTGCGGGGAGTGAGCGCGCCGAAGACTCCGGGAGGACTCGGCTACTAGACCAGCGTTTCGCTCTTCCTCACACCGACTACACGACAGGAATACGGGCAGCTCTTCAGGCTGCTTGGCCAAGAAGATGGAAGACGGTTGAAGGGAACTTAGAGTTGCGTGCCATTTAGCCGCGACTGTTCCCATGGACCTACCCCACAATGCTGCGAAGGCTTCAGGTTGCTTTCTGTCGTCTCCGAATTGGATACACTCGCGGGACGCACCGCCATTTGATGGAGCGCTCGCCAGCACCCTACTGTGAAGACTGCGTTATCCCCCAGACTGTTCTGTGTATTCTTGTTAAATGTCCCAATCTGGGCGATCTCGGCGGACGTTACCTGTCGCGGTAACGGGATGGGCGGGGTCGCTACCGCCTGTCCCAGGTTCTTGGGACGAGTTCGTTCACATTGACTGGTGGACATATAGACTTTCGGGGGAGTCTGGCCTTCTCCTCTTTATTTAACTAGGTTTTTTGTTGTTTTCTTTGTATGTCGCACGTTCCTGCGCAGGAGGGGGGGACATCCCCCGATCCCGGATCTTTCTTCCTCCTCATTTTCCCCTATATTGTTGTTGTTTTTTTGCACACTTATTTTAAAGTAGCCCAGTGCTAGGCTGTCGTGAGTGCAGCGCTTGTGCCCAAGTGTGTAGTCGCCAGATAGGCTCCCAAAATTAAAAGAAAATTCGCCTTTATCACTCTCCCCCTTACCATCTCTCCCCCTTTACCTCTCCATCTACCCATATTTACCCATCCCAGGTATCTATCCCCCCTTCCTCTATATTAGCCCTCTCTCCCCCTTCTCCATCCTCCACTTTCGCCGTCTCCACCTCTCTCCCTCTTATTTCATCTGTCCAGCTATATCTACCCATCCCTCTCCTCCTCTCTCCCCTCTCCCTTCCACAATCCAAATTAGCCGAAGGGCTGATAGTGAACGCAGCGAAGCGCAAGCTCCCCCTTCAGGCGTAGTGGCGAAGATATATATATATATATATATATATATATATATATATATATATATATATATATATATATATATATATATATGAGGAAACAGGAATGGGTCTAGAGACGCATACCCTACACCTTTGTCACGCCCTGCCGTGACAGGCTCCTTGAGTCGGTGCAATGTAAGCTAGTTAATACCTCTCCCGTCTAAGGCATTTTTGCTGTTGCCGCGATGTTACCACTACTGCTCGCCCACACTAATAGATGCTATCGACGTTCAAAGTCCGGTCAACCCGAAATCTGTGTAAATTACTCCGAGGTTTTACCCGCTAAAGTTGTATCATGTAAGGCCTAGTGAGTGAATTCTTTATCCGGGATGTTGTGATGTTGCTCTTCCAGCATTTAGACGATGTCGTGAGTTCGTTTAAGGCCGCCAAATGAACTTCACTTCTACAGGCGTTGAGCCATTCAACGACCTGTTTACACAAAGCGTCCCTATTCCCGACGATTTCCCGTGCATACTTTGACACACGGGTGAGCGAGGAATCCCCTTTTGTTCAAACTAATCTAGACAGAAGGGATCTTCCCACATTCCTGACGAATAACTTGCTTTTCGCGAGCGGGAGAGAGATCACTTTCACATGGCCAGTTTCCGTCCAAATTCTCTAACTTCCTTCGTGTTTTTTTTGATGGAGAAATAAGTTAACCTTAAGTTAGCCTATTTTATGGACAAGTTCCACTTCACGTCGGATTCTCTGCTCCGGGTGAAGCAGTCTATCTGCGAGGCTTTCCTGCGGCATGGTGTTCTTTGATCTGGAGAAGACCGAGGATACCGTATCAAGGAGGCTCTCCATACTATGGGGCCAAAGGGATGATTCCCACTTGTTTGAGTTACTGTGAGATCGTCTATTCCGCTTACAGGTATGTGGAGCTCTCAAGGTACGCAAGGCCCATATCACTTTCCGGCGCGTCTGCTAAAAGTCGACAAATCCCAGATATGGGCCGCTGGCTTAGAAGCCTTTCCCCGGAAAGTTCTGTTAAAAAGGTAGAATTAACATGGAAGGGGTGCCGACTCAACTGTTCAATAGCGCCCCATCGTCCGAAGCATTGATTGCACGAAACTCCGTGTCCTTTTCCCGACCAGAGGCAAGTAGGGCGTTAAAGCATTTGGAATATATATCCGTGTGTAGCTCAAGGGTTCTAGCATGAGCCGATTCTGACCAACCTTTTCCCTTCATGTACACATTTAATGTGTACATGTACACGTCATATCGAAATAAGAATCACTGAATATGGGTCTTTCTTTTCTTCGATATGTCCAAAATTGGCTATTGGCATCCGACAATAGCAGAGAAGACGGTCCCGGCAACACCCCAACCCGATCCAAGGTTACTTAAAGCGTCCCTGATATTATTATAAGCGGACTCCCAATCCTGCATCTATTTCACCCATAAGTGCGTGCATTCGCATTATCCGACGACAAGCGGCTGACAACATGGCCAGGGTATCCTTATTTCCACCCCACCGCAGTGGGGCAGGTTTAGCATGGGAATTATGCAGCTGACATCCGGCCCTTAACACATACGAGTGGATCTAGAAATAAATATCCAATCTTTTTCACTTTACAAATCTTTTCTTATAAACAACTTCTAGGCAGGATGCCTTCGTTGGTTGTCGATTTTTAAGTTTTAGGTAATAATCCTATTCCCACATTGGAGAGAGGCATGAGTTTTTATTTATTCGTATGTTTCAGGTCAGTGGGTCCTACAAACTCAAAGAAATTAATAACCTGGTCTCCCAAATCGTTATAGAAATGGTCGAACAACCCGTACTTAAGGCTGGATCGACGAACTACAACAAAGTACAAAAATAACAAAATCTTCAAGAAAAAGGATGAATTTTTACTATTATAAAAGAATAGTGAATTCCTTCTATATCAGTATTCTATGTTATTTATTTACTTAGTGTACGACGCCTGAATCGATAAATACAAGCATGATATTCATGGGATTTATACCTCGTTGTTTCAAATTTCCCTAAACTAGAAATCATCCCATGAAAAAAACGGGTTAATTTCTCAGGAATGACTAACTATCACTCACCGATAAGGATAACATTGTATAATTTAGCAAATGGCAGTAAATTTAACTTTAGTTCTTGATAAGATCTTGTTAGGGACGGTTTGTTTTGGATGACATTAAGTCTAAAATAGAAGTTTGTTCTGTTCGTGTCCTTCGAAAGTGTTAGACTATGGAAATGCTAAAACTATTTTCTCTCTTTATTGTCGGCGTTTTGGTCATAGTGCCTTCGAAAGGTAAGTTAAATTATTAACGGAATATGGTTAAGCCACGAGATAAGCTTGAGCGATTTGGAATACCCAGTCACCCACTTCGAGGAAATTTAATAATTCTATTTTTAGCTCCTCCCCGAAGGGCCGGAGCAATGTATATAGACATTCAACATTGGAGCGCCTAAGAACGTCTGACAGCGCATTTTAATTCGAACCCTAAGGTGATTATTTTGAAATGGGGGGGGGGGCGCTTAGCCCCTTTAGTACACAATTACATTGTTAATTGGAATCGCATCATACTGCATATCATTTTGAAAGGATTTTTTTCTGAATTAAAATATGATATGGACATTTTATATTACTCAATATTAAAAAAAATGTGATTGATTTAATTAGCATTTGGGGGCGGGGCTTATATGACTGAAGTCGAGAAACACGGCATAAAAACAAGTAACATTGCAGCGCCTAACGACGTCTGGCAATCTCCTTTGAATTCGAACCTAATGCGACGCCTTTGAATTGTCTATACTATTAGTTGATTACAAATAGCGGGGGCTATGTGGGTGAGTAAATTTTAAATACAGCCACCGATTTGAAGAAAAAAAATTGACTCCATTTCTAGCTCCGCCCATTGGAGCGCCTAACGACGTTAAAATGTCCATCATATTTTAATTAGGAAAAATAATTCTCAAAATGATTAGAGTATATAATACTATATGATGCGATGCCAATTGACAATGTGACTGTGTATTCCAAGTTTGGTCAGACTAAAAAAAAGCATCGCAAATCTATGACAAGTCCAAGATCACCCGTTATAGGCTGGTAGTTAGCCTATAAGTTATTGGTTACAGTTTACCGGAGGTTAGCAGTTTGTTAGTGGTCAGGAGACGGTTGGCTAGATGTTTCCCGGTGAAGGTCGACTCGGCATGTACCCATCCAAGTACTAATCTTTCCCAATGTTGCTTAACTTCGACGTAGCGCTAATGGGGTTACCGAATACCTCGGGAAAAGTAATCTCGGAAGGCAGAATCAAGGGTTCTTTATTGGGCGGAGGACTTGATTGAACTCGTGTCGGGTATTTGAGGCAGGCCTACTAATGTTTAAATTTATTCCGACTATCCTTGACTGACTGGCTTTTGACTCATCCTAGGTTATACCCAGAGTTGTATATAATGTATCGAAAAAAGTGGGCGTGGCCCGCTGTTGGCCAATGACACGGTTTGGGTGGACGTTACTCTACTGAATGTTTATTTGTGTGTGTACGGGCATAGAGAAATTTTTTATCTCTAATAACCAAAATAAGATTACGTGTTTCGCAGCTCTTTGATAGTAAATATGATCCGAATCTTTCCTGTCTTCAGCTCGGTGTCAATGACTGCACCTGTTTTGACGTTTTGTTGGTACAGCTGTGGCGTTTCCCAGAACCTTGGTAAAAAGGGTCTGGGCAGATATCACAAGAGGCGTTGTAAGTGTATATGCGTGTAAGTGTGTGAAAAATTCGTTTTGCGCCCTTTAGAAGAACATTATATACCGGGTGTCTCAAAATTGAGTGCGTATTTTGATGAAATTGAAAATATTCAGGAAAAATTCGTGTTGATTATGTTCATCATGTTCAAATTGTGCTCTGCCCAAAATTGTACTGTTCCGTGTACAGGGTGTACCCAAATTTTAATTTGATTTTCAATCCTTTTCAGAACCCTTTAATAATATTTCAAAAGAGCGGATATTTGTTGTGATGGCTTGTCTCAGAGGAGCGAAATTTAAAGAAGTACGACAAAAGTTCCAAAAAAAGTTTAGAATACCTGGACCTACAGACAACGCGATCCGTTCACTTGTGAACAAATTTAAAAGAACCACTTACAAATGTGATAGGAAAGGAAGAGGACTGAAAAAGATTGACCCCAACAAAACTGAACAAACTCTACAATTGTTTGAAAATGAACCAAGAACTTCGGTGAGAAAGGCCAGTCAGAAACTTTATATGCCCAACACAACCGTGCACAGAGTCTTGCGTTCAACACCTAAAAAAGCCTTATCACATTCAATTACTGCAATCCCTTAATAAAGAAGATTATCTAAATCGAGCAGCAAGGTGCACAGAATGTGTGGATCAAATTGAAAATGAAAACCTATTAAATAACATCTTATTCAGTGATGAAGCGACTTTGCCACACATGTGGTAAAGTTAATCTACACAATTGTCGCATCTGGGCAAATGAAAGACCAAGTGGTTTCATGGAATGGAAAAAAAAAGACTACAAAAGTTAACGTGTGGCTTGGAATAACAAATTTATGGTCCATTCTTTTTTCATGAAGCATCTGTGACGGGCAACATCTAGCTCAATAGGCTCCAGCAGTTTTTAGAGTCACAGCTGGTTGATGATAGCATTGTTGATAGTGTCGCGTTTCAACAAGATGGTGTACCATGTCATTATGCTCTAATTGTCCGAGATTACCTGAACAGTCGCTTCCCTTACCGATGGATTGGGTGGACATTGAGGAACTAGACCTTGGCCTCCGCGTTCTCCAGATTTATCTCCTTGATTTTTTTTGCGTGGGTTTTTATCAAAGCAAAAAATTGATAATTTAACTGAACTTAAAGAACGCATACTTTCAGCAGTGATGGACATAACTCCCGAAATGGTCCACAATGTTTTTCGCAATTCTAAAGATCGATTTGAAATTTGCACAGATCGGAAAGAGCAGATGTTGAATAATTTAAATAAAGTTCTTTTATGAACTTTTATTTTCTTTTTGTGATCATAATTGAGCGGGAAAAATAAACATAATTTTTTCTTTTTTATATCCATTAAGAAGAGATTATGAAAAGGATTGAAAAATAAATTTTGACGTAAATTATTTTATATGTTGATGCCGCGGCTGCTTCTAGATAGCAATCAGGGTGTCACTATCATCAAAAGGTAGAAAACCACTGAGCTTGACAGTCCCATGGTCAGGAAATGATCTATTACCTACAATAGTGTGAAACTTTACAGAAACCAGTCACAAGTCAACAGGCATCCATTGATGGACCAGTCCTTTAGCCCTACCAAAGTCCAAGTTCAGACATATACAGACTAGAAACATGAAGTGTAGACTGATATTTATTTATCTTCAGAACACTGCAATATTACATAATGCGTGAGCTAAAGCCAAAAGAAATTGTATACATTTCACAACTTCGACACTTGGATGAGATTCGGTACAGTCCTTTTGCTCAAGCATCTCCGACATTCCAAAGTCCATCGGGTTCAAATTTGGCCAACGTAGAGGCCAAAGTTCCTTTGACCAAAAATCCCTTAAAATTTGCCTCGCACGTCTTGATATTCTTTTCCTGTGTGAAGTTGCTCCATCTTTTTGAAGTGTTACACCGGAATTTACTATGGTGGCATCAGGGGGGCATAGCCAGCCAACCCGGGGTTACGCATTTTCGGGCCTCCACCCTCGTATCTCTATCATCTATGCCTCATAGTTGTGAATTTTAAAAAGAATACTGTTGCCCGTGTTTCTACTACCTAGTATTATAAAAAATGAAATGAATACGTCTTGTCAAAAGACTTTGTTAGCATTTAGCCTCACTTTAATGCTGAAAAATAATTACAATTGTATCATGTATATATCCAATACAAAATAACAAAGGCTCTCATACATTGTTAAGCAAAACATGAATCTGTTTACATTGTATTCAAATTGCATTCTTCGAGCCTTACGGCTGGCAAACAGAAATAGCACCCTCAAAATTAAGATTCCTTGCCACACGAGTTCCATTGCCAAGACACCTAGACTGTTTAGTCTATTCAGGACATTTGTTACTCTTCCCAAAACACTGAATAAGCGTTCTGCTCCAGCAACAATAACTGGAAGAGCGCGAAATATCCTGAGAGCAATGCATACGTTTGGAAATATGAAATTAAGGTTTGAGCTACAAAGATTTTTAAGCAGCTCTAAGTCTGATTATAATCAACTTCAAGATTTTCTGAATCGATACATTTTAAATGATGCAGTTCCTCTATTAGCACCTCGAAAGCTATCGGTCTGTTGTGGTTGGTGTGCAAACTAGCAATCATCTACCATGTTCAAGCTTATGCTATTTGATAAAGGAGGTTCTTGTAGACGTGGAGAGTCGGGGTCACCCGATGTTTGTGTAAATTGCTCCAAGGCCGCACACGATAAGTCCAAATCGTGTGTGGCCAAGTGTGTCAATTGCGGAGAACCGCACCCCGCTTCTTCGAAGCAATGTGGGGCGTATCTCCTTGAGAAAGAAATCCTGGCCGTTTAGGCCCAGGATCAACTTTCATTCCGTGAGGCTAAGGTAAGGACTTGGTCCTGGCGCGCCCAGCTCTGCCTGGGACGTCATATGCCTCAATAGTTAGAAAGGCACCCTCTGCTCCTGTCCCATCCAGGCAAACGAGCAGGGTTGTTTCCGCGCCAATTTGGAGCCCTTCTGCGGGCTCTACTCAACCCTGGCGCTTCCCTGGTAAAGCTGGCGGCAAAAAGGGTTCACACCCAGCCCCGGCTAAAACCAGGGCTTCCCCCAGCGTGACCATTTCCAGTAAGGCGAGACGGCCACGCGCCTCCACCGAGTCGTTACACTCACAGGAGGCAACACCTTTGAAGATGGTCGCTAGGCCATCTTTCGGGATTCCTAACGCTGTACCCCGAAAGGAGGACAGCAACAAAGGAGCTTCGGCTCCTTCGCTCACGCCCCGAGGTGGAGCGGGTGGCTCGGAGACGGTGGTTCCTCGAAAAGAGGGCCCCCCGCCTCCGAAGCCCCAACGCCCGCCTAAGGCTTCGAGGCGGAGGGAGGAAAAGACTCGCATGGCGAGCCCAACCTCCCCCAATAGGTCCTCGAAGGCGACAGCACCTTCAGCACTTTGTCCGGCCAACAGCGCCTGGGGTTCTGCCCCCGGGAAGCGTACGGCCATTCCCGTGAGGGTCTTCAGTTCGAGGAGGGCCCCCACGTCTCCTCCGAGCTAGGCCTTGAGGGCATATTCCTTCAATGGAATTGCCGTGGACTCCGGGCCAACTGGGAGGAGCTGCGGAGGCTCGTCTCGTCCCATTCCCCGTTAGCTATCTTATTGCACAAGACCGGGCTAGGCGCGTGCCCCATGCCTGCCCTACCACCACGGGATGGCCGGGCTGGGGGATGCGCGGTTTAGACCCGGCATGATGTCTCCGTTCTTCCTTTCTCTTTAGATACCTCCATTCAGGCAGTGGCTGTGCAGCTGCTCCTGGATAGCAGGTATACTATAATTTCTGCGTACATTCCACGGTCAGCTGACTTCGACGCGGGGGACTTCCGCCGCGTCGTGGCACGGTTGCCGAGGCCCTTTCTCGTGCTTGGAGATATGAATGGCAGGCATCCTCTCTGGGGAGACTACTCAATAAATCCCAGGGAACAAGTCCTTGCCGATCTGATCGAAGAGCTTGAGATGGGTGTCCTAAACGTGGATGAGTTTACGCATCACTGTCCGAGAACCGCTTCATTTTCTTGCCTTGACCTATCTTCCTGCTCTCCGGATGCACAGCCTGGTTTTGATTGGGGGGGTGGTCGATGACCTCCATGGTAGTGATCACTTTCCCATTTAAATATCATTTTCAGGGAAACTGCCGCCTGAGAGCCCACCTCGGTGGTGCTTGGCGCGGGCGCGGTGGCCTGCAATTCAGGAAATGACTGAATTCTCTATCTCAGTCGAGGAGTTTAGGTCGGTAGATGATGCCGTTGAGTTCTTCTCCGGCAACCTCATCGCCGTGGGCCTGACTACTATTCCTAGGACGTCTGGCCGTTTTGCACGCCGACCACTCCCATGTTGGTCGGCCGAGTGAGAGACGGCCCTCAAACAGAAGTGTTATCCCTACATGTGCTATAAGCGCCACCCGAACGTTTTCACTGTCGCTCAATTTCGTCGGGCTAGGTTCCGGTATATTTTGAAGCACGCCCGCCGCTCTTCTTGGCGGGCATACGTGTCTTCACTTAACGGGAAAGACCCCTTTAGCTGAGGTGTGGAAGCGAGTCCAAAGGATTCGGGTCAAGCTCTCGCAGGACCCCCCTCCCGTTCTCCAGGAGAATGTGACCGCAATCTCGGACCCCGCGTCTGTAGTGGAATCCTTAGCGACCGCTTTTTCCGCATTCTCTAGTCGGGATGCTGCTCCGCCAGCATTCAATGCACATCGTCATGTCGCGGAAGGCTGCCGACTGGACTTTACCTCCAGAGACGGAGAACCCTCCAACGACAAGTTTACTGTGAGTGAGTTACGCTCCGCTCTCGCTTCGTGCGCAGACATCGCCCATGGTCCGGACGATGTCCCGTACGCCATGCTTCGACACCTGGGTGAGCAAGGCATGGTATTTCTCTTAGATTTATTCAACAGGATCTTGGTGGTGGGTCTTCTCCCAGACTCCTGGCGAATCCCTACTGTGTTCGCCTTTCGCAAACCGAGGAGAGATCCCTCTACTCCGACCGGTTTCCGTTCAATTTCTCTAACCTCTTGCGTGTGCAAGTTGATGGAGAAATTGGTAAATGTTAGACTAGCCTTTTTCCTGGACAGCGGAGGCCATCTGTCTTCTGCTCAGTGTGGCTTCCGAAAGTTCTACTCCACGTCGGATGCTCTGCTTGGACTGGAAAATGCCGTCTGTGAGGCTTTCCTTCGTAGGCAGCACTACGCCACGGTGTTTTTCGATCTGGAGAAGACATATGATACCGAATGGCGATACGGTATCATGGAGACTCTCCACACGATGGGGGTGAGGGGACGCCTCCCAATGTTTAGATCTGAATTTTTACGAGATCGTTGATTCCGCGTACTGGTGGCGAAAGCCCCATCCGGCCCAAAGGAGCAGGAAGAGGGTGTCCCGCAGGGAAGTGTCCTCAGTGTCACACTCTTTGCCCTGAGCATCAACGGCATCACCTCGGTGATGCCGCTACACTCTATGTGGATGACCTTTTGATCTCTTTTGGAGCGGCCCAGATGCCAACTCTGGAGCGTCGACTCCAGCAGGCATTGAACCGCGTCTCTCGCTATGCCGAAGCGCCCAGGTTTCGGTTTTCTTTGGCCAAGACTAAGGTGGTGCACTTCTGCCGCCATCCACGGCTTCACCCCGATCCAGATTTTTTTCTTAATGGGGTGCACCTGGATGTGGTGGAATCGCACCGTTTCCTTGGTCTTGTATTCAACCGCCGCCTCACTTGGGAGGCTCATATTCGCAGCCTTAGGTTCTCTTGTACCCGCACCATTGACATTCTCCGTTCCGTGACGTTCAGCTCTTGGGGCGCTTATAGGGCTACTGCTCTACTTTTTTATCGATCCTTTTGTTCGTTCGAAGCTCGAATACGGATTCGAGTTTTATGAATCCGCAGCCGAGCGTTTATTGTGTCAGGTGGATTCGATCCACCACACCGGCCTTCGCCTTGCGACCGGTGCCTTCCGCACTGCCCCGCGTGCAGTGCATCACTCGCCTGTACGCGCGAGCCCGGTGCCTCCCTCAGTCGCCAACAGCTCTCACTGCCTCCGCAGCTGATCTCGATGGTGCCTATGCCGCCGAGAGACGCCAGTCATACCCTAAGCCCTTTGGGTTTAGGGCCAGGAAACTCCTTCGCGAGGGAGATTTAGCCCTCGGGCTGGTGGCGCCCCTGGTTCTGCCCAGGACGCCACCCTGGATGGTACCACATTTGGCTATTTGTATTCACGCCTCTGTTCCCAAAGCTTGTACGGCGCCGGGAGTACTGCGTTCGACCTTTTTGGAGCACACATCGTGTCACGCTTGAACCGTGCCAGTGTATACGGATGGCTCCAAGTCCCAAGAGGGGGTCGGCTTCCACGCCGTTTTCCCTCTGTTTGAAGTCAGCGGGGCTCTACAGGCGCTGCGTCTGTCTTCACGGCCGAGCTGGTGGCAATACACCACTCGGTACGGGAGATTACGCGACGTGCCCGGTTAGGAGACCGGATTGTGACCTATAGCGACTCACAAAGCGCCCTGAGTGCTCTCGGGGCATTGGAATCTCCGCATCCCCTGGTTCGCGATATCTGTGACGCCACGGTTTTGGCGAGCCGGGCAGATGTCGAGATTATCTTCTGCTGGTTCCTGGACATTTAGGAATTGCGAGGAATGAGCGCGCCGATGAGGGCGCTAAAGAGTCTGCAAGGACTCTCTGACCGGACCAGCGTTTCGCTCTTCCTCACACCGACTACATGGCAGGAATACGGGCAGCTCTTAGGACTGCTTGGCAAAGAAGATGGGATGCGGTCGAAGGGAACTTTGAGTTGCGTGCCATTGAGCCACGACTGTTCCCTTGGACCTATGCCCCAATGCCGCGACGGCTTCAGGTCGCTTTCTGTCGTCTCCGAATCAGACACACTCGTGTGACGCATCGCTATTTGATGGTGCGCTCGCCTGTGCCCTATTGCGACGACTGCGTCGTCCCCCAGACTGTTCGGCACATCCTTGTCGAATGTCCCAGTCTTGGTGATCTTCGCGCACGTTACCTGTCCCGGTACCGGGATGGGCGGGTTCGCTCCCACCTGTCCCTTGTACTCTGGACGAGTGCGTGCATCATGACTGGTGGACTTGTTGACTTTTGGGGGAAGGCCGGCCTTCTCTCTTGTATTTAACTTGTTTTTGGTTATTGTTGTTTGTTTTTGTTTTTTTGTAGGTCGCAGGCTCCCTGATTGTTATCCTCTTCTATTGTTGTTTCTGTTAAATTTTTATTTTATAGTAGCCTAGAACTGGGCAGTTTGTTTGCGGCGACTTATGCCCAAGTGGGCAGTCGCCAGATAGCTCCTTGAAAAAAAAATGATAAAGGAGGTATGTTCAAAGGTAACACATATCAGGACAACAGATATCTTACAGATATGGCGCGGGAAAATCTAGGAGAGAAAAATTACATCGCCCCGGCGAGGACTCGAACCTCAGAACTCTGGTTATCTAGACCAGTGCTCTACCACTGAGATAACAGGGACCAAACATGCCAAGCGAAAAAAAAATATATATATATATATATATATATATATATATATATATATATATATATATATAGTATAGTTGGGAAAAGACATATCGCTTTGCATGTTTTTCCTGTTAGCTCAGTGTTAGATAGCCAGAGGTCTGAGGTTCGAGGCCTTGCCGTGGCGATGTTTTCTTTTCTCTCGTAGCTTTTTCGGGGTCATCTCCTATAAGATATATGTTCTCCTAATCTGCATTACCTTTGTACATATTTTCCAGTCAAATATCATTTTCTGGACCACTGCTGCCTGATAGCCCGCACCGATGGTGCTTGGCGCGGATGCAGTGGTCCACATTTCAGGTTTCAGGAAATGAGTGATTTCTGTCTCAGTCGAGGAGTTTATGTCGTTGTATGAGGCCGTTTATTTATCCGGCAGCCTCATCACAGTGCACCTAACTACTATACCTAGAACGGCTAGCCGTTTTGCACCTCGACCACTTCCGTAGTGGTCAGCCGAGTATGAGGCGGCCCTCAAACAAAAGCGTTATTCCTACATGCGCTATAAGCGCCGCACGAACCATTTCACGGTCGTTGATTTTCGTTGAGCTAGGGCTAGGTTCTGGTATGCTTGGAAGCACGCCCACCGCTCTTCCTGGAGGGCATACGTGTCTTCACTTAAAGCAGGGGTGGGCAACCTTCGGCCTGCGAAGGCCTAACGTCTGGCCCGCCACCTTGCTCGGCATTAATATTGCAATCCGGCCCGCGAAACCCAAGCCCCCCCCCCTCCCTAAAAAAACCCCTGCCAAACAGCATCTGTCTCAGTAGACTCGTATCGGGAGAGAGGAATGAGTCTTACGTCTTGCATTAAAAAATGAGACAAAAATGAATTTCCCTCACAGATACGAAAGATTTCATAGAGACCAAAGTTGTAGAGGAGGCAATTCTCAACAAAAAATACTTGACTTTTTCCGCTGGGATCAATCATTCTTTCGCGACCTCGTCCACCCTTCTAGCAATTTTTCCAAAATACATTGCGCATGTTCAACGAATCGGGGCCATTTTTGGCAGCACCTACTATTGCGAACAGCTCTTCTCCAAAATGAAGTACACGAAGTCTCACCTTCACTCCTAACTCTCGGACCGCTGGACATTGAAACACTTCTTTATGGTAAGCAGCACGAGCCGTCTCACTGATTTGTATGTTTTTCAGTCAAATTCTTGTATAATTTATTCTAGTATATATTTATGGTCACTTTTGAGGATTTAGTTTGTCACTCCGTACTGCGGCCTGCTCCAAAAAATCTCATCTGGCCCTTACTCTGAAAAGGTTGCCCGCCCTTGAGTTAACGGGAAGACCCCTCTTGCACAGATATGGGAAGCAGTTAAATGTATTCCGAGCAAGTTCTCGCAGGCCCCCTCCCTTTCCGCTCTCCAGGAGAATGGGCACTAATCTCGGTCCCCGCGTCCGTGGCGGAGTCCTTTGCAACCCCTATCTCCAGCCGGGATGCTGCTCCGCCAGCATTCGATGCGCTTCGTGATGTCGCGGAAGGCCGCCAACTAAACTTTACTTCCAAAAGCGGAGAACCCTTCAAAGACAGGTTTAAATTGAGTGAGTTGCGTTCCGCTCTGGCTTCGTGGGTAGACATTGCCCCAGGTCCGGAAGATATCCCGTCCGCCAAGCTTCAACACCTGGGTGAGCGTGGCATGGACGTTCTGTTAGATTTGTTCAACAGGATCTGGGTAGAGGGTATTCTCCGACTGGAAAATCTTGTCTGCGAGACCTTCCTTCGTAGACAGCGCTATGCCATGGTGTTTTTCAATCTGGGAAGGCCTGTGATACCGCATGGCGATACGATATCATGAGCCTCTCTGCACGATGAGAGCGAGGGGATGCCTCCGAATTTTTATATCTGAATTTATATCCTCGATTCCGCGTACGTGTTGGGGGCTCTCAGGGCCAATGGAGCAAGAGGAGGGAGTCCTGCAAGGAACTGACCTCAGTGTCACACTCTTTGCCCTAAGCATCAACGGCATCACGTTGGGGAGGTCGGAAGATGTTCTCGCTACGCTCAACTTGGACGACCTTTCGATCTATTTTGGCGCGACCCAGATACCAACTCTGGAGCGTCGACTACAACAGGCATTGAATTGCGTCTCTCGCTATGCCGAAGCACACAAGTTTCGGTTTTCCTTGATCAAGACTCAGGTGGTGCACTTCTGCCGACATCTACGACCCCACCCTGACCCAGACTAGTTTCTAATTAGGGTTCACTTGGAAGTGGTAGACTTTCCCCATTTCCTTGGTCTTGTATTTGACCGACACCTTACCTGGGAGACTCATATTCGCTGCCTTAGGGTCTCTTCACCCGTGCCATGGATATTCTTTACTCGTGGGCTACTGCCTTACTTTTTTATAGATCCTTTGTTCGTTCGAAGCCGAGCGTGGATTGCGGAAGGTGGACTTGATCCACCACACCGGCCTTCGCCTGGTGACCGGTGCCTTTCACACGACCTCATTGAAAGCCTACTTGTCGATCCTGGGGACATGACACTCGCTCTGCACCGTGTAGAGTGCATTATTCGCCTATACGGGCAAGCCCGGCGTCTCCCTCAGTCGCCAACAGCTCTAACTGCATCCGCAGCTAATCTCGAATGTGCCTATGCCGCAGAGAGACGCCAGTCATACCCTAAGCCCTTTGGGTTTAGGGCTAGGAAACTCCTTCGAGAGCTCGGTATAGCTCTCGGGCAAGTGGTGCCCCTGGTTCTGCCCAGGATGCCTCCCTGAAAGATACCACCTTTAACTATTTGTCACTACGCCTCTCCTCCCAAAGCTTCTATAGCACTGGGAGTATTGCGTTCGGCCTTTTTGGAGCACACTCCGTGTCACGCTGAAATAGTGGCAGTGTATACGGAGGCCTTAAGTCACAGGAAAGGGTCGGTTTCCACGCCGTTTCCCCTCTGTTTGAAGTCAACTCGGCTCCGCCAGGCGCTGCGTCTGTCTTCATGGCCGATCTGGTTGCAATACACCGCTCGGTACGGGATAATACGAGGTGCCAAGTTCGGAGACCGGATTGTGATTATAGCGACTCACAAAACACCCTGGATTATTTCTGGGTATTGTAATCTCTGCATCGTCTGGTTCGTGATATCCGTGACGCCACGGTTTCGGCAAACCGGGCGAATGTCAAGATTATCTTCTGTTGGATTCCTGGACATGTTAGAATTGCGCAAAATGAGCGCACCGACGAGGGCGCCAAAGAGTCCACGGGTCTGGGTGACTAGAAGAGCGTTTCGCTTTTTCTCACACCTAATACATGGCAGGAATACGGCTGCGCCCCCCCGTCCCCGACCGCTTTTGCATAGAAGATGCGAGATGTTCGAGGGGAACTTAAGTTACGTGCCATTGCGCCGTGACTATTCCCCTGGACCTTCTCCCCCAATGCCGTGACGGCTTCAGGTTGCCTTCTGTCGTCTCCGAATTGGACACACTCGCAGGACGCACCGCCATTTGATGGAGCGCTCACCTGCGCCTTATTACGACGAATGCGTTGTCAGGGGCATACTGTTCGGTTCATTCTTTTTGAATGTCCTAGTCTGGGTGATCTTTGCGCACGTTACCTCTTCCGGTACCAGGACGAGCGGGGGTGCTACCACTTGTACCTTGTATTCGAGACTGATTCGTGCACACAGACTTGTGGAGTATACAACATTTTGGAGGAGGTCAGCCTCCTCCACTATATTTGACTGTTTTTTGTAGGTCACATGTTCCTGCACCGGAGGATGCGGCCTACCCTCAACGTTTCCTTCTTTTGTCTTTTAGCTTTATTTTTTATTTGTTGTCGTTGTTTCTTTGCCTGTGCTTAGCCTTTGCCTTTTTTATCTTTGTTATTTACATATTGTTATTTGTTTTTTAATCTAGCCTAGTAGTAGGCTGTGTAATACGGCGACTTTTGTCCTAGTAGTCAGTCGCCAGATGGGCTCTCAAAATTGAGAAAAAAAAATCGCCCCCCCACCCCCTAGGAAAGCTAGCGGCAACATTGACTCGCACTTTGAACCAGCTTAAACCAAGAGCCTCCTCTCCACTCCCACTCAACCCCATCTCAAAAATCAAAGTTGCTTCCACCGATTGCATAGATTCATAGGAGTCAACTCCCAGGAAGGTGGTCGTGAGGCCATCCTGGGGCTTGCTAAGTATGTCTGCCCCTAAAATGAAGGGCTGCAACAAGGGAGCTTCGGCTCCCTTACCCTGTCCGAGGCTGGACAGGGCGTTTGTCAAAGTCCGGGACCGAATCTCTGACAACGAACCTTGGCGGAGTCCTTTGCGACCCTTTTCTCCTTAATCTCTAGCCGGTATGCTTCTCTCTCATCAATTAAACTACATCATGAGATCGCTGAAGCCGCTTACTGGAGTTTACCTGCAGAGGAGTGGAACCATTCTTCGATCTACGACCTGCTTATGCTAAATGAGATGAGCTCCGCTCTCGTGCTCGGATATCGACCATGGTGCGGACGATATCCCGTAGGCCATGCTTTGATACTTGGTTGAGCGAGGCGTGGCCTTTATGCTTGTTTTTGTCAAGAGGATCTAGACGGAGGGTATCCTCTAAAATTTCTGGCCAATGGCTACCGAGCTCTCTTTTTTTCAAGCCGGTGAGAAATCACTATACATCGGCCAGTTTCGGCCCAATTTCTCTAACTTATTCCATGTGTAAGATGATGGATAAATTGATTAACGTTAGGTTAGCTTACTTTCTGGATAGCATAGGCTACCTGTCCCCTGCGTTGTACGGTTTTCGCAAGTTAATTCCACGCCTTTAACTCTGCTCAGGCTGAATAATGCTCTCTGCGAGGACTTCCTTCATAGACAGCATTTAACTAGGTTGTTTTTTTTATTTTAAGATGTCTTGGACATCTTTCAGCGAAGACCTTCTGCCATTATACCCTGCCAGCTTTGACGCTGATTCCTTTTGCTGCGGCAACGATTTTTGCGGGCTCCAGACTCGTACTGCATTCGTTCTCCTTTGGGAACCCGATTATTCTGGGCTAGTTAATGGTATCCCTCGTCACTCTACCCCTCTGCCCTTGGGTACTCCGCCATCTCGACCACCTCTACCCTTGGATATTTGACCATCGAGTCTTCAGTCAACGTGGATCTGTCGTCATCTAGACCTCATTCACCCGTGTGTCATTCATCCTCTAGATCACGCCGCCCGTGGGTCCTGCATCATCTCGATCATCGACTTCACTCGTTGGTCCCTAGTCATCTCAATTGTCACCACCCGTGTGTTCTTCGTCCATTGGATTTCCGTCACCTGGGTGTCGCTCCACTGCTTTCGTATCGGTATTTGGAATATTTCTTTCGTCTTATGCCCTTTAATTTCTTAAGTGCTCGTGTTGAGACTCATTGCCTTTGTGTAAAGGACTAAGGACAAGAGGGTTATTCTTTTTATACCTCTTACCTAAGTAGTGTAGTTAATTATTTTTAACGACGCGTGTCGTTTCGGCGTAAAGTGTTTATTTTTATAATATCCCTTGTTATACGCGGATTATATTTAATAACGACGTTGTCATTAGGTGGTTTCGAAGTTTGTGACTTTTTATTATTTTTGGTACCCTCTTGTACTTCATTGACAGGTTATTTTTCCTTTTTGTAAATAATACGGTTGAATTTTCCTGTGTATTTATTTTACCCTTGCGGATATTTGAGCACCGTCCTGGTAACCTTTTTGGTAACCTTTCTCTTGTGTGTATTTTGGGGCTGAGAGAACAGAGTTCCTCGTTTGCCCTCACATGGAGATTAGGGTGAGGACTTTTTTATAACCTCATATCCCTGTGTCATAATTTGATGAGCTTTAATTAAAGATTATATAAAATCTTACTTTCAAGGTGATTTGATAAAAAACCTCACGCACAAAATAATTTAAAAATTTTTATTTGTCAGCTTTTTTGTCCATTTTTTAAAGTCACTGGTAAGCATATACAAGATTGAACACAAACTTATGAGTCACATATATATAACATTATATAGGGTCATCAAACATACAAGGAAGTAAATTAGTTACAATAATGTCATTGGACAGGATGAATCTCAGTGATAGGTTGTCCTTGTTGCGGCAGGACCCGTGCAATTCTTGCATAACTTTGACCGGACGCTCACAGCACTGGTTGCTTCGGGCAATATTGATTGGAGATTCATCTGTTTTCCAGTGTGTTTTCAAGCATTTGAGACCTGTTGGGTATTCATTCAGACCTGCAGATAGTTCATAAAAATCTTCAGCAGGAACAAGTGGGTGCTGAACCAATGGTCAGCCCATGAGTAAGAAATGAATGAACAGATTTTACGCAGCCTGCTCCGGGTGTCAGGCATCAGAATGAACGTAAGAAGGGCTAAAATGACACGAGAGTTCCAACGTGCATTGCTGATGTTTGGGATCTTTTGAAACTTTACAAAGGGGACCTCATTCATCTTAGTGAAGTGACGGAAGACACGCGTGAGATGACAGAGAAACTTCATGTCGTCTCTCCAGCCGCCTATTTCCTTACTTTAGTCGACCCATGGAGCTCATCGTCCATTACAACACGAAGAATCCGATCCAGGACATGGTGCTGGCAACTGATGAACTTGGGTTTGGGGTGACCTTTATCTTCGAACATTTGCTGCAGTCGAACAATAACGCCTGTCTTTTGCCGGTATTCACGCTTGTAGTGTCGGCGACAAGCATAACAATTGATCCTCACAGGTTGAACTCCTCTAACACACCCTGGAGCCCTTTTGCAATTGTTACAGCTTGTAGCAAGGAGTCTTGCTAAGCCTGTTGGGTTATGCTTCCTTTTTTTCGTTGATGATGCATTCTCATCCTCCCAAGAACTGTCTTCGCTGTACTTGGATGAGTCCCTGCTAGTTTCGGAACAATCAGGTGGTGCTGAACTGGAAAGTGAGGACACAGTCGCTTCCATTGCCTACTTTCGCTTGGATGGGTGGATGAGATGGTCTTGGCACTAGCAGGTTTACCAGTGGAATAACCAACCTGGCCTTTGGTCAAATTTACTGTTTATAGAGGTTCTCATCTTCTTTGCACAACCAGTTGCCTTTCACCTTGGTCACGTCAAACAGTTCATTCAAAGAATTAAAGTTTTGTTTCTTTCTGCAGTACTCATAGTCTTTCAGAAGGTTTTCTAGTTTTGCACAAATGGCTTGATCAGATACATGCGGGAAGTTCAATGTTTTGCTCCATAGGGCTTTTAGCTCTACAACAATTAGGTCGATCCTCTCCCTCCGTTTTTTTGCGGTGGATTCAAGAAACTTGAAGCGTCTAACGACGTGGATTTTCAGGGGCATGTGACTCCTTTCACTTAAGGGTGCTTCATAAACTACCACGTTGCCTCTTCTTGATGGTGCTTGAAACTGGACTAAGTTATTTTTCCAGGTTTTCTTGTTCTTCTCCGTGTTAAAAAAGCTCTTCTTGAACGACATGTTTGGTACTCAGCAAATGAAATAGAAAATAAACCTAAATATTAAATAGGTAACAAATTAAAGAAACTGTTATTGAGCTTTTATATATTTGATTAAAAAACAAGCAAATTAAAATTATAAAAAATAAGAGAGAAGGCAGACACTAATAAAATATTATATGCTATGATATTATATAATTAGTGAAAGAGTTAAATATAGCTTACCAAATAATACCAGGATCTCTTTACAATAAACGCTGGAGAATACACAACAATTATAATAAGGCAATAATAATATCAACGCCGTTAAAACTGAACTAGTAACTACCCGCTTTAAACATCTCGCTTATATACCGCACGCGAAATGGCTGAAGAAAATTCTGGATCTCTACAGAAATCGCCCAAGCGATGACGTTGTGATTTTCTGGAAAATTCTATACAATTCTATGGTACAGAAATTATTGCACAAGTCTGTTTGATGACTTATATATTTAATATAAATATTTTTAACGCATATATAATGCTAAAATGGCCTATATTACATTTCAAAGTGGTTTGTGCATGACCTTTTTCAATATTTCAATGGAATAAAAGTAATTTTTGTCATTAATAGGCAAAAGTTCATTCATTCGTGCTACAGGAAATAACTTTTGATAAAAAAGTCATCACCCTAATGGAGATACCTCATTTTTTTTTTACGGCGCCTTCATTCGTTCCAAGCTATACTACACAGAGCTAAGCATCCGTAGCCAAGCGTGAATTAACGAAGGTGAACTCGATCCGCCACCGGTGCCTTCCGCAGATCCCATATAGAGCCTCTTTGTTGATGCTAGAGAGATGTCATTCGCTCTGCGTCGTACACCGAGCATTATGCGTGATGGTGCCTATGCAGTCGCAAGACGACAGACATACCCTAAGCACTTCGGGTTTCGGACTTTGGAAACTTCTTCCAGAGCTCGATGTAGACCTCTGGCCCTCTGGCCGATGTCTGGCTCTGCCCAGGATGCCACCCTGTTGTGTACCACGTCTGAACATTTTTCGCCACTCCTCTCCTCCTAACGCTTTTACTGCTCCTAGAGTACTATGTTCGAACCTCTTGGAATAGACGCCGCGTCACGCCAGTGACGTGCCAGTGTAGAAGGACATCTACAAATCCGAAGAGGTCGGTTTCCACGCCAGCTCCCTCTGTTTGGACCCGGCTCGGCTCTACCAGGCGTTGCGTCTGTCGTTAGGGCCGAACTCTATCACAAACCCTAGGAAGAAAAAACACAAAAAGAACATTTTCCTCGACGGCGCATGCTTTGCGAGACCCTCCTATAAAACACTATATGCTAAGGTTCCTCTGAAGGGAATTTAAATTCTGAAATGATGCCACACCAAATGGAAATCTCTTTTAATAGTTGAGCAAAGCTAAGCTACATAGGGTTGGGTTAGACGTAGAATAGGAGTTTGATTCGTAGTGAGAATTTGGATTTGGGTCCGAGTTTAAAATCTAAGACCCCCACTGAGATTGGCGTAAAAAGGTTTGGATCTCACCTTATAGGGTAGATTGCCACGGAGATCTGAGTTAGACAGTGCGAATCGGTGAGGTGGGGGGAGGGGGGCAAAACAACGTAAAATTCCTCATTGTGTAACATACTATTTTTCTGGAGAGTTGCGCATCTTTCTAGGCCCTGGCTCTTAAATATATCCGCTTAGCTATATACCTTGCATTCCCATGTTCCCTAACTTCACCACTTTGTATACAAATCTCTCTAAAAAAAATAGGGGATATGCTTTCGTTGGTTTTATTTTATTAAATAAAAAATAAATAATTTGATATTCCGTGTATTCTATCCGACGAGTTATTAGACCCCATTCCGATTGATGGATGGCGTTAACCACGAAAGTTGCTATTGGATCTTTTCATTTGGATGCGGGATAATGAAATTCACATATGATCAGGATAACAATTGTTTGGGGGTAATAACGTGATCCCTCCCCCGGGGGTTAAGAGTTAAGGAGTTAAGATTAACCCCTTCCCCCCCCCTTTCCCCAATCGAACAAACATTTAATCATATCTGGAGATAATCATATCTGATTATTACAACTCGTTCAGTTATCGCCATTACGCCTGGGTCCTACGTTCATAAATTGGAATCTTCGCCTCTATAACGAACATCTATGACTTTTTCATACCATTTAATCACTTAAGGTAGTTATGGTTCGTTGTAACAGTTATTGTATTTCTCTAAATCCCCATTTATCATCTTTATGATGTCTAAAATGGCGTCAAGGGTTGAGAGACAAGTTGACCATGACCGAGACCCAGATCGTCCATGGTTAGGACACATGTTTTGTACTTTGAGTGTCTGTGCTCTTTATACGAACTTCCTTGTCGAAGTTTGTAATATACCCGGTCACTGTACTTATAGGTGACAAAGTTGACTGTAGGGTAAGGGTTTGTTTACAAGTTAGGTTTAACATATTCTTTTTTATTCTCTATTTTCTTCTTACATTTTTATGCATTTATCAATGTCGAGTATTTGTCCTTGTCGTTTCTATTGAAAGAAAATTGCTTCGTTAGTTATTTTTCTTTCCTAGAGATTAAAATCCTTTTCTTCCCGAAGTTACACAATGGTATTTGAGGTTCATTGATTAATTTCGTCCAAATGCTAATTTCGAACAGAAAAAAATGACAATTTCGTGACAGTTGCAATAAGCTTTCAGACATTTAACATAATATAATTTGAAGGATGACAAAAGCTACTCAAGAAACCCATTGCGTAAATCAAGTAAGGCTCGTTATCTATCAAAATTGCCCCAAAACTAGAAAATAAAACCCTTGTAAATACTAATGACAACATACCTACAATATACGGATTTAAATCTGGAAAATTAGTTTCCCTATACTCTTCCCACATATGTTGGCCATTTTTCTTTCGAAAGAACTCAAACTAGAGCTATTAACAACATCCATAGTAGATGCATTCCAAGAATCAATGCAATAACTCCATTAGTGAAAATAATATTTTCTCAAATCTATTCAACACCTTGAATTTTTATATTTTATGGAGGTGCTAAAAAAAAAATCTAATTTAAAACAATAAAAATAAATAAACTAGTAACTGAAAGAAGAGGATGCTGATAATTATTAGTACTATACCCCAATCGCTTTCTCTTTTTCTCTTATCTTTTGTATGAATTAGAAGATAATCCTATTATCAGCTCAAAAACTTCCCTATTTGTAAATTATGAATCACTAAACACTTAAAAAGCTGGATAATTTTTCTCCTTAAGAATATAATTCCAAATGAAAACATGTTAAGTTCCTCAAACTATCCACATAATCAAGAAGGTATCATTTATGGCCTCTTCTCTGTACCCCCTTCGCTAGTTTCGCGATTGTTCTCTTAAGGAATAAATTAATTTTGTTTCTTAGCTACGCCCCCGCAAGCAGGTACCATGTGTAGTCTGTTACATCAGGTACCTGCAGATGCAACACGTCCTCCCGGCCCAAGTGTAAATAGGGAAGACCCCATCACTGGGTTGACTTGAACTCTATGACGGGGCCTGGGATGCTGGTGCGTTCCCCCTTTTTCCTTCTGGGACACACTTTTATCTCGGACTATCCCCTCTACCTTTTTCAATATTGGCAGCTATACTTTCGCTGGAAGCCGCCATACATGGTATCTGGAGGGATTGCATGTCCCAAGGGATAAAACAGTGCCGAGTATGATAATAATAAGTGACCACCCACCCTGCTCCTTAGTGGACCCGCTTATCTTTACTTCTCTTTATTACACCACCTTATCCACCCCTCTACAAATTTTGCTCTTATGCAAAGAAGTTCTGACGGCTCTGCACACTGTCGCCCTCTCACCATAACCTCGCTCACTCGCAGGATATACAGAGAGGTCCCTACATGTTGCGAGGGCCGAAAGCTCATCAGAACTCAAGGACAAAGTGGCCATTATGGCGGGTCGGGTTGACAAGGCACATCTTAACGCGAATCTGCAAGCTGAGTATGTAGAGATGATCACATTCTGGAATTTTCTGATCCTATGGGGACTTTTTCCTTACCTACCATAGCATTTCGAGGTCGTACAGTAGTATCTATTTTCTAGGCACCTTTTTCCCCCTTGGTGACAATAGTGAGTCATAGGGAGAGTTCGTTAGCGCATGGAGATCTGCATCTAAGTGGACCTTGTCACCCTCTAGGTGCCGAAGAAGACGAGGCAATCAAGGCACCTTTTTGACCAGTGAGGGTGCTCCTATTTACAGACTCCTGGCAACTAGGTGACCACGAGTTGCGCCCCCGGTGATCACTGCTCAATCGGGACAACTGCGAAAAAAAGAGATGGCCCTTCCTACTCTTTCTCGGGGGCCGTTCTAAGACTCTACTAGCGAAGAGTGGATTTCCTCCTCTCCTATTATTACGGGTGAGGGAGGTTCGTCCTGAAACCCTCCCATAGAGTCGTCTCCGGATGATTCTTCTTCTTAACTCCGTAATGGACACGGCAAGGTGTGTTCCTCACCGCCGTGCTGACGGGACTCGACACCTCGTCGGGCCACAACTCAGCCCTCCTCTCCTTCTTCCGCTAATATCTAATTTCCGGTTTCTGTAACAAATTTCCTTTACTTCTTCATCCAGGGAGATACCCTGTGTTGCCTGTTACAATTGGTACCTGGGTAAAAATTAGGGAAGCCCGTCAATTGGTTCACATGAACTCTCTGAGAGGGTCGTGTGAAGTTGTACTTCCTCCTCGTTCCCTCTCAATATTTCTCTTTTTTTTTAGGAGGATGTGCAGTCCCTCGAGTTGCCGTGTTCGGTTCTCTAAACATGGTACTTGATTGGATTACATGCCATTCCGGGATCACCTAGCGTCGTGGTATGAGAATAATAGGCGATCACCCACCCTATTCGTTAGTGGACGGGCCTATGTGAACGACTCTTTTTTTTTACATACCCGCCTACCAACTATGGAGGTTCTGGCTCTTCGGCCCACTTTCGTCCTCTTACCAGAACTTAGCTAAGTGGCAGTGTATACCGTTAAGTCCCTACCTGATGTGATGGCCGAAACCCCACTGGCTGAGGGAGGTATTAGGTACAGGGTGTGCTGGACCGTCGACTCTGCTCACCGCCTTCCTGTAGACATATAAGTTGCCTATGTCGGCACTATCATTTATGATCAAAGCTTGAGGAAAAATTCGCCTGAGTGACGGCCGGGTTGACAATGCCCATCTTGTCTGTAACCTGTACGTCGATTATGTGTAAAAGATCACATTCTGAAATTTCCTGACCCTATGGAGACATTTCTCTTAACCTCCAAACTCATAGGGAGGTCATAGTATCTACTTTCCGTGTAACCTTATTTTTATATAGTTATTATGGCAACAAGTGTGCAAAATAGAGGAAAACCGGAAATGCATGGAGATCCACCTCCAAGCGCGGCTTTGCCTTCCCTAGGTATAGGGGAGGACGAGGTAAAACGAGACACGCCTTCAACCAGTGAAGGGGTTCCCCTCCCACCATCCATATGCGGCAAAAGGGCTTTTCCTGTGGCATCTTTAGAGCCGCTCTCGGGCAACTCCACCTCAGAAAAGGGGGTGCCCTTTCCCTGTGCTTTCGGGTTTCTTGTTCCCGCGCCATGGACATTATTTGTTCAGTGACGCTAAACACTTGGGGTTCAATAGGGCTAATGCTTACTTTTTTATCGATCCTTTGTTCGTTCGAAGCTCGACTAAGGATGCGAGTTTTATGCATCCGTAGCTGAACGAGTATTACGGAAGGTGGAGTCAATCCATCACACCGGTCTCCGCCTGTTGACAGATGCCTTCCGCACGTCCCCCATTAACAACCTACTTGTCGATGTTGGGGAGATGCCACTCGTTTTGCGCCGTGTACAGTGTATTATGCCTATGTATGCGCGAGCCCGGCGCGTCACTCAGTTGCCAACGGCTCTCACTGTATCCGTAGCCGATCTTGGTGGTGCCTATGCTACCGAGAGACGCTAGTCTAGGAAACTCCTTAGAGAGCTTAGTGTAGTTCTCGGGCCAGTGGTGCCTCTGGTTCTGACCAGGAGGCCACCCTGGAGAGTACCACCTTTGGCTATTTGTTGTCACACCTCTGCTCCCAAAGCTTCCACAGCGCCAGGAGTATTGCGTTTTCGAGCACACTTTGTGTCACGCTGGAACCGTGCGAGTGTATACGGATGGTTCCATATCTCAGGAAAGAGTTGGTTTCCACGCCGTATCCCTTCTGTTTAAAGTCAGTAGAGCAGCTCTACCAGGCGTTGCGTCTGTCTTTCCGGCCGAGCTGATTTCAATACACCACCCTGTAGGGAAGATAACGCGTCGTGCGTGGTTCGGAGACCATATTGTAATTTGTAGCGACTCACAAAGCGCATTGAGTTCTCTCGGGGCATTGTAATCTCCACACACCCTGGTTCTCGGTATCCGTGACGCCACGGTTGCCGCGAGCTTGGGTGATGTTGAGATTATCTTCTCTTGGATTCCTGGACATGCGGGAAATGAGGACGCCAAAGAGTCCTCGAAGACTGGACGACTAGACCAGTGCTTCGCTCTTCCTCACACGGGCTACACCGCAGGAATCAGAGCAGCCCTCCAGGCTGCTTGTCAAAGAAAATGAGAGACGGCCGAGGGGAACTTAAAGTCACGTGCAATGCGGCGCGACTGGCCCCATGGACCTACCCATCCAATGCCGCGACGGCTTCAGGTTGCTTTCTGTCGTCTCTGAATTGGACACACTTGCGTGACGCACCACCATTTGATGGAGTGCTCGCCTGTGTTGTCCCCCAGACTGTTCGGCACATTCTTGTTGAATGTCCCAGTCTGGGTGATCTTGGCTCACGTTACCTGCTCCCGTATCGGGACGAGCGAAGTCGCTACCATTTGTCCTTGTACTAGGGACCGGTTCGTGTACACAAACTTGTGGTCTATCTGACTTTTGAAGGAGGCTGGCCTCCTCGATTTTATTTGACTCTGTTTTAGGTCGGATGTTCCTGTGCCGGGGGAAAGTGGCCTCTCCCCGACTAGGGAGCGGGCTTCCTTCTTCTTTTTCTTGCTTTTTTCTTATTGTTTTGCTTGTTTATTTGACTTTGTTTTTGTTTTGTTTTTATATTTTTGTTATTTGGTCTTTGTTTTGTTTTCGTTGTTATTTTAATCTAACCTAGCATTAGGCTGTTATGTGATTACGGCTACTTTTTCCCTAGTAGGCAGTCGCCAGATGTGCTCTTTAAACAAAATGTCGTTATTTAGGACACCTGAGTTTCACCATATGCACTTTCACAATGAAAAAACAATATCTGTAGACTTTCCTCTTCCACACATTGATTTTAAAATTTTACATCGTTGTTGATGTACACTCCTAAATCTTTTTCAGTGTCCGTCTTACAGAAAGATATCCCTATCGTAATACAGTTAAATTTTTAATTTCTTGGTCCGGTATGTAAAGCATTAAACGCCTGTATTGACCACTCTACAATTTTGTTGAGTGCTCTTTGAATTTTCTCTCTATCAGAAACCATAACAACTTTTCTTCCCAGTTTTATCTACAAAAGTTCATTTATATAATTTACATTATATATAAAAGCGGTCCCAGTACAGATCCCAGTGGAACTCAACTAATTACTATCTTCCACCACGATTCAATCCACTTAATTACTTTTCACTATTTTCGTCTCATAATTCGCTCTTCTAAAACATACGGGGGCGGTCAATAAGTTTTGCGAATCGGTAGGGCAAAACAGAGGAAGGGCGATGGCTGTTTGTGGGGGTGTTAGGACAAGTTATGACAAGTCAGGACCTGCAGCCGCACGCTCCTGCCTCGTCTATTTAAGAAGCAGTAGCTGATCGCAGATCGTCAGTCACAAATTTTTCAACAATGGAGAAGGTTGAGCACCGCGCAGTGATCAAAATTTTGACCAAGGAAGGCAAGAATGCAAAAGAGATCCATGAACGCATGGTTGCAGTGTACACCGACACCGCCCCTTCCTATGCAACCATTGTTCGCTGGAATAGGGAGTTCCGCCATGGTTGTGAGTCCCTTGAAGATGACCCCCGTCCAGGACGCCCGTCAGACGTGACCAACGAGGACAATGTGGCCCGTGTGGAGAGGATGATCCTCAAGAATCGACAGGTGAAGGTCAAAGAAATCTAGCGAGAACTTGGAATATCACATGGAAGTGTTATCGACATCATCCAGGACAATTTGGCCATGGCCGAGGTCTCTGCGCGTTGGGTCCCTAGAAACCTCACGCCCCATAATCGACTTCAACGTCGTCAAAGTCCACAAGGCCAGAGCTGCACAAGCTGCCCTGCACGAGTGCGGATTCGAGGAGTTCAACCATCCCATCTACCGTCCAGATCTGGCCCCTAGCGACTACTTTTTATTCCTCCAGCTAAAGGCTGCACTGCGTGGACGCCGGTTTGGGGACGATGAAGATCTCCAGCTCGCCGTCCAGGAGTGGATTGAACAGCAGTCGGGAGACTTCTGGTTGTCGGGAATTCGAAGCCTCAGGGACAAGTGGCGCAAGTGCATTGGAGTCGAGGCTAGTTATATTGAAAAATAATAAAACACTTTTCCTCATATCTCGTTTCCTTATATCCGGTATCCATGGATACGGTAATTGTTTAGCTTTTTAATCAGTCGCCGATGTGCAACTTTATCAAAAGCCTTTTCGAAATCAAAGTAGATCCGTCAATTGCTCGGTTTGCGCCATATTTAAGGAGTGAGCGATAATTAGCTACGACGTTTGACCTTGATATACTGACAATTGTTGCCATGGATACTAGCGGAAGGCGAGAGATCTCAGAGTGGGTATCCTTTTCATGTAAGCTTCTCTGCGTCCTGATAGTGGATGGTTTGACTCATCTAAAGTGAATTTCTGTGCTTCCGACAAACCGGCTTTATTCTTCCCCAAATTGGGAGTCTTTGATGTCCCCTATATTGAGAAGTGTTCCGTTCCCAAGCAAGGATATATGATGCTCTTATTTGGTAAGAAGAGGATAAGGTTTCGCTTCTCTCTCTTCCTTTCTCTCTCTCTATCTCTCTCTGAGATCTTCAACTCATCAGTCGACAGTGGCGGAGTACCTGCAGACTGGCGTATGGCCAATGCCACCCCGTTCCACAAAAAGGAGGACCGTGGCACCGCAGGGAACTACCGACCAATAAATCTCACTTCAATAGTGGGCAAAGTACTGGAAGGCATCATAGGGGATAGGATAATGAATCATTTAGAGTCTTACAACCTGTTGAGAGACACCTAGCATAGCTTCCGAAGAAAGCGCTCGTGCCTCACGAACTTGCTTGAATTCTTCCACGAGATAATGAGTAAGTTTGACAGAATTCGAGCAGTGGACATACTTTATTTGGATTTCCAAAAGGATTTCGATAAAGTCCCCCACCGCCGACTGATGGTGAAAGTACGTGCCCGAGGAAAAAGAGGAAAGGTCGCAAAAGGGTTAGAAAGTTGGTTGTCGGACAGGCGACAGAGGGTTACCATCGGAGACCACACCTCTCGATGGCCGTCAGTAACTAGCGAAGTCCCTCAGGGTTCCGTGCTAAGCCCTCTATTATTCACCATCTACATCAATGATATAGATGAAGGACTGGGGAGTCGTCTAGCAAAATTTGCCGACGACACAAAACTTGGAGCTAACGTAGCGAATCCCGAAAACATCGAGATGTTGAGCGGTGACCTACGGATGATCGGCGAGTGGGCTGACAAGTGGCAGGTGCCTTTCAACTTAGACAAGTGTAAGGTGATGCACATCGGGTATGCAAACCCCCGGTCAGGCTACGAGCTACAAGGTATGCGTCTTGAGTCTACTGATGTCGAGAAGGACTTAGGTGTGCTGATTAGCAGCGATCTCAAATTTTCAAAGCAGTGCTTACAGGTGGAGTAAAGGGCTCAGCGCCTGTTGGGTTACATCAAGAAGCAATTCAGCTTTCGAACAAAAGAGGTTGATTGGCCTTTGTACAACTTGCTGGTGAGGCTTCACCTAGAGTACGCTGTTCACTTCTGGTCTCCTCATTATCAAAAAGACATCGATCGCCTGGAAAAGGTGCAAGCCAGGGCCACGAAACTGATCCCATCACTAGGGAACAAGACATACCAAGAAAGACTGCAAGAGCTCGATCTCTATTCGTTGGAGACTCGAAGACTGCGCGTTCATCTAATAAAGACTTGAAAATGTCGACTCCACCAAGTACTTTACCCTCAACCGGAATACGGCTCGAAATCACGGATGGAAGGTGAAGCTGCCCAGATTCAATACCATTCCGGTGGGTAAGTCATTTACATATGACATTTGCGACAGGTGGAATAGATTACCAGCGGGAGTTTTTGAGAGTAGCAGTGTCGAACAGTTCAAGAATAGACTTGATAAACTGTATTTGAAAAATTGATGATCTCATAGCATGTAATTAGTACGTGCTAAGAATCGAAACCGCAAAAAGTGCTGTTTCGGTATGGGCTGCAAGGCCTTTGAGGTACTTCTTTTCCTTGTAACTCCTTGTAACTCTCTCTCTCTCTCTCTCTCTCTCTTTCTCTCTTTCTCTCAAGTCGAGACTTGGAGCGTGGCGCGAGTTCTGTTATATAGCGTCAATCTGACCTTTTAAAGGACTGCGCCTGCTCAAGTGTTCACTCAAAGGTACCCTCTTTGAATGGATCGTAAGTTCTACTAGGGTACCTCTTTTTCTTGTTACTCTCTCTCTCTTATTGTTTACATTAATGACTTGGATAATGGAGTGTTTAGTAGGATCTCTAAATTTGCAGATGACAAAAAGCTAGGAAGCCGAGCCCTTTCGAGACCTGATTTAGAGCAAATGCAAAGCGACCTTAATAAAATTGTCGAATGGGCGAATAAATGGCAAATGAGTTTCAACATAGGTAAATGCAAGGTCATGCATTTAGGATGTTATTACTTAAAAGTAGAATACGATATAAAAGACCAAATTCTCGAATCCGTTAACTTGAAAAAAGACCTGGGGATTTTAATCTCGGAGGACCTTAAATATCGAAACAATGCGCAGAAGCTTGTAAAAAGCAAACCGAACGCTAGGATATATTGCTTGGAATTTTACTTTCAAATCGAAACATATAACCCTGCCACTATACAAATCGCTCGTGCGCCCACACCTCGAATATGTGGTTCAATTTGGTGTCCCTCCCTAAACAAGGATATAACGCTGTTAGAAAGAGTGCAACGTCGGGCTACGAAACTAGTTCCTGGAATCCGAAAGAAACAGTACGAAGATAGACTCCGCTCATTAAACCTACTATCACTTGAAAGTAGACGATTACGTTGAAGGTTGATCGAGGTATTCAAAATCTTAAAAGGATTTACTAATATTGATTACAGACTATTGTTCGAGATGGACGAAAGGGCCAACACACGCCAAAATGGTTTAAAATGAGTGAACAAGCGATTTAACTCTACTATAGCTCAAAATTAATTCACGTTTAAAATCACACAAACGGGGAATAGCCTGCCCAACCATGTAGTAGAAAGCACGTCAGTTAATATGTTCAAAAACTGACTTGATGACTACTTCAATAGTGTAAATATAACGTAGTGGGAGCATAGAAAAACACGCCATACAAAATAAGGAGTTGGAAATAAAATGAAATGAGCAATACAAAGATGCCAGCGACGCCTCCCTGCATGGAGTGAATGTGAATTCCCCTTTTCTTTTTCTGTCTGTCCTCTAGGTATATTATTTTCATCACTAGCAGGCGAAGCCTGCGGGAGAAGAGAGTAGGGTCCTATCACCCCCCCCCCCGGTTCGAAGAAGCGTGTTCGTGTATTTGAAGAATAGCTGAACCTGCATGTCAAGTGTACACATGTAGATAAGTGTGTACCGTAGAATTGAAATAATTAGAAGAAGCATGTAAATATAGGTCAAATGATACACATGTAGATAAGTGTGCACCCTAGAGTTGAAATAGTTAAAAAATAACAACAAAAAAAGCATGATACACTAATGTTAGAATGTGTTAATTAACATCTGTAAGCGGACTGGCCTATAGCGGATCTCAGGGTCTTTGCTGGTCCAGCTTTCTGTAGCTCTCTCTCTCTAAGGAGTTTCAGGCCTAGAGTGAAGGCGGACGTACGCCAGTACGCCAGTGTCACTCCTGGAACGACCTTCTCGGAGGTCGCAAAGAGGAGTGGGACCGCTCCAGCAAGCAAGCCGGGAAACGGAAGAGAGTAGGGAGTCCTACACTGGGGGACTCCCTGAAAGTTCTTCTGTTCAATGCGAGGTCAATCAGGAACAAGTTTCTTGAGCTCCGTTGTCTCGTAGCAACAGAAGAACCTGAGATAGTAGCCATAACGGAGTCGTGGATAAAAACCTCAAGCCGAGATTTTGAAGGTGAATTCACGATTCCAGGTTACCAGCTCTTCCTGAAAGATAGTCCAGACAGAGAGGGTGGCGGTGTGATGTTGTATGTCAAGGATACTCTCAACTCCACGGAATGCAACATCATATCCAACCATGAACTACGTGTTGACCTAGAGATAGGTCCTGTCAGATAAAGGAACCCTGTGCTTTACATACCCCCTGCCAAATTCTTAGAACAGGACAGGAGTCTGTACCAGCTGTTGGGCGAACTTGTAAAAGCCAGAGTGTGAATCACCATGGGTGACTTCAATACCCATGTTGACTGGGAAACCAGGGAACCCTGTGGCGAGAACGCACTACTCCTTGAGTTCGCGAACAACGAGTTCCTGACTCAATGGGTGAGAAAGCCAACGAGAGGAGACAATATCCTTGACTTGGTTTTTACCTCTAAGGATGACATCGTTGAGGACCTCTCTGTTGGCAAAGAGCTCGGTGGTAGTGACCACCGACTAATTAGATTTGTAGTCAAAGTCCCCAAGGCAGAGCCTGCAACTAGTAAATCAAGGAAACTCGATTTGAGAAGAGCAGACTTTGCAGGTCTACGCGCGGGACTGACTGACGCGAGGCTAGAAGTGTGCGAGGCTGTTGAAGACTCGTGGGACAGTTTCAAAACCACATTCATGAGTCTTCAATCGCGTTTCATCCATCTGAAATGCCCCCGTCGGTCTTCTGTTCAACCAAAGTGGTTTAATCGAGAAATCGGATAACTACTTAGGCAGAAGAGAAATGTGTACCGGCAATCGAAGATCTCGGATGACTTTGACGAATACTGGAGGCTAGCCAGGAGAGTGAAGTCCAGCATAAGGGCGGCTAAGCGGTCTGAGGAACTCCGAGTGGCGAGACTTTGTAAAGAGAATCCCTAGGAGTTCTTTGGATATGTAAACGGCCGTAAACCAATCCGTCGAACGATTGGCCCTTTGAGGAATGAGGAGAGCACATTAAAGCACTCAGATGCCAAAAATGCTAACCTCCTCAACGACTACTTCTCTTCAGTGTTTACTGAAGAGTGTGGTCCCATCCCCCAGCCAACGGATTCCTACTCGGGGGAAAAAGCTGGAGGATATGGGCTTAACCGAAGGGAAATAGAAAAGAAGATCACTGACCTAATGACGAATAAGTCACCTGGCCCGGACGGGTTTCTACCTAAAGTGTTGAAAGAAGTGCGAGATCAAGTGTCACGACACCTGAGCGCAATCTTCAACATGTCAATCCGGATGGAATGCGTTCCTAGAGACTGGCGTGAAGCGGAGGTGACTCCTATCTTCAAGAAAGGAGCCAACCGTCAAACTACCGACGTATCAGTCTGACTTCGATAGTTGGTAAACTCATGGAAAGCATGATGGTGGACAAGATGACGTCACATTTAGAGTCAAACCTGTTACTGAGGAGTTCCCAGCACGGCTTCCGAAGGCAACGGTCATGCCTGACGAACCTTGTGGAATTCTTCCACTTCGTCTTCAGTGAGCACGATCAGGACAAGGCGGTGGATGTGGTGTACTTAGACCTTCAGAAAGCCTTTGATAAGGTACCACACAGCCGCCTTCTCCGGAAAGTGCGAGCGCTGGGAATAGACGGAAAAGTAGCAGGCTGGATAGATAACTGGCTAAGTGGCAGACGGCAACGGGTGGTGCTGAATGGACAGGCTTCTGAATGGGTGCCCGTTACTAGCGGGGTGCCTCAAGGTTCTGTCCTGGGACCACTACTATTCATCATCTACATTAACGACATGGACGGTAACATAGTTGCCAAGATTTCTAAATTTACCGACGATACCAAGCTTGGTATGAACGTTGCAAAAGATGGAAATACTGCCCGCCTGCAAGATGATCTTCGGAAGATAGGGGAGTGGTCTGATACGTGGCAAATGCCTTTCAACGTAAACAAATGCAAAGTGTTGCATATCGGCCACCGAAATCCCCAATCATCCTATATCCTTAAGGGCACTGCTGTTGAATCCACTGACACTAAGAAGGACTTGGGTGTAACTATCACCAGTGACCTCAAGTTCTCGAAACAGTGTATTGAGGTGGAGAAGAAAGCCCAAAGGATGTTAGGGTATATCAAGCAACAGTTTGGATATCGGAACAAGGAAATAGTACTCTGTCTGTACAACTCCCTCGTCCGACCGAACCTGGAGTATACCGTACAATTTTTGAATCCTTCGTTTCGAAAGGACATCGCGAGATTAGAATGCGTGCAAGCCAGGGCAACCAAACTGATTCCCTCTATCAGGCATATGAGTTATAATGCTAGAATAAGGGAATTAGATATGTTCTCGCTGGAGACCCGGAGACTACGTGGTTAGCATATCGAAATGTTTAAAATACTTCGAGGCTTCGACAGACTGGACTACGGGGATATTTTCCAGCTCAGCTCAGGGGAGAACAAGAAATCACGGCTTTAAATTTGAACTGAAGCGTTACAACCGCGATCTGTGTGGAAAACTTTTCACCTACAGTATCTGCGGTAGTTGGAACGCACTTTCAGTGGAAGTTGTCAACATTGAATCTGTTGACCAGTTCAAGTCAAGACTAGACAGGGTCTTGAAAAGTGGCCGTTTAAGGACGTAAAGCATTTGAGCAGAGATGTGCCCGCTCGACTGCTAGTCTAAAGGTACCCTCATTGAATGGACCGTAAGGTTTTTTGGGGTACTTTCTTTCCTTGTTACTCTCTCTCTCTCTCTTTCTCTCTCTCTCTTTTTCTCTTTCTCTCTCTCTCTCTCTCTCTCTCTCTCTCTCTATATATATATATATATATATATATATATATATATATATATATATATATATATATATATATATATATGTGTGTGATAGAACGGGTTGAGGCAGCGTTAGTTTCAACTCCTATCACATATTATTTAAAACCACGATGCTCCCACGTGCATCTTCGCTTCGAAGCTTGGCGCCTTATTGCAGCCACCGGATGTCAATGTTTAAACAAGGAGGTTATCGTCCCCCCGTTCGCCCCCATACGCCGACCTCGCTAGATTGAGTTAGGCTTATAGGCAGATAAGGCATTGTTCCCAGCCTCGGCTGTGCATTCCCTCGAAGTTCCAACTCCATTGTCCCCCACGCCAAGGGAGTATCTCGACTATTTAGATGGAAACTTTACCACTAAGATCAAATTGGAGATCCAGAGTTTCGTCTCGAAACATCACCACGACCCTCTCTCCCTTTGTGTGCCAAGGGACCTCGACCTCGAGATTCACCATCACTTGTCCAGAAGGAGGACAATATCCCTTGAGTGCCAAAGGTTCGAGCCTTTCGTGACGCCAAGTCCTCAAGGCTTCCCCCTCGTTGTTCAGAAAGAGAACAACGTTAGAACAGTCATTGTTCTTGAGCCCGTAGACAAGAGACGGTTCTCACCCCCCCCCTGTTGTTCACAAGAGAACAACGTAGAACAGCCATTGTTGTTTTGAGCCCTTCGCCAAGAAACGGTTCTCACCCTTCCCCCTTGTTGTTCAGAGGAGAACAACATTAGAACAGCCATTGTTCTTGAGCCCGTAGACAAGAGACGGTTCTCACCCCCCTATTGTTCAGAAGAGAACAACGCAGAACAGCCATTGTTCTTCAAGCCGTTCGTCGAGAAACGGTTCTCATTCCCTAGACGCCACGTCAGGATCATCTTATTCCCCCCCTTCGGCTGGAACTCGCCAGCGGACCGAAAATTCCTTCACGTCACCTTCCACTGCACCACTCGTATAAAGTTACGTAAGCCAAACGTTACCTTTGAGTATTGAACCCTTTTGTCAATTCTCTCCTGTGCTTTAAATGGTTTATCGAACCATCACATCTCTTTAACTCTATATTTGTTTTACCTTTTTAAATCCTTTAATCCTCGGATTAGCCTGAGCCCCCACGACCCTTTCCATTCTCTGTTTATGTCAATATTTTCTGTTTTGTGTTTGTTGATAGTAATTATTAATAAAACTCCATTTTATTAATGATAGCAATATTATTATCCTTGAGCTCAGTTCCACTTCTTAAGCATATCGAAGATACATAATATCGGCCGCCAGACATTAACGCACTCTAAAGATAATTAAAGAAGTTCCCTCAACGAATAGTTATATATGGTATATCGTCGAGAGTCCATTCTACGACTATATATATATATATATATATATATATATATATATATATATATATATATATATATATATACGAGGGGTGGTTAATAAGTTTTCCGAATCGGTAGGGCAAAACAGAGGAAGGGCGATGGCTGTTTGTGGGGGTGTTAGGACAAGTTATGACAAGTTAGGACCTGCAGCCGCACGCTCCTGCCTCGTATATTTAAGAAGCAGTAACTGATCGCAGATCGTCAGTCACAAATTTTTCAACAATGGAGAAGGTTGAGCACTGCGCAGTGATCAAACTTTTGACCAAGGAAGGCAAGAATGCAAATGAGATCCATGAACGCATGGTTGCAGTGTACACCGACACCGCCCCCTCCTATGCAACCATTGCTCGCTGGAATAGGGAGTTCCACCATGGTCGTGAGTATCTTGAAGATGACCCCCGTCCATGACGCCCGTCAGACATGACCAAAGAGGACAATGTAGCCCATGTGGAGAATATGATCTTCGAAAATCGACGGGTGAAGGTCGAAGAAATGGAGGGAGAACTTGGAATATCACATGGAAGTGTTATCAACATCATCCACGACAATTTGGTCATGACCAAGGTCTCTGCCCCTTGGGTCTCTAGAAACCTCACGCCCCATGATCGACTTCAACGTCAATTAAATCCACAAGGCCAGTATTGCACAAGCTGCCCTGCACGAGTGCGGATTCGAGGAGCTCAACCATCCCCCCTACAGTCCAGATCTGGCCCCTAGCGACTACTTTTTATTCCGCCAGCTCAAGGCTGCACTGCGTGGACGCCGGTTTGGGAACGATGAAGATGTCCAGCTCGCCGTCCAGGAGTGGATTGAACAGCAGTCGGGAAATTTCTGGTTGTCGGGAATTCGAAGCCTCACGGACAAGTGGCGCAAGTGCATTGAAGTCGAGGGTAGTTATATTGAAAAATAATAAAACACTTTTCCTCATATCTCGTTTCCTTATATCCGAATTGCAAAACTTATTGACCACCCCTCGTATATATATATATATATATATATATATATATATATATATATATATATATATATATATATATATATATATATATATATATATATAGACAGGCAGGCAGAAGCTCGGCCAGAAGTTCGCTTGGTCGCCCGGGAGGTCCGTTTACGTGGATGCAGATCGTGTGCCAAAATCAGAGGAGTCGTTTCCCCCATCGTATTTAACTAATCAAATGCCATCCGAGGCTCGACGATTGTAATATCCTTCTTTTACCTGTCACATTTTTATCTTTACCTCCAAACGTTGGGTGACGTAAACACTGGATACGGAGAAAGATTTCGCCATTATATGACCGCCATGAAAAATGCTGCCAATGATTGTCACTTTCAACAATTTTAGCTAGTTACTGCTGGCCATTGAAAGCTACTGATGGAAACTAAAAGAGCATATCAGTGACACAGAAATTTTAATATTTTCAATGACACTGCGACTAATATCATTTATGAAGTCTTTGTATTTTTTCATGCTTTTTATTAAATAGCAAACCAATGGTTTCAGTAACCATGGGTATATTCTGAATCCTTTAAGACTTGTATTTGAGTTCAAGAAACAAGCCCGATGTTAAAATTTGATCTCCCCTGTGTTATCAGCAAAGATATTAAGTTTTAAAAGAAGTTTCTTTATTCAAACGTGTGTGCACATAATTCACCTGAATCATATAACCAAGACAATGGATTTAATTATCACTAGCTCTGGTGCCATTGGCATTGTTTCCATTATAATGAACACGCGCAAAGGAATCTCATTCGAAGCGAGATAGCTATTAGGGGTAATGAGGTATTAAAACTATGTACTTTACGCATCTTCACGTCACCAAAATTTACCATTTTCATTAAGCCTTTATTTTCAGAACAAACGTTTCTGATCCTCTGGACTGGACAAAGTCTGTTTTGGTAATCCACAGTGCTCGGCTTTCGTTCCGCTCGTCTTCCGTTTCAATCGTCTTCCTTTTGATATTCTTATCCATTTATCCGCTGATAACACTCAAATCTACTTCTCATTCTTCACCTCGTTCTCCTAGTCTTTTAGGATTCGTCTCTCTGCTTACGAGATGATCGCAGAATGGGTCTCGGTAACGTTTTGAAACTCAAAATCTATGAAACTCTTGGTGATTGGTATCATGTCGTATGTTGCTCACTCTAAAATTATTGCTACTTCTCTAAAGCTTCGTGGCTCCCAGTTCCATATTCTAGCACTGTTAATAACTTAGGAATCACCTTTGATGGTCAGCTTTCACTCAAATCTCGTTACCGCCTTCCACGTTTTCACTACTTCCATGATTAACTACTACACCCCCATTCTTGCTGGATCCCCTGCTTCCATTATCAATCCCTTTCAACTTATTCAAAACTCTGCTGCCCCAGTTCTTATCCACCAAGGGGAGGTTTCTGGAGCAACGCTTTTGTTCCAAGAACTGCACTAGATCCCCACCCGGTTCCGCATCATCTTTACGGCAACCCTCTTCTACTTGACTTCTTGACTGAATCTCTTCGACCCCAGAGGACCTTACATTCCGGCTATGCTCCTTTGTTAGAGGTATCTCATAGTCGTTCGTGGTGTACATGGTAACCGCTCCTTCACGTGAAATGGATCCCTAACCCAGGGCCGTATTTAGGATGTGGGTGGCCCATTGTTAGCTGTTGGGCAGTGGTGGATCCTAGATTGTTTCAGGAGGGCGGGGGGCAATAGGGGCCCTATTACATACACCACAGACTAGTAAGCTAAATCCTAATATATAAATAGGACACTTTTACTTAGGAAATACTGAACGGGGTCTATTCTTACAATGCTATAGTATGTAATGCATACACACGAAATGAAATGAACGCAAGTTGTTCTTACCAAATTTATTTACACACAGAAATTCAGTTACAATTATTTAATTTTTCATGAAAAATTATAGTATAACTAACAACTAACAAGTAAACATAGTTCAAATCAGAGAATGGATGGATTTATAACCCTTACAGTCCAGACACTTTTCTCGATTTTTGTGTTGCAAAGTCGCTGATGATGTCACTGAAGTTCAATTCACGCAGTATATCTGACTCGATGCTCATGATAGCCAGATTTACAAGTCGTTCCTGCTTCATGGATGTCCGTAATCGGTTCTCAATTGATTTGAGTTTTGAGAAGGAGCGCTCGCCACTGCAGTTTGATACCATCAAGATAAGGTATATCCGTAGAGCTATCTCAATGTTTGGGAAAGTGTCCTGCACTCCCTTGTACAGGGAAAGCTCAGTGCTGATATCTTTTGGCTCCTCGTCTGTGAAGTTATTGGCGAATGTTACAAACTGACACAGTTCATCAATAAATGTAATGTCCAAGTCATCTAGTGGGAGGCCCCCTCTTGGTGGGTGGCCCAAGGCCCCGGCTCCTTAGGCCCACCCCTTAATCCGGCTCTGTCCCAACCACTGAAGAGCACTGTAATAATGCATTATCATTAGTGAAGTCTTTCATTGTTTTTCCTTTTATAAATTCAAAAATCATGTTAACAACCATGAATGGGATAAAATTTGAAGCGGGCTTGTAGTTATTTTGGGATGGATTGGTCGTGCTGTTCTTTATTGTTTATTTATTCTCAAAATTTAATCATAGTCTTTTCCCCGAAGGTTCGCCAATTGAAACGGAAGCCAACTGGATCGCAAAGCTTCGTTCACACTTGCTGGAAAATTATACCAATGAAATCAGACCCGTTAATGATCATTTGTCGAACGTCTCTCTTCAGATTGCAATCTCGCTCAACAATCTAGAACTGGTAAAGTCGCTAATCTCTACATTTGTTTAAAACAAAAATTAAAAACCTTTCTTAAACTAATTTCTTCGTAGTCTTGAAGTAAGATGGAAAATGGCAGTTGGGGAAACTGACCACCTCCAAAATAGTCAACAGAGAAAATGTTTTTGTTCGCATTTCAGCCAGTGCCTTCAGCGTTCTAACCTTAAAATCCAGCAGCATTACGTGTGTTTTGTTAATAAAAAGGTACAATGGGCTTGTATTAAATAAATGCATTGAGTTTGTAAATGAATAGTTGCACTGGGCTTGTATTTAATAGGTGCACTGGGCTTGTAATGAATAGTTGCGCTGGGCTGTAATGAATAGTTGCACTGGGCTTGTATGAATAGGTGCACTGGGCTTGTATTGAATATGTGCACTGGGCTTATAATGAATAGGTACACTGGGCTTGTAATGAATAGGTGCACTGTGCTTGTAATGAATAGGTGCACTGTGCTTGTAAGGAATAGGTGCACTGGGCTTGTAATGAATAGGTGCACTGGGCTTGTAATGAATAGGTGTACTGTGCTTGTAATGAATAGGTGCACTAGGCTTGTAATGAATAGGTGCATTGGGCTTGTTTCCGAAAACTTAATAAGAAATAGCGTAGTGAACACACTTGTAGCATGACAAGTACCAAGCAGATACCTTATAAACCTTATTTGATTCTGTTTTTTTTAGTCTCAGGGAGAGCTGAGTGCACTGAGGGAAACGGTCCACTGCATCTTATCGACGAGGAGTTACTGGGTTCAAATCCCGCATTTGCTCCGACCTTTCTTTCTTTTTGATGGCCTGTTTTCCTTTCAATACTCTTCATATTTAGTCTGATCAAATGATTAATTAAAACTGTGAAAATTGAATTTTAGTTGCAATACAGAACCAATTTCTAACTTTTCTCGTTTACCTTTCACATGTACAGTAAAATATGGGAAAACGTGAGAGCTACAAGTACTGTACTCAAGTAACTCTTTATACCTTTTACTTTCTTAAAAAGTACTCACCTTTTGAGTACTTTCACTTCTACTTGCGTATTTTTTATTTTGTTACTTTTACTTCAGTACATTTTAAAACCATAGAAATATTCGATACCTCTCAGTTCATTTTGGCCAATCACAGACGCAGAAGCAAAGGTCAGACGACGACCAATCACAAGCGTGTACTCTGGTTTGAACCAATCATAAGCGCTTGTTCATGTTTGGACCAATCACACGCATCATTTCATACCCGATAGACAATTCGTTTGTCTCTCCCGCTTTCCCGCCTGAGAGAAGGCGTCAGTTTATTACATTATTCCTCATTATCCTAGACTTCTAGCGTGCTGCCGTTCCTTTACTGAGCTAGAACTTTGAAAATCAGTTGCTTGTGAAGGTGAATAAAAAATATGTCAGTAATTAATTCCTTTGTATATCTTTTACATAATAATTAGTTTAGTTAACCAGGGAATTCTGTTAAACTGGATAATTTTGTAGAGTTAATTTTACTTTTCATATAAACTAGACTTTCTTATCAATAGAGGAATATTTACAGCTTGATTGTTAGGTCCAATTAAACTGAATTTCAATATATAAGAGTCAGTACCTCGGTATAAAAGGGTTTACTGTACAGTATACTGAATACGTCTGAGATGATGGGTACTTTACTATTTGCCGCTACGTTTCACTTTCACTACTTGAGTACTTCATGTAGATACTTTATTACTTTTACTTAAGTACATTTAAATTTGGGTACTTTACTTGTACTTTGAGTAAAGATTTGTCAGGGTAACAATAATTTTACTTAAGTATCAAAATAGAGTACTCTTTACAACACTGAGGCCCATGCATGTATGTTAAGAATCCACAAAGACAGTTTGAATGAGCATAGAACACCTTAATTTTTGCCAGACTAACGTCAATAAATTCCTATATACCCAGTGATACTGTCTATAAGGCTGCCAACATTCATTTATTTATATTTTATTTGTAAAATGGTTATATCACATTTAAGCAAAGTTCTCGTGTTTTCTCAAACTTTATATCTGAATATGAACTTAGAACCCTCGATACTGGTCCAGTACTCAAAATAAAATTCACTTATTAGAGTTCTTTTTAAGTTTCCCTTAGCATTAAAGGAGTACCCCTCCCTAGCCGCCAGTCCACTCTTTCCTGACGGTTCCCTCATTACCTGTCGCTATCTAGACTTTTAATTATGCCTGTCTTCCTTATCCCCTCCTCACCACCTCCTATTTACTCTTTCTCCTTATTTTTGTTCTAGAGCTCAAATCCAAAAGTGGGGTTTGCCACGCTGAGGGAGCTTTTGGTCACCTGGCTCAAGGGGTGGCTCTTAGTGGCACCACGACGATCCTGTCGTCACCCCATGCACCCTCCTAAAAAGGAGCCATCGCATGTATCTCGTTTTCTCTCTCGGGTCTCCATAACCGATGATTACAATTTTTTAAACAATTGCCTCCAAATCGGTTTCTAACCAGCCTTTCATACGGACACCTTTCAGACTTCCTCGGTGTGGAGAACCAGATGATGGTTCAACCAACAAGTTCCTCCTTTCCTTACAAACGCTACTAACCCAGAGTTGTCAAATGCGGACCCTCACTGGTGTCTGATGGGGGTAATATGTTGAGGGGTTGAAAATATTCCTTTCTTACACCCCCACCCTTCATAAACTCCTCAAACTAAGCCGAAAAGTACGCGCATCTCTAAACGTCGACTTAGTATTCCTAGTCTATTTTCGAGCTCAGCCTCGGTAGCGCTTTTCCTTATAAACCTTTTTCTGGTTTTGAAACCAGCTCCGCAGCGGCCTCCCTGTCTTCAATAGATAGGTTTGATGTCCGGGGACAGTTGGACGGGTCCTTTCTCCTAAAGGTCCTGTTCGGCTGAGGTCACGAGCTCCCTCCTCGCCCTACGAAAGCTAATGGGATGTGCAGTCTCCGTGACCCTACACCCTAGGCAAAACTACTGCTACGGTACCATTTTTGACAAATGGCTTAGAGATACGAGTATAACTGTAGACGATATTTTATAACGTTGTTTTGCTCCTCTTTGCAACATCCTACATCGGAGATTAAATTCAGTCGACTGGGCTGAAATGGGATTAGGAGAGAATCAATCATGTATCCATACATTGGATAGTTGCGGAGCAACGTACAAAAAGATGCCCCATCTTTTTATGTTCTACCAACAGGAGGATCTCGGAGCAGCAGGAGGCCCCAGAGGTGTTAGTCCTTGGCCCATCAACGTGTGGACATGCCCTGATGTCTCGCCAACTCCTGACCCACTGTTTTGTGGATGTCCACGACTGGACAAAGACTCCGGGAGTCAACCCCTAATGCAAAGTCTGCTGTGGCGATCCGCACTAGGCGAGCGTTATTAGACCGACGACTCGGCAGTCTCCTGCAACACTCCACAATGGCTGGTCGTCTTAGACCACTTGCCACCAGCCCAACTATGGAGTGGCAAGATAGTGGGCTGAGGAATGAACACCCTCTCCCACTCTAAGAATCTTTTGTGCAAGTTTCTCTCTTTGCCCAACTTATTCTTTCTTTCAATGGTATTTATATTGAAGTCGCTACTCTTGAACATGATCCTTATTTTATTTTACAAAACGGCCTAAACTTGGTATATAAGAATTATCCTGCAATAGATGAAAGCAAATTTTAAAAATCAAACTCTAACTATAAGGATAAAATTTACCAGTGTTTTGGACTTCTAGAGGTATGGACAGCGTACCAAAAATTAAATTTGTATTGCCAGTACCAGACCATTAAGGAGATAGACCCTTGGCCAAAAGTGTAAATCACCCATCATAGATTTATTTATTTAATCAAACTTTTTAGAATTTAGGATATTCTTCATAAATATGTATGATAATAAAGTGTATTTTGCTAATATGTTTGAATATTTTGCTATGTTGGAATTAGTATTTTACTAAAGGGTGTGTGATTAATAAAATGGTATGTTGTTTAAAATCAGAATTTAACCAACATTTCTTGTTTCAGCTTAAATTCATAACTAGGGTGCATCCATTAACGTTCCAAATAAGTAATATGAATAAAACTAAAGAACTTACAGAACCACAGAGGACACAAATCAAACTTCTCCATAGCCAAGGATTATCACAAGTAGAAATTGCTTAAAAAATGTTCAAATATGGTGCCCAAACCATTATAAAACGATATCAAGAGACCAAGAGCCTTTTATCAAGGAAGGCAAGTGGCAATAAACGTCTTACAACACATAGAGAAGACATGTATCATTTGTGCTTCACTACCGAATCGTATAAAAAATATGAGCGCGATGGGAAGTTTAAAAAAGCTCCAAGTTCAAAAATATAACCCAGAAAGAAAACGGATATCTGAGGTCAACTGAAAAAAAAGGTCGTCTTAGGTGGGCCAAAGATCTCCAAAATTAGACCAATCATCAATGGTATAAAGTTATCTGGTTAGATGAAAGTATTTATCATAAATGTAAGAAAAACTATTATATTGTATTTTTACATGTCATTTATGTAATTCCATGTAAATATATTTTGGAAGAAAATAATTTTTAAAAATAATTATTTATAACAAATTTTCAGGTTGTTACCTTTGTGAGACGAAGATTTAGAAAGGACTTTCACCCTACTTGTGTGGTAGCAACTGGGAAGCATATAGGTGGCTCTATTCTGGTATGGGGCTGCATGCCTTCAATAGGAGCAGGAGAAATGTTTTTTTTTATGGCAGGGAAGGATGAAATTCACAACTTATACTACCATGTCACAAGTATTAGAACCATCTCTCCCAAAATTGCATCTCACAACACCAAGAAAGGGAGTTATATTTCTGCAGGACAAATTCCCCTTCCACACAACCGATCACACCAAGAATTGGTTTGTATAAATGAGGAGCACCCTTATGGTGTGCTTGGCAAAGCAATAACAAGAACAAATAAATCTTTATGAAAAATTACCAGCTGAGTGGGAGTAAGATAGCGTCATAAATTTATATAAATTGGATGAAATCCATGCCACGAACAATTATGACTGTAATTAAAGCAAAAGTGAGTTCAACTAAGTATTAAAATAATTAAAAATTAATAAATACTCGTATATATACTGAATTCATTTACTCCGATGTCTAATTACAATTTGATTCCATAGGGTGCTTTATACTTTTGGCCAAGGATGTATATATCGTTTACACAGGAATCTAACGTTCCAGAATTTGTGGATAATATGATATACAGGTCATATACTCTTAGCACATTAACCATATAATACTCTGATAGTTAAAAAAGCAGTAACAGCCACGCTCCAGCATTAAATTAACTACTAACTATTTTTCAATAATCGCAGTCAACAAGCTGTTATACTGGCTGATTCATTTAACACAATTCAAATACTTTATTAAAAAATCCTGTACACTTTGAAAGTGGAGTTCGAACTCAAAAATAGTGTAGGCAATAGGCAATAAACGGCAACATTATGCAAAATATTGTGCTGTTTCTTGTCCATGAAACGCCGGCCATTGAAACAGGGCATCTTTTAAAGCCGATCAGAATTATATCCTTCAATTACCATTAGATGATAACTTGATGCTGACCACTTGCCTAACAGGTTAGGTCAAATTTCCTTAAGATAATTTAGGTTAAATGCATTTTAATGTTGTATTTAAGTCTTAAACTAGTTTTATCTGTTTAATACTTACTGTGGTCAGTGCTATAAGATCTGCAGTTTTAAGTGTACTCGATAGTGGAAGATAAGGATAGTAGTAGAAGATAGTTGTTTAAATTTGAGAGAGGGTTTTGCCCCGGTTCAGAGGGCATCGCAAGCATTTACTTATTTATGTTTTTTTTTATTTTTCCTTTTTGTTGTTTGTAATTAGTGTTTTTTTTGTCAACTTATTTTTGTTTGTTCTTCTTTGTATTCGTGTGTTCTTCTTATTTGTGTTTGTCTTTTTAGATTTGTTTATTAATTCTGTGTGGACTTCTGAGCTTTCAAGCCTTTATAGGCGGTCGAGTTCAACAGTTTGCCTCGTGTTCGTGTTGCTTCTATTTCTTAAGTTAATGTATATCAGAATCGTTGTCTCACTTTGGTGTGCTATTATTGCACCGTGTGTATGAGTGTCTTATGTAAGTAATAATGCTGTGTTCTCCTCAGCGCAGAGTTTTGCGCTTGGGAAATATCGATTTCGGCCGACTTTCTCATGCAATCTTGCAGGGATCCTGATACTTTACCCTGCTGCTCTTAGTTCCGGGATGATGTTGTTTGTCAGTGATGACCAGACCTTTTTGCCCATTTTCTGTGTTATTATATTAATGGGCTCAAGACGTTGCCTGCGGTGCAGGTCCCTTTGCCGGAGATGTTCATTCTTTCTGCATTTGTTAATGCATAGGGATGCAGAGTTCTGCACTCGCTGGAACCTCCTCATAGAGGTCCTGCTGGCCGCTTGAGTCACTACTGCAGGGTAGATAAGCTTAGCCCGGATGAACATCAGATATATTTTCCTGATGTTGGCCAAGCTAAGGTTTCTTAATCTATACATCTAGGATATTTCTCTTTTCGCCAGATTCTGCCTCTCCTTGTAGTGTCTCGAGTATCCATAGTCAGAGATTTATGGCCTAGGACGGTGCCTTCGGCGGAATAACCATATCTCCTCCCATCTATCAAGATGGACCACGTCAACCTGCGGCTCAGCGGGATGATCCTGAACTTGTCCCCGTTTGGTTGGATCTTCCATCGTCTCTTGTATTGGTTTACATATATTAGAGATCTCTGCCTTAGTATGAGCTGTCTGTGCTCTTGCTGTCCTCTCCACACTAGGGACGATTTGCCTGATGTCATCTGAGAATTGCAGATACATCTTGTTCCTGTGTATCGGAGTCGGGAGGTCGATGGTCAGGACTAGGTGGAGCAGAGGGCTCACTCAGCTCCCCTGGGGAACGCCCGCTGTGAGTTCGAACTCTGGCCCTCTGTGCTCTTCGATCATGAGACGCGCCCTTCTGTACATGACGAAGTCACAGAAGACTCTTTCTAGGACCGGGTTTAGCTGAAGGGCTAGGATCTTGTATTGGAGGCTTTCCAGCTAAACCTTGTCGAAGGCCTTCTGCACGTCCCTCAGCACGATGTCTACATACTAACCCTTCGCTCGGCAATACGCGATTTTTTCTGTTAGGAGCATCAAGGCCATTTTTGTACCCTTTTTTGGACGAGAACCATGCTGTTGCGGGTTGTGCGCTTCTAACTCGCTCAGTTGAGCTTGTAGCCTATCGGCTATTATCTTCTCAAAGATCTTGCCATGTATCTCGAGGAGAGAGATTGGGCGATAGTTAGCCACCTGGTCTGGGGGCTTGTTCCCTTTTGGGATGAAGATGATTTTTACCATCTTATATCCATCTGGGAAGTAGCCTGTATTCAGGGTGGCGTCCATGGTGTTCACTAGGCCCTGAATAATTTGCCGTGGGTCATTCACGAGGTTGTTTTTTGTGATTCCAGACCAACCGGGCGCTCTTTGTTTGAAAGACCTTAAGGTGTTCATGGTCTCTTCAAAGGTTATAGGGCGTCCGTGGTTAACCATCTCTCTCTCTCTCTCGATACTTGCAGGTGAGGGTGGGTACTATGTACCATCGTCCCAAGGTCCTTGAGTAGCTGGTCTTCGAAGTCTTGATCGAAGTCTTCGTTCTCCTCAGGTGGTATTGCAAAGATCTCTTTCCGGTGTCTTCTAAATCTTTTTAGAGAGATTCCGGATCCTCTATGAAATTGTCGCCTTCTTTGATTCGTGTTCCTGGCCTTGGAGGCAATCTCCTAAGTTTTCTGATGTTATTCCAAAAAGTTACGGAATTGCTTTTCCTTTCCAGTCTGTCCCAAATTTATATTTGCTTTACAATGATGATATTTTTAAGTTCCTCATTTAGCTGCCTCATTCTGGCTGTCCTTTCCTTGTTTGGGCCTGTTCTGCCGATTTCTTCAAGATTTATCTGTGCTCCATGGCGATATCTCTCATATCATCCGTCCACATAGGTTGTGGAAGCAATTTGTAAGAGATTTTGGGGACGCATCTCTCGTCTGCTTGCGTGAGAAGATTGGTGATCTTATCTATCTCATCATCGATTTCTTCGAGATTTGCGTCGCTCAGATCAGCTGGATGATAGTCGCTGAGCATCTCTCGGTATTGCTCCAGTTAGCTTTCGCATAACCTTTCCTAAGTGGGACGGGCTTGAGCATTGGCGCAAGCGATATATTGGTGATGATAGGGATGTGATCGCCCGAGACCAAGGGCCCCAGTTCATTGCTGATGTTGAAGGGGGATTCCAAACTTGCTAAAACAATGTCCAGTTTTGTCGCCGAACGATGGGTTAGGTAGGTCGGGAAATCTGGCCCGACCCTCTGGAGCCTATTTCTTTCGAACAATAGCTCCAGGTTACTTCCCCTTGCGTCGGCGCGCCTGTAGCCAGAAGCTCTGCATCTGGCGTTTAGGTCGCCTCCTAGCAACGCCAGCCTCCTGTGCCCGAAAAGGGTGAAGAAGTTGTTGATCGGCAGGTATTGGCGTCTAGGCGGTTGATAGGCTGCCGCCACTGTTAGGCCTCCAACTAGGGTTGGGATTTTGAGAGCCACGAATAATTCGTCTAAGTCCGGTAGCATTTTGAACTTAATGTTTTTTCGGATTGCGATGGCAACGCCATCAAATCGTTCCTGTGAGTGATTTTTCTGTATTACTGTCTAGTTGGGTATTTTTATCGTGTCCGTGTTCGTGTTAATACCATGTCCTGAAAATCAGGATGATGTCTGGGTCCAATGTACGGGAGATATTTCCATAAGCAATGGATTTTCCTTTCCATCTGTCCACATTCAGCGTGAGTATCTTTAGTGTATTATTTGTGTTCTCCATTTTGTTTCTTTTGCTTGAGTGTGTTTCTTTGTTTGGGTTGTTTTATTAACCGCTTCACTGAGGGTAAAACGGGATTCCTTGTAGAGTTTTATTATTTTTTCGTAGAGGGTTTGTTCAACTCCTGATTCTTGTACTGATGCTGAGTAGGCCCATTTGTATCTGTTTTCTCGGATACCACGGTAGATCTCCGTGGTGGAGGATGTTTCTGGGAATGGTACCTGTTCCGTCGCATAGATCTTGAGGTTGATCGTCTTTCCATCGTACTCGTAAGTACCTACCGCCGTCCTTACCCTACTTCTTGATCTTGCTGGGCTCTTAGGAGCCTTGGATTTGACTTCCTCAGCATCAAATTCTGAGGATGATGAGCACATGAGATTTCCTTCTGCCTGTATAATTCTATTTGCCGCTTTTTTATCTCTTGTTTTTCGCAGGGCCTTCATGCTTCCCCCCTCGGGTTCTTCCTGACGGACTTATTTGGTCCTGGCGTGGCCTCTGGTACTGTCACAGCGTTTGACGTTTTCTTTTCCGTTGGAAATTGGGTAGCCGATACCTCTGATGCGTCTTTGGGCAGGAACTGCAGTTGCAGGACGTCTCCCAATGGGGGGTCGTCCCAGAACTACATTTCTGACATGCCGTTTTTCTTTAGCATAAGATTCAGAGTCTTTGAGAATGCCCCTAATTGTGTAAGATTCCTCACGTATGCAAAAGGTATGCACGTGAGAATCTTTGTGGAGTTCTCATCCTCAAACTTGAGATAAGTTTTATGCTGTTGCTTCAAGATTTTGGCAGGGGCGGCTTTTGTTGCCTGGGCGTAGGAAGTGTTTGCCCTCCTCGTCTTTTCGGTTTTCTTTTCGCTGTTCTTCATTTTCATTATTTTCTTATTTCTTGGACGGGACATGGACATAGCCCCGTGGTTCATCCGCATTTGGAGCATTTCTCAGTCTGTGCGGTACACTCTCTCCACCCATGTCCTTCCCCGCTACACTTCGAAAAGGTCATTTCTCGTTCTTTACGTTCCTTGGTCGGGTGGTGCTCCATTTTGCAGCAGCTGAAACATACTTGAATGGGGGTAAATTCCTCCCTCTCAATCTGATCGCCGCTGACTTTCGCATTGAAAAGTAGCAGCCTTTTTTCTTTAGCCATTTGGGCCATTTGCGTCTCGCTGAAAATGATCTTGAAGACGTGTTGGTATTCAGTGTTGTTTCGTTTGTCACGGAACTTCACCACCTCTGTGACTTTGGCCTTTTGCTAGTTTCTGCATATTTCTGCAGCTATTTCTTCTCCCGTGTGCTGCCCTATCCATGGATCTAGCTGTCTACATATCACGCTACGATTTGCCTGAATCTGAAGTGGGGTGCTTGTCTGTGGATTTATCTCCTTTAGCACATTTTGATCCGTTTCCTTCGCTAGGGTTTCCATGTCTAATTCCTTCTCAAGGATGGCGACGTAACACGCTGGGGTCTCAATTAGCCTAAGGATAGCCACTTTTAGCTTACCAAAGACCGTCTCAAAGACTTTACCTCGATCCGGCTTTTGCTTCCCAACTATGGTACTCAGGAGGACTTGTGTAGCGGGGTGGGACACCATTTTTTCCTGTTTGCAGCCCCAATGGCGCGGTGGAGGGGGGTGCAAATCTTGCTTTCTGCAAAAAAAAGCTTCTTTTTTACCTTGGGACAATTACACGGACTCAATAGTTGGTGTGTGGGAATTAACTTTACTTTTCCTTTATGGTTTCGTTTATTATTTACCTTGGGGGTGAAGTTACCCCCCACCCTCGTTTATCTGCTGCCTAGATTGAAAAGTGAATTGCCTTTTTGATGAGTGACAGATGGATGGGATGAATCCGGGGGGATCCTCTCGAGGGCGTGATTGTATAGCAGTTATTGACAAGTCTGCCCCCCCCCCAGGGTGTTTTAATCGCGACCGCATCCTAACATACCATAGAGACGGTTGTATGACCCACTATGGTCCTGGAAGACGCCCCAGCTGTGATGAGCAGCGGAGGTAGCAGTAGCAGTCCGTCCCTTGTCCGGAATAGATTCTGACATTGTTATCGGCTGTGGGCTACTCCTCAAACCAGCTTCTTCCAATGCCCCCAATCATGCTAGGGCAACTGCCAGGCAGAGTTGGGACGAAACATGAATGGCAATCCTGCTCTCCACCAGGCAGCAGTTCACTCGGGGGATGGGCCGGGGACTTAAGCAGTCATCTGCCTAAGTGGGGCCGCTAGAATATAAAAGATAAAGATTAGTGATGATGATGATGCTGAGTACAACAACAGTATTACTCTTTCTTAAAACTGGTTTCTATAAATAGAAAACCAGATTTTGAAGGCGTATTTCGGATTTATCGTAAACGTTACCTCCTTTATCGAATTGGTCAGGTAATTGCTGGAGCAGTTCTGCCAAAATTGGCCTCACCCTGAGACCAAACTTATCCAATGTGGTTTAACTTGGCATATGGTCGGAAGCGAGCTTTCTACTCTTAGCCCTTTAGGGCAGTGTGGTTAAGATAAAAAATAAAGGATTTATATTTTTTATTATTTCTCTTCTCGGTAGGATGAACTCACGCAAACGATGACGGCTGTTACACTAGTCAACCTAGTAAGTATATTATTTTTTAATGCTAGATTTCAGGATGAAGGAACCTGCGTATTAACTGAATTTGATGGGTCTTGCCGTCTTTCGTGATTTTTAACTGTTAATATCTTACATATGAATTGGTTCAAGCTAAGTTTTAGCTAGCCTGGGTTTATGTAGGTATTGAACCATAGTGAGCTAGTCTAACTCTGGCGTAAACTAATTAACATGTAAAATATAAATACGTATAAATCATAATAGGTGCCAAGACCTGGTATGGTCATTAGTGGCACTAAACTGTATGTCAGTTGGCTTTATTAGTCGCAAGGGACTCTACATCTCACTATGTCGGTCGGTCCCCGTTTTGTTTTGTTTTTTTGTTTTGCTAATAATATTGTAACTGAATAGTTACAATATTATTAGCAAAACAAAAAAACAAAACAAAACGAAATTTGAAACTCTTATGTTATTTTATATTCTCTTCCGAATGATATAATTGACAAGGTCCCTCAAAGGTTAGCCCGGGAATTATTTAGCAATAACATCATAACTATTCAACCAATTCTAACGAAATTTTAAACCCTTATTTTGTTTTACATTCTGTTTTCAAGGATATAATTGCCTAGGCCCTCCCAAGTTTAGTCGGGGATTTATTGAAAGTTTTGAAGGTCGTAAGGTCATAAATCAGAATCAGTAAAAGCACGCGACTTTTGGTCAGCAGACCTTGTTTGCTTTAGCTTTGATGAATTCACCGCTTGGACAGCCGATACACCGCTCTTATTAAGCTTGGTAAAACAGACGCCCACAATTCTTTCTCAACGATTACCCGAAGAAGAACTTTTTTACGAACTTGATCGTGGAAGGATGGAAACTTTTCATCTTAAATCTCGAAAGGAAAAACTAAAGAAAGAAGATCCACCTATCTAAAATTTTCATAATTTTCATTCATATTTCATTTTCATCTATAGACTCCTTCACCTTTTCCTCTCCCACACCAAAGAATCCTCCCGTAAAGGGAGGTTCAGAAAAGGGAGAATATACTTTTTTTTTAGGTTGGTCAGCATCACAATCATGACTGCCTAATTCTCCCACCCCTACCCCCCACCCTGGACCCAATGCCTTAGCTAATGAACGCTGATGTTTCAACCTCGTCCCAACTATACATTGCAGTAGCAAATGTATATTTGGGGGTACGGGAAGAGGGAGGTTTGAGGACTAGCCCACTGTCAGATACCCGTACTGGAGGACCCCCCGGCCAATGGGCCTTTGCATCCTTTGCAGTGGGGTTTAACCACTCCACCTGTGAGGGGCCACCAGGACCACTGAGGGACACAGAACCGTCTTAGTGTAGGGTAGGAAGCAACCGCGGTTTTTTAATTCCCTCGAGGCGGCGGCACCCCCGGCTAGCGATGGTTGATTCCGCGCACCCATCAAAAAGTCCGTCACCTTTTACCCCTTGAGAGAAGCTCACCCGGATCCATTCATCTAATCATTCATCCATTCATCACGTCAGCCAAATTAGCATAGGCGGGCCTAAGGGAGAGTAGGGGGAGGGACCCAAACTCTCACAAGCAAACATGGAGTATCGTCGACTGCCTTTACGAACCGAACCAGGAAGAAAAAACCCGGAAAGAAGACTGATAATCAGGACCCTGTAACCCGATCTAAAAATCCCAATAACGAAGCTAATAGAGGTGTCAAATGGATATATCGCCCTCTGCCACAAACAAGAAAATGCGGAGCGACTGGTGGCATTCGGTGGACTCAGAGCCCTGAGCAAAATAGGCCTTTCCCCCAAACTGCCACAACAATTAATGGCCAACCGCTCCTTTGTGTGCCGGAAGGTAGATTTGTATCTCGGCTCACATGCGCCAGAGAAAATTAAAGAAGAATTAGAAAAAGAAACCAATTTCTCAAGATCACGGAATTAATCAAATTCTTACACCACACACACGTTTTTAAGGTAGTGTGCGCCTCATCAGACATGGCCAATAAAGTCACGAACCACGAGATATTAGCTTTCGGGCTGAAGATACCCCCGGAAAATATAGAAATCGAAAAGTTTACCAACGCGTAAAACTTGCTTTCAGTGCTACGTGATCGAAGATCACGTTACGAGAAACTGCCCCCGAAAGGACATCAAGATCTCTTCGGAGTACAGCAAAACTGGCCATACTTTCCGGGAATGCTCAAAACAAACAAAACAGTGCATTAACTGCCAGGGCCCGCATAGGACCATGGCCATTAACTGCCCAAAGAGGAAAATCGCCAAGGAAAGGAAGGAGCAAGAAGAAAAAGAAGAAATTTAAGAAAGGATAAATCAAACATATGCCAGCGTAGCAAAAGCTACAATATAGGATATTAAGGAGTCGCAAGAACAAAAAATAAATATAAATGTGAATGAGAGAACCGGTCTAGATATTTTGGCGTTCATTATGTTCGCTTATGTGCACAACATAGTAAAACCAGAGACATTCGCCGAAACGCTAAACTTATTACTGGAAAGGAACGGCATAAGAAAAATGTGGTTCCCCCCAACCCCCCTTTAGAACTTATTTACGGCGTTACTGCCGGAAAGACACTGCAAGTCCAGGATATGTTGGAGGTAGGGGCCACATTGGTGCAAGTAGAAGAACCAGAGGATTCAGCAGAATCAAATGAAGAGGAAGGAAAGGTCACCGACGACCAAGAAAAGGAAACCAAAACCACCAAGAGAAATAAATCTCATAAGAAAACAAAGAAACAAAACAAAAGAGAAACCACAGAATCAGAGAACACAACAGATTAGATTCAGAAATGGAAAATGATACCGAAGGCTGCCAGTACAAGGCGAGAGATTTCAAACTCAAAATCTTTGTTAATGAGGCATATCTCCTACGAAAAGGAGCCAAACCAATGGATATCAAAAAAGGCATCGATAGAGGAACATGCAAAGGGACCTACGTCACGGAACACGAAGAGTTCTCCATTAAAAAAACTAATAGAAGAGAACCGAATTAGATTTTACCCCAACGGCATAAGACTAATTAAAGAAGAAACCTTCGAGAAGGTAACAAACGGAAAATGAAAAAATGCAAGACAAATACAAGGGGTTATAAAGAAAAAGGAATAAATTTAACAACATGGAGCGCACCAATAGTAAATTAGAAATTCTCCATCTAAACACAGACAGATGGAAAACAAAATCCATACAATATGGAAACTTCTTTCGCACAATAGACCCAGACGTAATAACCATGTCCGAACACGAGGAAGAAGAACTTATGAAAATATATAACTATGAAATCATCTAGAAGAATCCCACGGGGGAAAGGTATGATGGTACTGCAATCACCATTAAAAAGAGCATACCATATGCCCAAGAACGAGAGGTTGATGAGGTGTACGCTGCTGTGACAGTGCAGATGGAATTCTCTCCGCTCACAATAGCAGCAGCTTACCAACCTCCTAGCCGCTCATACATACCTATCCACTCGGTGATGGAAATATTGGTCAAGAATAACCCAACCATACAACTAGGCGACCTAAACGCAAGCTTGCGGGAGTCTGGGCACAGTACCAAAAACAACGCTGGAAAAAATGTAGAACTCCTGTTGGACAGAGACATTCTAAAACGAGCAGGACCAGACTTCCCAATCTACATTACCGGAAGAGCAGCAACCATTGTACTAACTAGTACCAACTTCCCCTATAACATTCACATGGAACCAGTCCCTGTTCCATGTAGTGATCATATTGGTATTCTGGTTACCGTCAACCAGAATCCAATTCAAATCCCGATACAACCAAGGAAATTCTACAAACGGGCAAACTGGGAAGCGTACAGTGCAATGCTGGAGGGTTTTGCTTAACCGGAAGTGGAAGGTAAAAACATCGAGGAACTGGAAAGAATAACGGACGCACTAATTAGGAATATCAGAAGCTGACAAGAGATCTGTGCCAAGAATTAAATAAAGAACGTTCCCCCATCCAAAATGGACTGAGGAGATGAAAATGAAAGCGAGAAATATACAACTAAACTACTCAGAAATAAGGGAAACTGGCACAAATAGAACAAATGCTAAAAAACTAAATCAACTTAAAATCGATACTTTATTCCTTATAGAAGAACAACAATGAGATCAATGGAACAAGCTTATAAACAAAATAGAAAATACAGAAGAACGCGAAAAATCCTGGAAATTGATTAATTTAATAAAAGGTCGACCTCCTAGGAAAAAAAATTAAAATTAGAAACGAACAAGGAGAAGACATAAGAAGCACGGAGGAGACAGCAGACATATTTAATGAACACTGGAAAAAAGCTTATTCCATCAATGAAGAGGACAACCGACTTTACGACGGTGAAACCTAAGAAAGAGTCGATACATTCATACGAATGAACAGACACTAGTTGCTTTCCTTGAGGAAAACTTGAAATATAACTAACACCAATTCGGATTCCGAAAAGAAAGAGACGCGACTACGGCAAATGCTATACTGACAAAAAAAATCGCACAGACCAAAGCAGGAAAGGGATACGTGGACGTGGTCCTCTGCGATGTCGAGAAGGCCTTCGACAAGGTCTGGGTTGAAGGGCTTAAATATAAGCTCCTCCAACTCAGTCTCGGTATCAGGATGGAAAGGATGTTGGCTAACTATTTCACCAACAGAAATGCCTTCGTCTCCATCGAGGACAACGTAGGGCCATCCTTCAATTTACAGATGGGGATCCCACAAGGGGGGTGCCTGAGCCCCACCATCTACGCCATCTTCACAACTGATCTCCCGCGCCTAATAACACCAGAACCCAAGATGGCAAGCCAGAACGACGGAAAGAGAAATTAAAAATATAAATGATTATGAAAATAAATGGAAGATAAAAACGAACATTCATAAGTTCAAGGTCATTCCAATATCGAGACTCAAAAAGGACCAAATCATCGTCGATGGCACAAACTACGATTACGCAATGGAGGAAAGTGTGCTGTGGCTACACATTGGACCAAGGAGCTACCACGCTCATACAAAGGCAAAGATAACCAAGGTCAGAAGTGGCCTGAAATTGCTATACTCCTTAAGAAATATGACCATAAGAATGAAAAGAACTTTATACAAGGCCCTTGCAGAATCAGTGTTAGTATACCCTCTCCCCCCCCCCCTATACCTTTGCACACTATAACAAAAACCAATAAAAAGAAACTACATAAGATACAAAATAAAGCAACACGCTTAATAACAAATACAAAAATAACAGATAGAAAACGCATCAGCCACCTAATTAAAATAACGAAGATCGTCCCTATAAACCTAACCCTGGAAAACAGGGCAAAGAAAATATGGGAAAAGATCGAAGAAAAACACCCAGAGATGAGTAGAGATCTAAAAATACAAGATGAGAACTATAATTAAAAAGGGTTCTCGAGCAGTAGGCTCCATTTACGACAAGCGGAACAACCAATACATGTATAAACATAAATACATGGAAAGACTAAAACAAGAAAAATCAAGCAAGAAACAAAGACAACGACATGAATGCCTTAAATAAACACAAGTAGATATTAGACATGAAAAAGGTAATAAAATAATTAAAAGTAACGGATATATATATATATATATATATATATATATATATATATATATATATATATATATATATATATATATATATATATATATATATGCACTGTTGAAATCTACAGCAGTGGCAGCGTTATTGATTTTAACTTGTATTCTCCCTATTTTTCTTATAAGTTTTTTGTCTAGGTCTTGTAGGCAGAAAAAACATTCGCAAAAGACATTATATTCCGAGGCGTCTTTCGACCGTGGTCGGTCATCTTCAGAGAATGAACAGAAATGGAATGATTTCCAGAATGTAACACTGTGTATACTTTTCTACTTAAACATTGGTCAATTTTATATCCCTTATTTTTAAGCAGAAAAGTATACATAGTGTGGCATTCTGTAAGTCATTCCATTTCTGTTCATACCCTGAAGATGAGCGACCAGGTTCGAAAGACATCTCGGAATAAAATATGTCTTTTTCAAATGTTTTTTCTCGCCTACAAGACCCAGACAAAAAACTTGTAATAAAAATAAAAAGAATACAAGTTAAAATCAATAATGCTGCCACTGCTGTGGACTTCAACAGTGCATGTATACAACATGGCCTCTTACCTAATTATATAGATAAATGAATTAGAACTAACGTACCAGAAAAAGGTACACACAAGCAAAACTCTCATAAATTGACGTAATTAGAATTTATAGTAACAAAAGAATTATAACCTACGTCTTCCCAAAGGTACACCAAAGCAAATCTTACAAATAAAGAGCAAAATAGAAGATATCAAAGAAAGAAGATCAGCCAGTCTCCTGGCAACTAGATACTCATTACACACTCACATTTCTCCTCCCTCCCTAGTAAGAAAAAACAACAAAAAAAAAACTCTCATGCTACTCGTATCTACCTATCAACCCCTGTACTTCTCTCACCTATTTTTAACTTTGATTCACCTCAGAAACCAAGTGAGTGCTTGGAGTCAATTTGGAGGACACTGAATGGATACTCTTTACCCTCGACGATTACTAGATTTGGATTTTTTTTATTACAATAAATAATCAATTTGATGATATTAATTAAATATGCAAAATAATATTATAACACATAAAAATACAATTATGCACCAATATAAATTGCTAAAGAGTAATAATTCGTTATTATTGCACTAAATATATTTATTCACTTTAATAACGCTTTGCCTTACAGCCTCATCAGAATAGAACTACAGAGAAAGTGATATCATGATATATACACACACCTATATATATATATATATATATATATATATATATATATATATATATATATATATATATATATATGTGTGTGTGTGTGTCGTGGTATGACCAGGTGTACGCGGTTATACGCACACTGGCCTACTGGCCGACTGAAATTAAGGCTCCACCTTGGGATGGCTTTAAGAGCTCTTTAAATACAGAGTTGCTAGGCCAAGGAATATTCAAACACGACTACAAAAATATACTTTAATAAGACTAAAGATTACATACACATAACACTATCAATTAAGTTTGAACCGAGGGATAATTAATTAAGAAATCATTTTACAATTATGCAAGTTCTAGAGCAAAGGGGATCCTTGAGGTTCGAGGCGTTAAAGTTGGGAGGAGCGTGACGAATTGGGGGTTAAATCCCTTTTACCTTGATGTGCGGGGAGTAGGACCAAGGAGGTAAGTTCAACCTTGAACTTGTGGGCGTCTCACGAGACGCTCAATCCAACTTCGGGAAATTGAAGATGGGGGCCTCTTATCCTTAGAGGCAAACGGAGGATGCTTCGGGGATGGCTTTTCCGACCCTTAAAATCCAAAGACGAGGTGAGAAGGGTTGAAGCGCGCCTAAAACTATCTCCACGAACAACACTGAGTGACGACTAGCTCTTCCTTGGCTCTTCGACAATCACTCAATTCTTCTCTGGACGAGAATGTAGTCGATTCCTTCTCTACCTACGAAGACGTTAACGGCTAAGATACTGGACGGCGGCTTTAGACACAATCTGCCTGTGAACTCCGAAGTCTCGAATATATACTTCGAAATTTTCTAGACGGGAAGAGAGATTCAGCGCCAACAGACTTCCTTAATTGCATTGGATCGCGATAAGGGTCCATAGCGAGATCGCAATGCCCCATTAATGGTCTTTCCATTGTCGCAGTATATAGGGCAGACAAATTTAGAGCGGTCAACGGCGAACTGGGCAAGTCAGGGGAGGGGAGATTCCTTTTCTCTCTCCTTATTCTTCCTACAAAATAAATAAATAAATAAATATATATATATATATATATATATATATATATATATATATATATATATATATATATATATATATATATATGGCGTGATATCGTTTCTCCTGTAGTTCTACCCTAATGAAGCTGTTAAGCGAAACGTTACACTCTTTCCCCAGAGCATGAACGGCATCACCCCGGTGCTGCCGCAAGCTGTTCTCGCTACGCTCTACGTGGACGACCTTTCGATCTCTTTTGGTGCTGACCAGATGCCAACTCTGGACCGTCGACTCCAACAGGCATTGAACCGCGTCTCTCGCCGTGCCGAAGGGCACAGGCTTCATTTTTCATGGTCAAGACTAAGGTGGTACACTTCTGCTGCCATCCACTTGTTCACAAATGGGGTTCGCCTGGAAGTGGTGGATTCGCACCGTTTCCTTGCTCTTGTTTTCGACCGACCTCTTACCTGGGAGGCTCATATTCGCAGCCTTAGGGTCTTTTGTACCCGAGCAATGGATATTCTTCATTCCGTGACGTTGAGCACCTGGGATGTTGATAGGGCTACTGGCTTATTTTTATACCGATCCTTTGTTTGATCGAAACTTGACTACGAATGCGAGTTTTATGCATCCGCATCCGAGCGTGTATTGTGGTGGCCTCGATCCAGCACATCGGTCTCCGCCTGAGGGCCGGTGCATTCAGTACATCCCCCTTTAAGAGCTTACTTATCGATGGTGGGGGCATATTCCTTGCTCTGTGATGTGCACCGTGCATTATGCGCCTCTACACGCGAGCCCGGCGACTCCCTCAGTCGCCAGCAGCTCTCACGGCATCCGCAGCATATTTCGTCCATGCCCCCCAAAGTGGCTAGTCATACTTGAAGTCCTTTGGGTTTAGGGTAAGAAAACTCCTTCGAGAGCTCATTGTTGCTCTCGGGCAGGTGGCGCCTCTGGTTCTGCATATACGCCATCCTGGATGGTATCACCTTTGATTATTTGCTGCCACGCCTCTGGCCCCAAATCTTCCACATCACTGGGAGTATTGCGTTAAGCCTTTTTGGAGCACACTTCGTTCCTCGCTGGATCCGTGTCTGTGTATACGGATAGTTCCAAGTCACAGCAGGGGGTCGGCTTCCACACCGTATCCCCTTTGTTTGAAGTCAGGGGGGCTCTACCAGGCATTGCGTCTGACTTCACCACCAGGCTGGTTGTAATACACTGCTTGGTTCTGAGACCGGATTGTGATCTTTAGTGATTCACAAAGCGCCTCGATTGCTCTCGGGGCATTAGAATCTCCACAGCCCATGGTTCGTGATACCCAAGACGCTACGGTCGGCGCGAGCCGGGTGGGTGTCGAGATCTTCTTCTCTTGGATTCCTGAACATCTAGAATTGCAGGAAATGAGGGCGCCATAGAGTACGCGAGGACTGGGGGACCAGACTAGCGTTTGGCTCTTCCTCTCAGCAAAGAAGATGGGAGACGGTCGAAGAAAACATAAAGTTGCATGCCATAGCAACACCACTGTTCCTTTGGACCTACCCCCTCCCCCGAATGTCGTCTTCGAATTGAACACACACTCGGAACGCACCGCCATTCGATGGAGCGCTCGCTCGCACCACTTTGCTAAGACTGCGTCGTCCCCCAGACTGTTCGGCTCATTCTTGTTGAATGTCTTAGTCTGGGTGGTCTTCGTGCAAGTTACCTGTTCCGGTAACGGGACGAGAGGGGTCTCAACCGCTTGTCTCTAGTACTTGAGACGGGTTCATTACAGAGACTTGTGGACTATCAGACTTTTTGGAGTTGCTGGCCTCCTCCATTTTATTTGACTCTTTGTTGTAGGTCTCCTCCCACCGACGCAGGAGCTTGCTTCCTTCTTGTTCTTTCTTTTTGTTTCTTGTTTTGTTTGTTTTTTAGTATTTTTTTGTTCTTTTGATTTTTTTCTAATTTAGTCTAGCATTAGCCTATAAGGTGATTATGGCGACTTTTGCCATCATAAGCAGTTTCCAGATAGGCTCTAAAAAAAATCATGTACTTGTAATCAACGAAATGGTCGTTCTCTTCATAAATAACCTTCCATATGCATTATTAATGCCTATAAAATAACGTTTAACCAGGCTGAATCCTTTTATGCCACCAGTTTTGGACGGACGAGTTCTTGACTTGGAACCCGGCTGACTACGGAAATATTGAGCAAATCCATTTGAACACGGATGAAATTTGGATGCCTGATCTTGCGCTATTTAATAGGTAAATACCAAAATAAACTTATTCTTTCCCAGCTCTTTTGAACAAGAATTTCTCCCACATGAAAAATTATCCCTTCAATCCTGATCTCTTTAATGTAGGAGACAGAAGTCTCTCGAGCAATCGAGAATACACCTTTGTCTAAAGTAAAAAGAAGAAACGTTAAAGAATCTTATTGAAATACATTATGAGCCAGAATAACATGGTTTATTTTCATCTCTAGCGCCACCAAAGCCAGTGTATCCCCTACTAGCGAGCTACCATTGTTGTGCCTAAGTGGAGGACAGATCATTTGGGTTCCACAGTTCATTGGGGAGGTGCCTTGTCGAATGGACATTTCGGCGTGGCCAGCGGATCTTCACACGTGCACCCTCCGCTTCGGGTCGTGGGCTCATCACGATAAACAGATCGATCTCAGGTTGAGGCCAACCTCGCCGGTGAGTGTGATCGCATTTCTCATTGTCCTTCAATAAGGTGTAATCCCATCCAACTATGTTGTTTGTATCGGTAGAGCTTCCTTGGTCTAGTGGGGTTCGGGAGATAGGAATAACTCTACTGTACTGTTTGTTGCGAGTCGTAGACAGTGTCTAGCAGCAGTCGCAAATTCGACCTGAATCGGAACTCCCATCTAGCAACTAATCATACCCAATGCGACTTAACTTGAAAGTGAGGTTCGAACCCCAATGAATTGGAATCCTATCCCGCGATTAACAATATCCACTGAGGATTAACTTTAATCAATTGGATTCAGTGTTTTCACTCCCTTAGGCCGTGATTTCATCCCCCTCCCCATACATGAGAGCTCCTGGTTCGTACCGCCCCCTCCTCTACACAGGGGTTCCTGGTACGTACCCCACCCACCTCTAGATGGGGGGAGGTACTGGTTCATAGATGAAGTTCGGACATGAGGGTAGGAACTATTTTGAAGGTGTCTTAGTTCCCTATCCCCTTCCGACAGTCCCTTATAAGCTGGAGGAGTTTTCTGAGGGCAATAACGCTCGTTATTCCTATCTTTTCTTTGTTGGTCAATCCTTTCTCCTCATGTCTGTCCACTTCCTTCATTCTCTACCGATGGTTCCTTTTAGATTTCCTTCATTTTAAAAAATTAAAACCCTGCTGGATGGAAACTCCCTCGTTGGATTAGTTCTCTTTCCTTACAAAAGAGAAATGAAGAGAAATATAGAAATAAAGAGAGGAAGTGAGAAATAAAGAGAGAACAAGTGAGAAAGAAAGAAATAGTTAGAAGAAAGAGAAAAGAGAGAGAGAGAAAAAAAGAAAAGGAACGAGAGAGTTTTCTAGTATCTACAAGTGAGGATACGATGCTGTGACGCATATGCGCGTCGAGCGGCATTAAAGTTGACACGCTGCTTTTTTGTGTCCTCCCGCACGAAGATTGATGTGGACTTTCACGCGGAGAACACGCGATGGAGACTCGTCAATTACTCCGCTGCCTTACACTTCCTTTCCTACGGCGAGGACCACTACCCCTTCGCCGACTTTGTCTTTGTAGTCGAGCGGAAAGCCGCGTCTCACGCTGCTTATGTCACCCAAACAGCGTTCGGTAAGTGATCCAAAACCTCTTAGGGGAAAAGGAAAAGTGTAATCCAAGTAAGGCGTGCTGGTTCAGGAAAGAGGTAGGGGGGGGGGGCAGACAGAGGAAGAAATGTAAATTGAGACGTATTAAATGTATATAATAAGGACGGTTAATTAAATCTTGTCGAGTTTAAAGTGTTGGGGCCGGGGGCATAATAATACTATCGTATATTTCTATCTCTCATTTTTAAGCCCACTCCTTTTACGGTTTTTTCCTCTTTTATCCTTTCTTCCTCTGATCCTTTCTCATCCCTGGATGAACATTTGGTAAAACGGGGCAATGAGCACCTTCAAACAAGCCTTGAACTCAGAGGGGTTTTTTACCGACATTGATGTGGACCTAACATACTCTGTGGAAACGCGTTTATATGTAGTTTGAATAAATCCGTAATATTTGGACTAGAATCTTCTAGAGTCAGAGTTAATACAGGGGGATTGGAGGGTTTCTAGTACAGTCGCAAGCTATTTTTTCTTAGATTGAAGGCTGCATTCTCCTTCTTAAAGGTGATTAAATTCAAGAGAAAAAAAAATTGAATGCTAAGCATTATTGCAACATATCTAACTACACTATTCATATGTTTCTTGGGCACCTTTCAGGACAAACAAAACGATATCTATAGGTTCAATAGGTTTTAGGACACACACACACACGCACACGCACGCACGCACATACACACACACACACACACACACCAAAAATAAAAAGAGAGGTGAATGACTTCTGGGATTCCCTTTCTAGGCAAATATCAACTTCAGTCACAAATCCATAACATTTGATCTCATTTTTGGCTTAATCCCGACCGGAGGTCGTCATAAATTGCTGGCTTCCGTTTCTCAACCCTCCATTTTGTGGGTCCCCCGAGGGTTCTCGATCGGATTATGATCTAAGGGTTTCCCAGGTGATGGACTCCTTCCTATATTATGTGCTGGTGTTGCCCGAGCCACTGCGATACAGGATTTCTGGCTCTTTATCATGGATTACCACCAAAGTCCTTATGGGTGTTCATATGAATTGATCTTGGGGGCTATTTTGGTGCCATTTTTCCTTTATACAGTTGTTAGCGGATTAGTGTAGTGTGAAAGCTGATAATTATTTACAGAAAACCAATAGGATCCAGCTCTTCCTTAGAAATTTGCAGCCATGTGTTTTTTGTGCATGTCACTCTTTCTCTTGTTTGGAGTTATTTTAATTTTCCCTTCTCATTTTGTATATAAGTAATGTTAACGTTAAGGTAATATTTTGTCAGTCTTTGTATAGCTGAAGGATGGAGACTGATGCTCCGAAACTAGTTCTGTCGTGAATAAGAAAATCGTTCTCTCAAAGCTTTTCTTTTTCATTGGGACGAAATTGCACTCAGTCAAAGTTTTTGACCCTAATGGTAGAATGATTCTAAATAAATAATAGAGTAGGCCTTTGAATAGAGAAGGTGGGTGCTGCATATTAATTTTTGTTATATTTCAGCGGTCATGCTTATAGTGCTGGGGTCATACGTGCTGCCTCTGTGCTACCACAAGAGTCGCCTTCTACTTCACCTCTTTGCCCTCGTACTTCTGTCCATGTGCAACTTCGTCATGTTTATGTCGCTCCCTGCTAATGGAGATGATATTCCTCACGTCGGTAAGGTTTTAGATCTTGTTCACACTAGAACACTAGAAAGTTGTCTAAAACCAGCAATGCGGTGTTTAAAAACAAAAACTACAGAGATATCAGTCTCTATGAAGAGTTGTTTGCAACTGGTAATAATTTTCTTGGCCGTCACAGAAGTGATTCGTGCTTCTTCGCTTGCTCACGAGTTAGCAGCCTGTGGGAGGGTAGTTTTAAGCGGTTACCGTATCCACGCGGAGGTTAGATAAGGCGGAAACTTTTACTGCGCGTTTTCTGCTAGGATGGGGTCACCATTTTATTGCAGTTCACAAGAATCGTTTGCTGCTATCAGAAAGGTTTCTGTTTACACAGGTGGATTCGGTTTCTAACATATTTCTCTCTCATACGAAGAATTCAGAGCATGTGGATCTGAGAGTCATGTGAAGCAGAAACATTACATTAAGTGTACATTGAGAATAAATTGTGTATTTGGCCCGCCCTATTGTAGAGCACAATTCGCTTAAAGTTGGCTCTATTGCTAGAAAGGTTTTATTTTCCTAAATAATTCATTGGTGTTGTCAACAAATCTTTAAATTTACGATTTGTCCTTTGTTAAGTTTGAGGTTATGTACCTACGGTTGTCAATTCAGGCCGGGGACTAGTAACACAGAGTCGCAATTAAACATAGACATAGACTAAAAATAGTTTTATTGAATCTAACAAAATGGTTGCTGACGATAGTTAAATAGATGAATAACGAATGGATGAGAAAATATGCTGGGTTAAGAAAGAGGATTAAATATTATCGATTGGTAGAATTTAAAGCTGAGGCAATGAATTAGAAAGGGCTTAGAGTCGGGGGGGGGGGCTGGGTCTGCTGTTGTGGATGACATTGCTTGTAGACGCGTTTATGTGTGCCAAGTGGAAAATGAGAGAAACCCTAAGAGTTGATTAGCGAGGGCACAGCACGGGAAAATGAAATTAAGAGAAATTGGGGAAGGAATTTTCCTTTCAAATGGCTTTTTCTTTATCAGTCCTTCCCTTCTGTTAGCCACCCTATGTGGTTCCCTCGTTAGTGTGAAGGCCCCCTCTAAGCTGTCACACGGGCCACACCATAAAAATACCAGGAACCAAGAAAGGGTTCTTCGCTCCTGAAGCGGATATGGGCAGAACCATCCTGCAGCCCCTAAGGCGGACATGCAGTGTTGGAGACTGCCCACATTCTTTGGGTATCCCTTCTGGTAGCCAGTGCACCAATTTCAGGCATGATTCAGGGAGTATATCGTGGGTTTGTGGTGGCATTATCGCATCCAATGGCAACCTCCCCCAAGATCTTTACGGGTCCAGTAAAATCCCAGATGTAATCATGACACCATGAAAGAGGATTTACCGATGGTGGTCCTCGCTGAGATAAGTGAGGATCCTATCGTTGGGTCTAGGGTGGCCTTGCTCCAGATCAAGAAGTCCTCCTCTGGAGGGTTAAGGCTTAGCAGGAGAAATCCCTAAACCCGATCCCACTACTGGACAGGGATTTCCCAGGGTGGCTGGGAAGTCGTGGGGAAAGAAAACAAAAAGTAAAAATAACTCTCCTTCAATAGGGGGTTTCTAACGACACGCGAGTCCTTCGGCATTTCGGCCGCGTGAGCAGGCCTCAGTGGGTGTCAGACCTCCTATTCCCGTAGAAAGGATGATTATAGAAAATATAAACTCTGCCTACATCACCTAAAATGGAGTAAACTAGAGGACGGAGCTTCGAGGAAGCTCCCCCACCCCTATTGAAAGTTTGCCGTGTGTCTTTGAACCCGCCGGCTTCAATAATTTCTAAGTCATCTGCAAAACTGCCAGAAGAAGGCTGTCTGAAAGACATGTTTCATCAGATTCTAGTTTAGTAGACCTAAAAGTATTTCGTCTTTCGAATGGTATTATTTTGGTTAAGGTAGTTAATCCAACCCAAAGAGCTTCATTGACTGATCTTCGTGCATTCAATGGCATACATCTAGTCTATGAAAGGGAGCTTATAGACTACTTCCTTGCGGACATTACTGAAGCACTGGCTGACCAGTGAGTATTCAGCGTTGAACGAGTGGCGACGAAGGAGGGAGGGGTCTCTAGAACCACCACGCCGCTCTTTCCCACGCTCGACCTTGATAAGGTCTGGTATCGCTACCGCCTGTATGAATTTCTGGCTGTTTCGTGCAAGGCCAAATTTAGGAATTGTGGAGGATCGCCCCCTCCTTTGTCAGAGCAATTTGATTTAAATTTATTAGAAAAAGAAGTTCAGCTGCGGACTAAACTTTGTTTAGAGAGGCTAAAAATAGTCATGTTCGGTCTTGCGCGACCAGGCAATCTTCGTCAATACTGAAAAAAAAAACCACTCCTGTCCCTTCCACATCTAGAAGCGCGGTAGTTTTTGCCACAATAAAGACCTCATCTGTAAATTGTTCTTCCTTCGGCTACTGCCCTGTTTCGGATGGTAGCAAGATGGGCGCGAGCCCTGCTCCAGCCAATAGCATTGGCACCCTCTCACCCGCGTGACCCCTTCGAGTTATAAAAGGTGCCCATGCTTCTCCACCACTAGGCTGACATAAGCGCTATGGGGGCTGGGAAAGTTGTCGGCGCGCTTCCTCCACGCTCCCTATCCGTGCTACTTTATCTTTATTTATTTTTTGAGACTATCCTCTCAACTTTTGGTCTAGCCGCACTTTGTACCAGGAATGACTGTTCTCACCTGGAGAGATTTCGGTTCGCTAGACAGGGTGCCCAGGTGGAGTGCACGCTATCACAGGATCACCTAGCACCAGAGTATGATAATGCCCTTTATGATTCTGCCCTTTGAGGCGCACTTTAGTCGTCTTATTGGTCCTTAGTCCAGTGGCAGTGTATAGCGTGAGGTCCTTACCTGATGCGAGAGCCAAAAGACCACTGGCTAGGGCAAATATTAGGTACCGGGTATGCTTGGCCGTCGAATCTGCTCACCTTCCTCCAGTACACATATAAGGGGGCTACGTCGACGGCACCATCCTTTGTGGTCAAAGCTCGAGGACGAATTCGTCTGAATGGCGGGTCGAGTGTCAAGGTCCATTTTAGCTCTAACTCGTGGGCTGAGTATATGTAAATGATCACCTTCTGAAATTTTCTGATTCTATGGAGACTTTTCTCAACCTCTAATAGCATTGGAAGATCATAGTATCCAATTTCCATGCATTTCTTTCTGATTTTCACTTACCATGGCTACAATCGAGTGTAATAATGGGCGATCGCAGGCACAAGGAGATTTACCTCCAAACGCGGCCTCGCCCTCCCTAGCTGTCGGGGAAAGACAAGGTAATACGAGACACCTATTCGCCCGGCGGAAGGGCCTCCCTTTCTCCATCTTCATGTGGCAAAGAGGCTTCCCCCTTTTCCATCTTTGTAGCTGCCCTCGGGTAGCTACAGCTCGGAAAAGGAGGTGCCTGCCCCCCCCCCTGTGTTTTTCTAGGGGCCCATCAAAACTGCTTAAAATGGAGAGGAGGTTTATTCCTCTCCCACGCCTACACGTGAGGTGGCTTCCCACTTTGGAGTCGCCCATGGATGAGACCATGTTTGTACCAACGGCGGTCTCTCCTTTCCTTCCACATGGGACTGCCAAGAAAACAGGCATGAGGTCCAGAATCGACCGCTTCCCGTGAGAACGGCTCAATAGGGCAAACCCCCTTAGATGGGCAATGGATATCGGAGCTCGTTAGACCGTGCCCCCTGCAGTCCTGCATTATGAGTTTATAGAGGTCGGCGTGCAAGCCCCTGCTCTTTTCCGATGGAGGTCGGTTCACCGGCTGGAAATCATGATACCCTGGAGGGAGCATATGGAACCATTCTCCCCTGAGCTGGACATGGTTCCGGAGGTGAATCTGCCCCAGATGGCACAATATTCGATGGAGGTAATCCCGGGCTCTGTGCCAAACACTAAACCTGAGTCCGTCCCTGTGCAAGCTTCTCCTCAGGCGGTTGGGGAATCACAAAGAGAGGAGGGACCTCCTTCCCCGACTTGTACCCCTTTAACAACCAAGCCCTTCTCCATTTCGGAAAAGGATCTTGCTGAAGCTGGTCTGTCTCGCCTGAGAGCGCCTTCCGGGGGTTGAGAGAAACCAGTTCACTTCTTGCCCTCCTCTCCTAAAACGAAAAATAACACGAAAATGTCAAAGAGCACTGGGGGTTCGTCTCCCTTGCGGGTGTTCCAGGAAAATGCAACAGAGCGGGAAGATCTCGGATCGGGACGTCTGGCCCGGAGGCGCCCTATCGCGGGAAACTCAGACCAATACCATTGTCACAAGTGCACTGAGCTGCGCCTCGATTACGTCGGAGCCCTCATTCAGAGACTACCTGTCGTTTTTTAGCGTGCTGGCTTCAAATACTTTCTGATTATTTTCTCCACAGATGGGACCATTTCGGCCGAAGGCAACATAATCCATCAGAGGACAACATTAGTTAGTTTGATTGGTAGACAGCCGAAGGTTACCGGTTTCTGGGACGGGAGCCTTATGGTAAATGCGTCAGATCACTCGGACGAGGCCATGATTAGTCCCCCTCGGACACTTAATGGCTCGTCGATGTTTGAAGCCGCAGTCTATCAGTGACCACTCCTTAGAAGAAATCACCAAGGAGCTGGATGGCCATGGGGCTGTCAAAGTCAAACGTGTGATAAACAGGAAGGGTCTCAAGACCCACCACTACACTCTTCATCACATTCGACCGTGACAGGGTGCCTGACTCTGTGCGTGTCGGTTCTGTCCAGGATCATCTCTCATTCCGTCTTATGCCTCAACATAAAAAATAGCACCCTCTTCTCCTGGACTCTCCATTTATAGCTTCACAGTCGTTTCCGCACCCGTTAGGAACCCTTCTAGTAGAGTTGGCAGCACGAAGGGTTCACACCCAGCCTTGGCTAAAACCAGGGCTGCCCCAGCGTGTCCGAGTCCAACCAACTACAATAAGTCGTCGAAGGTGATAGCGCCTTCAGCGCCTTGTTAGGCAAACAGCGCCTGGAGTTCTGCCAACGGAAATCGTACGGCTATTCCCATGAGTGTCTCCACTTCGAAGAGGGCCTCAGCATCTCATCAGAACTAAGCAAGGAGGGCATATTCCATCAATTTAATTGCGGCGGACTCCGGGCCGACTGGGAAGAGATGGGGAAGCTCCCGTCCCCAGTTAGCTATCTTTCTTCAGAAGACCAGGATTGGCGCGTGCACCTGTCTCCCTTTCCAGGGTATATAGATTTTGCAACCCCACCACCACGGGATGGGGACCGGGAAGTAAGGTGCGCGATTTACACCCAGCATAATGTCTCCATTCTTCTATTTGCTTTAAATACCTCCTTTCAGGCAGTAGCAGTGCAGCTACTGTTATTTCTTCGTACATTCCAGTGTCAGCCAACTTTAACGCGGAAGACTTCCGCACGTCGTGGCAGGGTTGCCGATACACTTTCTATTGTTCGGGGATTTGAACGGTAGACCTCCCCTCCGGGAATACTACACGATCGATCCCATAGATCAGATTCCTGCCGACCTGATCGACGAGCTAGAGATAGGTGTCCTAAGTGTGGACGAGTTTACGCATCACTGCGCGAGAAACGCTTCATTTTCCTGCCTTGACTTATCCCTGTGCTCTCTAAAAGCGCAGCCTGATTTGTGATAGGAAGTGGTCGATGACCTCCATGAGAAAATCATTTTCCGCATTTCACGAAATGACTGATTTTTCTGTCTCAGTCGAGGAGTTTAGATAAGTGGATGAGGCCGTTGAGATATTCTTCAGCAACCTCATCGCCGTCGGCTTAATTACTCTTCTCAGAACGTATCGGTGTTTTGCACCCCGACCGCTTCCTTTTATAAGTCGGCCCTCTGACAGATGCGTTATTCCTTACACCCGCCGCCCGGTCGATTTGACGGTCGATGAATTTCGTTGAGCTAGGGCTAGGTTCCGGTATATTTCGAAGTACGCTCGCCGTTCTTTGCTGGAGAACATACGTGTGTTTAGTTAACGGGAAAGACCCCTCTTACTGACGTCTGGAAGCGAGTCAAAAGGATTCGGAGCAAGTTCTCGCAGGACTTGCCCTCCCGTTTTCAAGGAGAATGGGGCCGCAATCTCGGTGGCCTACTTCGGAACCACTTTCTCTGAATTATCTAGTCGGGATGCTGCTACGTCAGCATTCAATGCAGATCGTGATGTCGTTGAAAGCCGCCGACTGAAGTTTACCTCTAGAGGTGGAGAACCCTTCAACAACAGATTTGTTTCGTAGAAAGCATCATCTGGAGAAGACCAATGATACCGCATGCTGATACAGTATTATGGAGATTCTCCACTCAATGGGGGCGAGGGGACGCCTGCCAATCTTTATTTGTGAATTTCTACGAGATCGTCGATTCTGCGTACGGGTGAGAGGAACCCTCTCTGGCCCAATGGAACAGGAAGAAGGCATCCGGCAGGGAAGTGTCCACAGTGCTACACTTTTTGCCCTGAGCATTAACGGTATCACCTCGTTGCTTTCGAAATCTGTTCTCGCTACGCTCTACGTGGACATTTCGTTTCATTTGGTGCAGCACATAAGCCCACTTTGTAACATCGACTTCAACAGGCATTCAACCTCATCTCTCGCGATGCCGATAAAAAAATTTTCCTTTATCCTTATCCAAGACTAAGGTGGTGTACGTTTGCCGCCATCTATGGTTCCATCCCGACCTCGACTTGTTCGTAAACAGTGTTTGCCTTGAAGTGGTAGATTCGTAGCGTTTCCTTGGTCTTTTTTTCCCACCGACGCTTCACCTGGGATGCTCATATTCGCAGCCCCAGGATCTCTTGTAGCCTTCTTCTTCCCTACCCGAGATCACTGTTCTTGATAAGTCGTTTCCAAAGATTTCTGTTTAGTGCACTTCTCCGCTAAAAGACTCATCCATTAAGGTTTTGGCAGAGATTTTACGGGCGGATGCCCTTCCAGATTCCAACCCTCTCTATTTATCCAGGCTTGGCACCGACTTGTTCTGGCTTCTCCCCCTCGTCTGCCAGTGGCTAGGTAACGAAGCTAGGATTATGGTCATATAATTTCATCGTGAGGATCAATTCAAGCTCTTGAAAATCTCTTCTACGATTACTTTTCGAAAAATTTGAGCTCCTTTTCTCTTTCGTTAAAAGCCTTCTCATTTATTTGATCGTGATCTTCCCGCTCTGTTGCTCAACGCCTTCTCCTTTTGTAGGGGAAATTTTCTTTGCGATTCAAAGCCTTCTCCTTTATTAGAAAGAGAGCTCCTATTCTCTTGTAACCGCGCCATAGATATTCTCCGATCCGTGATGTTCAGCAATTAGGGTGCTGATAGGGCTACTTTCTTACTTTTCTACCGATACTTTGGTCGCTTGAAGTTTGACTACGGATGTGAGTTTTCCGCATCCGTAACCAAGCGTCTATTGCAGAAGGTGGACTCGATCCACCTCACTGATATACACCTGGCGACCGGTGCCGTCCGCACGTCTCCCAATGAGAGCCTATTTTCGATGCTGGGGAGATAACACTCACTCTTCCCCGTCGATAGTGCATTATACGCTTGTATGCGCGAACCCAGTGTCTTCCTCAGTGGCCAACGGCTTTCACTGCATCCGTAGCAGATCTTGATGGTACTTATGTCGCCGAGATACGCCAGTCATACCCTCAGCCCTTTGGGTTTACAGGTAAGAAACTCTTTCGAGAACTCGCTGAAACTATTGGGTCGGTGTCGCCTCTTGTTCTGCCTAGGACGCGAGCCTAGAGGGTACCATCTTTAACTATTTGTCACCACTCCTCTTTCCCCAAAGCCCTCACAGCGCCAGGAGTATTGCATTCGAACTTTTTGGAGCACACCTCTGGTCACGCTGGATCCGTGCCAGGCTACAAGGATGGGTCCAAGTCCGAGCAGGAGATCGGCTTCCATGCCTTATCCCGTCTGTTTGAAGTCAGCGGGGCTATACCAGGCGCTGGGTCAGTCTTCATAGCTCAGTGGGTTGCAATACACCGCTCGGTACGAGAGATAACGCGTCGAGTCTGGATTGTTATCTTTAGCGACTCACAAAGCGCCCTGAGTGCTCTCGGGGCATTGGAATCTCCACATCCCATGGCTAGCGGTATCCGTGACGCCACAGTTGCCGCGAGCCGGGTGTCGAGATTATCTTCTGCTGGGTTCCTGTGCATGTGGTGATTGCTGAGAATGATTGCTCCAATGAGAGCGCCAAAGACTCTGCGAGGTCTGGGCGACTAGACCAACGTTTCACTCTTCCTCACACCGAATACATAGCTGCTATCAGGGCAGCCATCTGGGATGCTTGGCAAAGAAGATAGGAGACGGCCGAGGGGAACTTAAAATTGCGTGCCATTGTACCGCGATTATTCCTTTCTGTCGTATTTGAATTGGGCACACTGGAAGGACATAGAGCCATTTGAAGGAACGTTCGCAACAACCTCAATCGAACGAGAGCGTCGTCCCCCAGGCTGTTCGGCACATTCTTGTTGAATGCCCTATTCTGAGTGATCTTTGCGCATGTTATCTGAGCCGGTACCTTGACGAGCTGGGTCGGTACCGATCTTTCATTGTACTCAGGACGAGCTCGTGCACACAGACTTGTGGATTATCTGACTTTTTGGAGGAGGCTGGCCTCTTTCATTTTATTTGACTTTCTTTGGTCTTAGTCGCACGATCCTGCGCCGGGAGGAGGTGGACCTTTCCTCGACAACTGAGTGTGTTTTCTTCTTATTGCTTTAGCTTTATTCCTTGTTTTTCTGTTGTTTTTTTATTTTGTTGGGTTCTTTACCTTTTGCTATTTTAATTCAGCTAAGTATTAGGCTTAAAATTGAATACGGCGACTTATACCCTTGTAGGCAGCCGCCAGATAAGTGCTATTAAAAAAAATCGTTTCGAAGGCACGCTTGCTGCTATTCATTTGAGCATACATGTATTCACCCAATGGGGGGATCCCTCTTGCAGAAATTGGTAAGCTTGACAAAAGGATTCGGAGTAAGTTCAACCAGGACCCCTCCTCTCTTTGGAGACGGTATTTGGCCACGGTAGTTTTGGAAGATCGTCGATTCTGCCTGCGGGTGATGGAGCTTAATCCTCGCCCGTAGAGTAAGAGTAGCTTTTCTCGTTGAATGGATATCCCAGCCTCACTGTCTTTGTCCTGAGCATCAAAGGTATCACGACAGTGTTACCAAATGATATTCTCGCCACGTTCTTTGCAGACGACCTTTCGATCTCTCTTGGCTCAAGTGCATACCTTGGATGGTTGTCTCCAACAGTATCTGAACCGCGTCTCTCCTTATGCTGAAACGCACGGGGTTTGCTTTTCTGCCGCGGTCGTGGGCATCAAGCTGACCAGGACTTGTTCCTTTGACTCTCTTGGCCATGGTAGAATCGCACAAAATCTTTGGCCATATATTCCACCGACGCCTCGCCTAAGAGGCACAAATTCGCAGCTTTACGGTATATTGGACACACGCCATGGGCATTCTACGTTCCTTCGTTCGACAAAAGCTTAATATTGGATGCGAGATTTATTCTCCGTGTCCGAAAGTCTACTACGATAGTGGATTCGATCTACCACGCCGTTCCCCGACACAGTAATTTTATTGAGGCAGGGGAATGCCACTCTCTTTTCGTCGTGCATAGTGCTGATGCGCTTGTACGCAGGAGTTCACCTCACCGTCTGTCGAATCGCCAATGACTCTAAGTTCTTTCATGGCTGATCTTGGCGGTTCCTAAATCGAATTAAAGGCAAAGAAACTCCTTCGAGATTTCTATTAAGCTCTCTAACCGGTGACGAAGATGGTTCTGCCCAAGACACTACCCTGCGGAAGTATTACCTCCTATTTCGATGCGCTGCCTCCACGGCTGAGCTGACTGCAATATACCACCCGGTAAGGGAATTACGCGTCGTGCCCGATTCGGAAGTCGTTATGTGATCGATAGACTTGCAGAGTGCGTTAAGTGCTCTAGAGACATTAAAATCCTTACATCCCCTGATTTGCAGTGTCCGTGATACCATGGGTGCTGCTAGTCGAGGGGACTTTGAAGTTGTATTCTGCCTGGTCCCTTGCCATATAGAGGTTGCCAGATACGATCGCGCGATGGGAAGTCAAGGTTGTCTGCACAGAGAGAGCAACCGAGCCAGCGTCTATTTTTCCCTATAATGACTACATGGCTGGGAAACGACGCATAGGGATTTAAAATAGCGTGTTATTGTGCTCTGACTTCCCCCTGGGCCTTATAGCGCAAGTCTAAACGGTTGTTTCCGATTCCGATACACTCTTTTTACGCAGCGCCATCGAATGGAGCACTCCCCTGAAACAATGCTTGATTCACCTGGATTGTAATCCCGAAAAGCCCAAATTCCGAATCACAAACAACAAACAACCCAGCCAATATTAAACCCCAAACTAAGTAGACATTGCTTGAGTTTTGCTTTAAACAGAGCTACACCCTTTAAAAATATGGGGGAAATGTGTGCAATTGTAACTTCTCGAAAAGGGTGTGATAAATTGAATGCGCGCGGCTATTTAATGGTAAAAAATAAATCTGATCTAACCTAACCAACGTGAGGGGGGGGGGATTAAATGTGTTGCTCAGAGATGGTTAACATCGACCAGTTTTGAAATATCTTTGGATACTTGCTCTTAATCTTGCCCTATAATCACTTTTATATTTACATTAGCTAAGAGTAGGACTAGTGGAGAGAGTAATGAATGGAGGGTGGTAGAAGGAATTAGGTAGGTAGTGAGGCATCTCCTGTTCCAAATGGGATTAGGGATGTTGGTGTTAGAGGGGCGGGGATAGTAGACCTAGGTAGAGAGAGTAGGTCTCTGCCTATTACTTGCAGTAATAGGTTCAGTGTCTTAGGAGTCTAGGAGAAGTGGAGGTTATAGGTGCATGTGAAGCAAATTAATTGCCTGAAGTGTTTTTAGTGGGTGATTCACAGGTTAGGTATTTTAGACGTTACTTTGTGTGAACGCGAGCGCAAGAGGAGGATCAGGGTTTGTTTGCCAGGTGCACGTGTAGCGGGTGTGGGTGAGAGAATTGAAAGGATAGTGGATGGAGCTGAAAGGGATGCAGTGGCTGTTTTACATGAGGGAGTGAATGACATAGGGAAAACTAGGTCGGAGGAGTTAGTGTCTAGATATAGGGATTTGTTAGGAAAGTTTCGGGATAGTAGTAGGAAGTGTGTAGTGTCAGGAAGTTTACCTAGGCTTTGGAATAGACTGCGAGTGGATGTCGCGCGCAGTCGAGATGAATGAGAGAGGAAAAGTATGGTGTGATAGAATGGGACCAGTGTTTTTGGATACATGCAGCGAGTTTTTTTGAAAAGGAAGATTCGTATACAATGGATGAGTTGCACTTAAGTCGAAAGGGTGTGAAAGTGTTAGTGACTGTCTCTAGGGTAATATAGGTATAGGTTGTCAGGGCAAGAAGAAATAAAATAGGGCCTATCAATTATGAAGGTGTTGTGAAATTATGTTGTTTTAAGTAGGATGAACAAGGTAAGGGCGAGGGCATTCAGATAAATTTAGAGAGGAAGAGGCGGGGAAATGAGCAGAGGTAATCTAGTAATGATAAGACCATAAAGAATGATACATTGAAAATATACTACACCAATAATAGGAACATAAGCAATAAGATGGATTTGTTAAGAGGGCTAAAGAGGGTAGAGAATTTAGATGGTATTGTGATAAATATTGATGCTTATATGTTTTCATACAGATAGGAACAATAGGAAAGGAGGAGAGGTGATTATTTATGAGATAATCTTAAGTGATGTTAAAACTACAATTAAAACAGACAATAACACAGTCATTATAGCTAGGTGTTAAGGAGGAAAGGATAAACTTGTTATAGGATTATTATATAGACCACCAAAGCTTCGTGTCCTCCGTGGCAAGAGGCTGAGGAATATTTTAATATGGTGCAGGATAAAATAATTAAGAAAATCAAAAGGACAGCAGAAATTAATTTAGCTCAAAATAATAATAAAGATTCAAGAAAATTCTTTAGCTATTATAAAATCAATAAAATATCTAGCAGAGATAAAATAGGGCCTATTAATTATGAAGGTGTCGTGAAATAATCTGATGAGGAAATAGTAGAGGTACTTATTGATCATTTTGCCCTAGTATTTACAGAAGAGACTCCGAACAGTTTAATTTGTGATACTTCTAGGTCAGGGGATGAGGTGTTAATATCATTAATGCAGATAGGGAAATCATTAAAGGGCTTATAATTGATTTGAATACTAGTAAAGCATCTGGCCCAGACGACATTCATTCTAGGTTACTCAAAGGTGTAGAAAGCATTGCAGTAGCTCTTTGAAAGATATAGACATAACCACTGAAGTTTGGAGAAATACCTAATGATTGTAAAATAGCAAATGTAGTCACTAATTAATAAAGAGGGATGTAAGAGGACTCAAATAACTTTAGACCCCTAAGATTAACATTTATGGTTTGTAAAATTCTTTAAGATATTTAGGAAGGGTATTTTTGAGCATCTAGAAAGAAGTTTAAATGATGCTCAGCGTGGGTTTTGAAATGGTAGTCAATGTTTAACAAACTTACTGGAATTTATGGATTATGTAACTAAACAATTAAATAAGGGAGAAAATGTTGATGTAATTTACTTAGATTTTGATAAGGCTTTTGATTAGGTTCCAAATAAGAGACTAGTTCACAAATTAAAAATGCATCGCATATGTGGTAAAGTTTTGAATTGGATAACTGAATGGCTGAAAGACAGGAAACAGATGGTACTGAATGGGGCGAGGTCACAGTGGCGTACCTCAGGGCTCAGTTCTAGGCTCATTATTATTCCTAGTTTATAAAAATGATATTGGGGGGAGTGTAAATAGTAAAGTGACAATTTTCGCTGATGACACAAAATTGGCCACTATATAGTAAATGAAGTTGATGCTAACCTTAAGTGCAGAATAATTTGAATGCATTATGTCGGGCATAAAAGTCGCAGACGAGTTTCAACCTTAAAAAAATGTAGTTATTTACATGGGAAGAGATAATAGAGAATTTAACTATGAAAAGGATGGGCATTGGCTGAATTCAGTTGAGGATGAGAAGGACTTAGTAGTAGTGGTAGATAGGTCACTGAGGCTTTCTAAGCAGTGTATTGAGGCAAAGGATAGAGCAAGTAGTGCTGGGCTTTATTAAGAGGAATGTCAGTTACAAAAGTAAGAAGGTTATCCTTAAACTATATAACTCATAATTGTAAGGCCACATTTAAAGTACTGTATACAAGCATGGTCACCACATTTTACACATGATATGAACCTGCTAGAGTCAGTGCAAAGGAGGACAACAAAGATGATACCTTGCCTATGGTTGCTGGCGCCCTTTTTAAGTACAATTCTAAAAAAAAAATCACAAGGAAAAAGTAAAAATAAACAATAATAGAAATGAGTTTATTACATGGATTGTTTTTTAACAAACAATGAACAATAATATTGTTTTTCCTAGCCTATAGATCAGCAAATCTTTTCACGGCACTTTCTATATTTATATTCTATGAAATATCATTTTCTATAGAAAAAAATGCAAAATAATTTATTCTGTCTTGAGACATGAATGACCGTAAATATGTTTTTATAAGCTTTAGTTCACTAAAGCTTCTCTCGGCAGCGGCCACAGTAATAGGTATTGTAAGCATTATTCTTAATGCAACCCACATATTTGGCATCGCATCCTGTAAGTTATTAGTGTTTATGAAACTAGCGGCTTTTATTGGAAGCTTTACATCATCAGGAAATAATTCTTTGGCTATAACTAGTTCATTCAAGAAATCATATCCATTAATATCACTATTTTCTTTATATCTTAACTTATTCTCTAAACCTTGACATGATACTTGAGATTATTTTTTATCTGGCAGATCTTTTAGGTCATTTAAAAATACACGTGCTATTGAAACTTTGTAACTGTTCTAATGTTTATGGTAAAGAATTTATAGCTTTGTCCACTATACAGTGAACACATGATTTTTGATGGTGCCCCTAAGCACATGGCGCGCCCCGGGCAACTGCCCAAGTTGGTAGTACCTCGACCCGGCACTGGATATGAGGATATGTTGAGGACGCTAAATATGTTCTCATTTGAAAGGTGGTGTGTGAGAGGGAATATGATTGCGCTTTTAAAAAATTATTCTTGGTTAGATAAGTTGGATTTTATGTAGCAAGCTCTTTAAGTTGGAAGGTAGTAATAGGACGAGGGGCCACCACTTAAAAATTTTAAAAAAAGATGTGTAGGTTAGATGTGAGGAAGTATATTTTCACTAACAGAGCGGCGGTAGATTACTGGGCTGGCTTACCACAGGAGGCAATAAGAAGTCCACATTTAAATGTTTTCAAGCGCAGGGTAGATGAGTATATGGCAAGGGGAGGTTATGATGGTTTTTAAGTTGTATTGGGGCAAATTACATATTGTAATATCAATTTGTGTATATATTATATTAGTGATGTGTATGCATGATTTAGTTCTTTTGACGTTATGATGGTGTTGCCTTTTGAAGCAGTTCAGACACGATCTCTTGTAGATGCAGTTTATGGTTGACTCGGATGAACACTCATAGACCCTTGTGGCTCTTCTCATCCGTTGAATTATGTTGTTATGTTTTGGCTCCCAAACCTAACTTTATATTCATGTTTGAGAGATGCTCAAGTATTATTTTGTTAATAATTACTCAAGAACTTCTTTGAAAAAAGATGCCTATGGAAATTAACTAGCTACTTCCAAATTATTTAATTGTGTACTCACTGAATTAGGGAGGTTTACCATGTGAATCATGTGCAAGAAAGGAGCCTCAACATTTTATTATTTAAGTTAATTCTCTGCGCAAGTGTAATTCTCGCAGTACTAAAGTCATTCACTATGTACGCTGGATGTGGGAAGATTAAAGTATTTCCTCGGCAGTTTAGCAATCAATCTAAATATTTACTCCTGATTTTCCCCAAACAGAAGAGCATCGTTTTCCTCTTTTATTTTCAGCTCGTAGAGTGCTCTAGTTCTTTATACGAAACCAAAGTCTGGGATTCCTCATTATGACGCTGAATTCTTTCCATTCATCAAAATTTGACTGAAATTTTTACTCTTTTCGTAGATGAACAAGCTCTTCCACGCTCATCTATTTGCTCATTATTCATCAGTGCAGCATACATACATTTGCTCACGAATGCACTTCTGCACGTTTAACGTCGTCAGCATTCTAAGCTTGTGCTTGTTTTCGCATTTTCTTTTCGACCGTGTTTGTTTTTGTCATTCTGGGAGTTATTTTCATCCCGGCTTAAAAATCGCATATTTATCAGACTTTTCATCTGCATCCGAGCATCAAATGCAGAATATGGATTCTATTCTCCACGCCGGTCTTAGGTTGGCGACTGGCGCCTTTCTACGTCCTTCACAGAGCCTACTTAGGGACAGGAGAGATGCCACTCTTTCTGCCGTGCGCAGTACAGGTTGTGATTGCACGCGCGAGTTCAGCGTCTTCCCTAATCGCCAACTGCTCTCATTTCGCCCGAGGCCAATCTCAACGGCACCTATGCCGACGAGATACACCACTCATGCCCTAAGCCTATTGGATTTAGGCCTAGGAAACTCCGAGAGTTTAACGCGATTCTTGAGCCGGTGGCGCCTCGGGTTCTGCCCAGGGCGTCACCCTGGAGGGTACCGCATATGAATGTCTGTCGCCACGTATCTTCTCCCAAAGCTTCTACAGCACTGGGGTTGTAGGGTTTGAATTTTTTGTAGCTCACTACGTGTTGCACTGTAGTTCTGCTAATGTACACGTAGGCTCCAAATCTGAAGACGAGGTAGGTTTTAACTCCTTCCCCCGCTTTGTTTGAAGCTGTTGAGGCTCTTCTGAACGATGCGTCCGTCTTCACAGCCGACCAAGTTGCAACACAATGGTTGATGGGTTAGATTACGCCAAAAATTAGGTTACACTATTCTGCACTTATACGTATACTACCATCGGTGGACATAATCCACCATATCCGTCTCCGCCTAGCAGCTAGGGTATTCTGCACTTCCCCAGTTCAGTCTATTGATTGGGGCTGAAGGTATTTCGCTCACTTTACGTCGTCCTAAGTTCATGATGCGCCTGTGGAGAGATCCTTGGTTTTATGGTTAGAGAATTCCTTCCAAAGTTCGACGTAACTTTCGGGCTGGTAGTGCCGATGGCCACGCCTAAGATTGGCTACTTGTCACCACGCCCCTTTTAATAAAGGACTATAGTACTGCGTTTATCTTTCATGAAGCGATCCTCGCGGAGATTGAAGTCGGTGGCTCCATTTTCTCGGCCTAGTTGAATGTGATATACCACTTGGCACAGGAGATTTCCTGCCTTACCTAACCTGGGCCCCCTATTTGTAGTTTGTAAAGAGACGTTGGAATTTATGTACCCCTTCGTCTGTAGTATTCGCAATGTCTTGTCTACTCCGGATTGGGGTGGTTGGCTTCTGCTGGATTTTCGGACATGTGAAGTGGAAGCGAGCGCGCTGATGAGATTGCTAGGATATCGGCACAGAAAGCACAACCGGACCGACGTTTTTCTCTTGATTACATTGAGTGTATGGCAACAATGAGGGGAGCCCTTCGCGCTGAGTCTGTACATGAAGACGCATACCATCGTGACTATTCGACTGGATTTTGCAATGACTCGACAACTTTAGATCGTGTTTTGTCGCCTAGGATTGGGCAAACCCATAGGTCGCACTGCCACTATTGCTTGATTGTCCCCATTTGAAGTATCTTAGCGCGTACGCTAGTTCCTGTTCCGATAGCAATACGGTAGGTGGTTTTATTTAGCCATTATATGTATCCCCATTCATTCTCCGTTGGACTATGCCCCACTGATTCCCTGGATTTGGTTGCAGTGCGGTATTTCGCTGGTACTATCATACTGACGTCGCTCTCCCTGGTATGCAATATTTTGATGGCCACAGCATTCTCCAGCAAGTTGCATTTCAATCCGAAATTGCTAGGAGGCTTAGGAAACATTCTACCCGCAGAGGTTCCTTCAGGTTCCAACGGACAGGTAAGGGCAGAGATTTTTTGCAAGACTTGTGGGCGGGAAAAATCTGTAAGCTAGCCATGACTTCGGTTGCCAATTTTTCCTTTTTAAATGTTTGTTTGGGGGCAAATTTGGCCAAGACCGCTTTAAATCGATAATTTTAATGGATTCACACTAATTATCCTACCAAACACGCTATGTCGCCTTAGGTTAGGACGGACCATTAAAATTGAGTGAGCACAGTCGGTACTCGTATAAAAGTGTCCCAAAAAGCAATTGAGCATATGACACGGATTCCATTGGGTTGAGGAATAAGTTCTTGCGGTCTTATCAAATTTATTCATTACCATTAACAATTTTAGAAAAACTTCATTTTTAATTGATAACAATGTGCAATTTAATCAATAATGTATTCTCCGTTGTTAGTTACTTCTTCCCAACGTTCAACTAGTTTTTCAATGCCTCTGCAATAAAAATCTCTGGATTTTGACACGAAGAATTCGTCTAACCAGTTTCTTAATTCCACATTAGTATTGAACCAAACACCGCGCAAATTGTTTGAGAGCGATCGGAACAGATAGAAATCCGATGGAGCCAAGTCTGGCGAATATGGAGGATGCAGCAGGATTTCCCAATTAAGCGTTTGGATGGCCTCTCTTGTCATAGTGGCAATGTGACGACAAGCATTGGCTTATTGCAGAAGGGCTCCATAACGTTGATGAGGTCGCTTTTCACGAATAGCTTCGGCGAGTCGATACATTTATTGAACGTAGAGTTCTGCATTGCCAATCTCGTTGTTCGCAAGGAGCTCATAAAGAATGATGCCTTCACAATCCCACCACACACACAGCATCGTCTTTCGTGGATGAAGTCCTTGCTTTAATCGCGGAAGTGGTTTTTTATTGGGGCTAAGCCATTGTTTTCGATGGTTCATGTTGACATAAACACACCACTTTTCGTCACCAGTGATGATGCGATGAATAAATTTGTCCTTATACCCACGAGTAGCCTTGTGACGAGCAAGCAAACCTGCGGCAATCGTGGAGCGTTGAAGTTTTTTTTGCTTTCACTCAAAGGGTGCGGAACCCATGCACCGAGTTTTTTAATTTTCTCCATCGAATGAAGGTAATTCACTAGAGTTTTCTGATCACACGCCAATTGTACAGCCAATTCTCTATTCGATTGACGAGGATTTTCATGAAGAAGGTCGTTCAATCGATCTTCATCCAACTTAATGGGGCGACCACAACGTTCTTCGTCATTAAGATTGAAATGACCGTTTTTGAAACGTGAAACCACCATTGAGCTGTCCTTTATGATAAATAATTTTCTCCGTATACAGCACAAATATCGCGACGAGCTTTGGCTGCGTTTGCATTGTTCCCGTCTCGATTGAAAATGAATAACAAGTGTCGAAAATGCGCCTTTCTTTCAATTGACATTCCATTTTGAGGGTACAGAACGAAAATTAAATTAACACCACTTTTAAATAAACTGCAATGACTTATTACTCAACTTCAAGACGTAGCCTAAGCAGAAGTCCAATAGTCTATGCTGTTAAGAGACGTAGCCTAACCTTTGCAAATTTTGCTCTCATTATTTATTATTGTTTCTTAATATGTTCACAAATCACGTCAAGAAAACTTAAATGAACATAACATTAAAAAAACGCAAGAACTTATTCCTCAACCTAATACTAAAGCCGAATGGACGGCGAGAAAGCTTACTGGCTTCCACTAAAGGCGATTGGTCCCCTGGGTCGCTCGTACTAAGGTCTTCTACAGGTAATTGGGCAGTACTTGTACTAAGGTCCCCTAAAGTAGGATGTGCTCGCCAACCGCAACTTTTTTTATACTTTTCATCCTATGGCATTGATGTAACGCCCAATTAATGGTACCCTACCAATAAGTGCTCTCCCACAAGGTGGTGTAGGAGCGCATTAATGTCGCTAAACTATCCACCCTTTATGTACCGACTGGACGGGGTCCATCCTAGTACTGCCCATTAGCGCCAATACATCTTTCACTTGCATGAAGAAGGCCTGGGTATCCGGGTTCCCGCCCCTATTCGGGTTTAGCCGTCTTTTAGCACACGTGCCGGGAGAGGATAGAGATAGTCATCTTAGTGTTAATTTGGGACGGATTAGCTCCAATAGACCCTGTCTCTAACACTACTTGGGGGAAACTGGATCAACTGGCGTGCCGCGTTTCCTACTGTAGCCTTGAATTAAGACACCGCGGTGTTATTGTTGGCCAAAGGTCCTCAGGATCATATGACCTCTGCTAGTTTAAAGGAGAAAGCTTTGGTCCTACAGCATCTGATGTCTGAGGGACAAATTTAAGAGTGGAGAGACTGTTGCATAGTAATGGTAAGGCATGAAACTTTACTTAGTTAATCCCGCTCCTAATAATAATTGAAACTGTTTACAATATCACTTAATTCCAAGGTTTTGTACTTTAGATAAGTTAATTTTGCGGGTTATTTACAGATAGCGTATTCTACTTTGGACGAGGAAATGATAGAATTCTCCCAAGTCGATGTGGACGACTCGTCCACGCGTCAAATTCGAGGCCGAAAAATAGTGAACGTGCGAACCCTCTTTCGTCTTGCGAACGGAATTCTTTTTCTGATGTTTTTCTTAGCTTATATCATCGATTATTCTGTGATGAGAAACTCTATCGGTTATTAAAGGATCACCTTCTGCCAGCGCGAGGTTAGGAATTTTTGGATTAGATACTAAAACGCACGGTTACATCCAACATCACCCGATGACTAGTGAAATGGGTTGATTACAAATAAACTCCTGTCTTGGAGAGATTTTCCTAACCCTAAAATGGCTAGTGTAAAGAACACTTCAAATGATATTTCAAAGAACAGAAGAATGTTATGGTTGGAATTTAAGTAAACTACAAAATGTAATAAATAAATTTTATTACATCTTCACTTCGACCGGTTTCCCACCAAAGCCAATGAACCGCAAGCAAAAAAAAAACATCACAGAGTGATGAGGTGCTATAGCATCACGTGCAGTCAGGCATCATGCCTGGGAAGAAGGCCCAAAGCGTCCCACCATATACACATACCATAACACCATATCATCCACATGCTCCTCAGAGAGCCTCTCTGTCTCAAACATTCATTCACCGTCATCGCATGTTACGACGCCTTCTAACACTTCTCATACCCGGACACACACTCGTGTATAATATTTTCTCCAGGTTTATTTCCATCCATTCTTTTTGCATGACCATACTACCTCAGAACAGTCACAACCTCGTTCACACAGTCATTCATCACTATCTACCCTTCGCACACCTTGCAGTCCCTCGCAACTGCTCGTCTTATGTTTTCAACCAGATCTTTCTTTGTGCATCCAGATGATGTTCGCACGACTGCTCTCACCCGATCTGATATTGTCCAAAATTCAAGCACAAACAACCCTCAGTCTCCTCCCACCTTATTGTCTATGCTACAGCTTCCACCAAGCCGATACACCCATCACTTTATTCTTTCTTGACCAGACCTCATCCACATCATCAGAATCTCTCGAATCAGCCGTTAGGGCTTGGAGCGCTTGCGGAAACGAGCACTTTCTCCTTTCACTATGAAAATGGAATCGTAATGAATCTACATAATTTAACTTTTTACTGAATATACAAAAGGGATTCGTTATAAAGTCACTGGTACAAGATGTACCTACGTTTTATACAAATATACATTAAACACATATATAAAGTTCTGTACAGAAAAATAACAATGACTAATTTATATATACTAAAGCGATAAAGGTTGAGTTTGGGCGATACCCTTAAGGGAGATTATACATATTAACAACTAAGCATGTCTTCAATATTTACATAAGAAGTGGGGTTAGTATTAGATCAAATTTTTAAAAAAACTATGCTCGCATAAAAGACAATAATAGCACCAAAGTCATTTACGTTCTGTCATCTCGGGCGTGAGAGCTTCCTTAAAAAATGATTCCTCGCAAACTAGAAATCCGTAATATCCGGGGATTCTAGTACTCTTACCGCTTCTTTTAAAGCCTTTACGTTGGTTCTGACCAGGAACAAGAGGTGGAATTTGGTCATAAGACAATTACGGTTGAAGTGTCCTGATGCTTGATCTCGAACTAAGGAATGAAGGAGGTTAGCGCGTTCCAAATCCAGCCATTTCTGCAATGCTCCTTCACCTTCTACTCGAATGCCACCCTTTCGTTCCTCCGGGCCGAAAAGCATCCCTTCCAAAATGCATTTTGCCTACAGGAGAGATTTTTGGTATACATTTCCAGCTTTCATTAGATAGGGGGATGAGGCTTTGTTTACCGTAAAATAGGCTAATTTAGTGGGACAAGAGGCCTAACGCAGGGTGATAAACCAACAAGTTTACACTTGGCTCATGTTAAGGCATCATCAAGACCATGGTACCGAGTTGTGGGTACGTGACAATGACGTAGAATAAAAATTAATGGTAGAAGGTCGAGTGATAAACTACCCTTACTCTCATACACTACGGACACCGTAGCGTTCCTGAAATTTTCAATTCGAAGGCCTCATTGGTTGAGGGAGGAGGAGGAGGAGTCTCATTATATAAGGAATTCATCCTACCAGGTTTGGGGCTCCAAAGACGCTTGTCATTCATATGCCCATTTGCTTAGGTGGCTATTGAATTAATTTTTGTCGTGGAAACTGAACTAACAAGGGCTGGGGGAGTGGGGCGTACTCGGAAGGGATATGGGTGGAGAAAACGTAAAACAACCCAGAACAACCAAATATTTACTCTATTCTAAATTTGTCCACAGCACATATGTAGCAAGCAGTCCATAGCTACAAAACAATAGGTGTTTTTTGCATAATAGGGTGTAAGGGAGGGGGGGGGAGCAGTAGTTTTAGTGGCGTTGACATGTGCCGATCATAGGATTCTGTTGTTTTAATTTGTTCCTAAGCAAAATAGATTAAACTATTTTTAAAGGTTTTTGAAATGGACAAATAAAAACCACCTACAGGACCTGAATTATTTTTTATTAAAATGCAGGTAAAGTGGTCCGAAATCGCACCATTGAGCATGGAGGGGCGTTAAAGATGGGGGGGGGGGGGCATTGATCTAGCAAAAGCCATTTGCCATCTCTAGGTCCGGGATTAGTGTCTAAGGCAGGGACGTCAACCCGCGGCCCACTGCTTACTCAGATTTTATTTTTACGGGGTATTTTTTAGGAATATTTTCATTTACTTTGAAAACCAGATATTGAGAATATCATAAAAGGAAGGCAATCCCACAAATCACATTGATTTGATTTTATTTTCTATTAGTCTAATTTAATTTTCTCCTCTTAATATACATTATTTTGTTTGTAATTATATACATATATCTTTGAACTTTTGAAAAATTATATTTCACTACCTCTGTGGCTCGGTGAATATACTTAAATTTCTAAGTTGGCCCATTGGGAAAAAAGGTTGGACAACCCTGGTCTAGGGAGTTGGTCGAGGTGAACAGAGAATCGAATACCCCACAAAATGGGCGGAGGGGGGGCATAAAGGGGCAACGGGAAATCTACTCTCCCTATCCCCCTTTTAGTTCATCAAGGACTAAACCATTTATCGTTTCGGCCAGGCCAAATGACCCCTCACTGGTGGGGGTGGGGGGGGCTGTGTTTTAGCATCTCAAACAGTCAGACTTTCAACCTAGGCAGAACCCCAAGCACCCCCCCCCCCTATACTTATAAGGTACCACAGCATCCACTATCTCCTGTCACCCCTACACTCATTTACACAAGAAAGCCCATTTTTCCGCATTCTCCCAACACCCTCGTATAATCTCTTTCTTCAATCTATTTCTATACATTACACTTGCATTTCCATACCACCACTTTCACATCTCTCTTCAGATAACATCTTTCTTTGCCAGACCTCATCCACATCAGAACCTCTCGAATCAGCCTAAGGGATTGGAGCGCTACCCGAGCGCTTGCGGAAACCAGCACTTTCTCCTTTCACTATGAAAATGGAGAAAGTGCTCCCTCACTCAACCTTTAACATACCAAGTATCCCTCTCAAGTCACTCCATGCTCTACTCTCACTCGAGAGTTTTCCTTCGTCCATACCATAGTCTAACGCATAGAGCAGCGTCGGCACCAGCATACCATCGTGCACCTTCTTGGCCAATTCCACACTCAAACATTTAGCATTTACTAAGACTACGATCGCGACTTTCTTCCCACTTAAAACATTGCGGTCGCAATCTGCGTCATCTGTACCTCTATCATTTACAATGCATCTACTTTTCTTTTAATATATTTCTGCTCGTTTGGTGGGGGCCAGCGGGGGCACAGCAGTCGAAATTACAAATGGGCATATCTGTAGATCAAGTTAAACTAAAAATATACTAAAAGATCCTCCCTCCCCCCCAAAAAAAGACAACGGCAACAATCCCCAATGAATAAATCTTAAAAGGGGCAAGCTCAGGTGACGCACGTCTTTCACCGGCCGAGCTGCAACTAACAATTTAAATAATTAATTATGGACGAAGCTCTCCTGCTCCAAAGATTCAGTCACACCACAACAGGCTGTAGACAAAGCACCCCACTGACATTCATTCAATATTGACAGAGAGGAGTTCCATTTTTTATGGCGCTCATCTGGCAACTGCCAGGAAGGTCGCCGTAATTAATTGGAGCCAATCCTATGTTACATTAAAAACAAACAAGAAACGCAACAGCAAAAATGAAGCGGACTCCGTTGTCGAGTCGAGGGCCGCCTCCCCCCAACGCAGTAACATGCGACCAACAGAAAAAGAGTTAAAATGGAAGTGGTCAGCCTCCGTAAAAAAAGTATAATTGTCCAGTTTGTGTGAACAAACCGATTCAGAGTACAACGGACAAGCGGGAGCAACCACGCTGGTCCGCAGGTGCGAAGATCACCCAGACTGGGACATTCAACGGGAATGTGTGGAACAGTTCTGGGGACAAGGCAGTCGTCGCAGTAAGATAAAACGGAGCACTCCATCAAATGGGGGTGCGTCCCGCGAGTGTGATAATCTAACATTTACCAATTTCTCCGTCAACTTGCACAGAGAAATTGGGCGGAACCGGACGGGAAACTCCGGTTTGCGAAAAGCGAGCTGACTAGCCATACGCCAGGATAGGTCCAGATCCTGTTGAACAAATCTGACATAGGCCATGCCTCGCTGACCTAGGTGTTGAATCATGGCATGCGGGGCATCGTTCGGACCAGGGGCGGTGTATGCACACGAAGCGAGAGCGGGATGCAACTCACGCAATGTAAACCTGTCGTTAAAGTATAGTCGGCGGCCTTCAGCGATATCACGACGTGCATTGAATGCTGGCGAAGCAGCATCCCGGCTAGAGCATGCGGTCGCGAAGCATTCCGCCACGGACGCTGGTGCCGAGATTGAGGTCCCATTCTCCGGGCGAACGGGAGGAGGTCCTGCGAAAACTTGCCCCGAATCCTTTTGACTTGCTTCCACACCTCTGCAAAACGGGTCTTCCCATTAAGTGAAGGCAGGTATGCTCACCAGGAAGAGCAGCGGGCGTGCTTCGAAACATACCAGAACCTAGTCATAGCTTGACGAAATTCACCCATAGTGAAATCGTTCAGACGGTGCTTATAGCGCATGTAGACATAACACTTGTGTTTGAGGGCCGTCTCACACTCGGCTGACCACCAGGGAAGTGGTAGGCGTGCAAAACGGCCAGACGTTCTAGGAATGATAGCTAGACCCACGGCGAATAGGTTACCGGAGAAGAAAAACGGCCTCATCCAACGACCTAAACTCCTCGACTGGGACAGCGAAAACACTGATTTCCTCAACTGCGAACACCGCGTCCAACCCCATCGGAGCGGTCTTTCAGGCGGCAGCGGTCAGGAAAATGATATCTAAATGGAAAAGTGATCACTACCATGGAGGTCATCGGCCATTTCCATCCAAAAATCATGCTGTGCATCCAGAGCGCTCAAGGATAGATTAGGATAGGAAAATGAAGCGGTTCTCGTGTAGTGATGCCTAAACTTATCTATATTTAGGGCACCTATCAATAGCTTGTCGATCAAGGGGGCAAGAATTTGACCCCTGGGATTGAAAGAATAGTCTCTCCAGTGAGATCTATCGCTCAAATACCCGAGTAGTAGGAAGGGCCTCGGCAACCGTGCCACGTCGCGGCGAAATTACCCCCGCTTCGAAGTCGGCTGACAGTGGAATGTACGAAGAAATAACAATTTACTTTATATCCAGGGGCAAAACAAGGAATACCGACCTCATGCATGCAATAAATGGCGCATCCACCTGCCACACCCCAATCCCGTGATGGTGGAGTCGCAAAACCAAAATACCCCAGGAGGGTGAGCAGGGGGACACACGCCCAGGAGGGTGAGCAGGGGGACACACGCCCAGGAGGGTGAGCAGGGGGACAAACGCCCAGGAGGGTGAGCAGGGGGGCACACGCCCAGCATGGCCTCTTGCAAAAAGATAACTAACGCGGAATGATGGTGGGTGGGGGGGACGAGACTCCGCAGCTAATCTCAGTTGGCCTGGAGTACGCGCTAATTCCATTAAAGGAATATGACACCCCCCCCTTTCCCCAGGCCAAGCTCAGAGATGTGGGAGTCTCTTCGAAGATAAGAGCTTAAGGCAATTGCGGTACGCTTCCTGGAAGATGACCTCTGGGTGCTGTTGGAAGAACAAGGCGCTGAAGGCTCTGTCGCCTTCGAGGACTTATCGGGGGGAAGTTGGGCTCGCTATGAGTCTTTTCTTCCCTCCGCCACGAAACTTTTGGCGGGCGGGGAAACGGGAGTCCCTCCTTTGAAGGATCCACCACCTCCGAGCCACCCACTCAAACCTTGGGTGCTATCCTTTTGGGGGGCAGCATTAGGAGGCTAACTCGGAGGAGGCGCGTGGCCGTTTGACCTTACGGGAAATGGTTACGCTGGGGAAGGGTGGACGAACCTTGGCTTTAACCGAGACTGGGTGTGAACCCTTTGTGCCGCCAACTCTACAAGGAAAGCGCCCAGGGTGGGTAGAGCCCACAGAAGCGTTTCGAATGGGGGCGGAAACGACCGTGCTCGTATGCCTGGATGAGCCAGGAGGAGAGGGTGGCTTTTTTTAAATTTGAGGCATTAGACTTGCCAGGCACGCCGGGCGTGCAAGACCAGTCTTTAGCCTCGCGAAATGAGAGGCGATCCGCAGCCTGACCGTCAGGATATCCTTTTCAACGAGATACGCACCGCATTGATTCGAAGACTGGGGCGACTCTCCATAATTGACACACTTGGCCATACACGATAGGGACTTATCGTGTACGGCCTTGAAGCAACTTACACATAGCGGGTAAACTCGACTTTGCAAGTCTATACGAGCGATTCGTATAGCCGAAGTGGTGGCAGTAGTAGCACATCCACGTGAGTGGAACGAATAACTTTACGCGGTAGCGATACCAACCGGCATGCACCGACTCAGGGAGCTTTTCACGGTCGAAAGTGACGCAAGCTGTAGGGGTGGGTCTCAAAGCTATTCCATGTATTTCATCACACGTTTGACCTTGACTGCCCTGTGGTTGGACTGCGCTTCGGTTGTCTTCTATGGAGTAGTCCATGAGTTCCCTCGCCTAAACCACTCCTTTCACGAAGTTCATGGTAGAGTGCGGCGTCACACTCACCGGCGAGACATTAAGTGTCCGAAAGGCACTAATGATAGCCGTCTCGGAAGGGTCCGATGCATTCGCCAAAAAGCTGGCTAATGCTCTCCTATCAAGGATTATGTGGCCTTTCGCCAACATGCTACCATCAGTAGAACGAATAACCAGAAAGCGTTTGAAGCCAGCGGGCTAACAAACACAAAGTAATCTCTGAATGAGAGGCTCCGACGTAATCGAGGCTCCGCTCAATGCACTTACGACTTAAGTGAGGGCGCCTCGGGCCGGACGCGCGTGTCTTGGTTTGTTCGCTTGCCGAAACGGTAGTGGACCCATCCGTTCCCTGAGAGCCCCCGCGGAGGGAGAGGAAGCCCTCGTCCTCTTTGATTTCTTCTTACTCTCTCCTTTTTGAGAGTAAGGCGGTACATGAACCCGCTTCTCATCTTCCCCGGGAAGGGCCCCCCCCCCGAGGCCGGATGGACTCACCTCAGCCAGACCTTTCTCTGAAATGGAGATCTTGGCCGCCAAAGGGGGCACCAGACGAGAGGTAGCCACCTGAGGAGGATATTGCACAGGGGCGGACTAGAACCGATCCCAGGTTCGCTCCCAAAGAAGACCCTGTCATCTGGAACGGGGACACCTCCTGAACCATCTCCACCACGAGAGGGGCATCCAACTCCCCCCCCCCCCGCAAAGTTGTGAGGTATTCCAAAAGGAAACTCATAGGACCTAGGGCCCGTCACGTATGCCACTGGGGCCGACATACCGACCCGCATTGGTAAGTAAGGGGGGGAAGGGGACGCCGGCTCCTATCAACGTGACAAACGAGACTACGAAAGGGATCGGAGAAGCCGAGGGAACGATGCTGCCTCTTATCCATCTGGGGTCCTTGTGGTGGGACACCTGACACCAACAAGAGCCAGGTATCGAGGCGGCGTGTCCCACTGTCTTCCCATGTTCTTGGTGGGCCCACGAGAAAGCAAAAGGAGACCCGTCGTAAGTGAAGAGTCGCCCGGAGGCAACTCTACAAAAGGGGCTAAGGAGGAACCGTCGCAACCGGCCCAAAATGCAGAGGGAGAATGGCTTTTACCGCTAGAGAATCTTGGTAGGGCCCCTAAGAAAGCAGAGGGAAGGGGGGAGGCGCACCACTATTACAGAGGTGGAGCTGGCGCTACTCTCCCCGTTTGCCCCAACACGAAGGTCGGGCGAGAATTTACACAGAGGGGACGTAGTCAGAAATTTTGAAAAACTTTAGAAAACTTACGAACACAGTGTAATCTCCTGAATTTGTAACCACTAAACAAAAATGGGTTGGTGGGCTATAGCACGCCTCCAGCAGAACCCGCCTTGTGTTTTTGGACTTTTCAGATGTGCATTAAAGAATGGTGTTCGCAACCTTGTACAGCGACGCAGACCGACCAGAAGTTGCCCAGTGGTCGGTCGTTCTCCAAAAGCCGCAGCTCCCAAATGGGCAGCCAGAGAAGCAGGGTGACAGAGCAGATATCCTTAATCAGACGTCAAAGATCTGAAGACCTGTTGTGACAGACCCATAGCCATTTAGTTGGCCTGGCAGTACAGCCTTCTACACCCGAGAACTGCCGCATAGATGTGGTCAGCCCGTTTTACACAACGAGGTTGTTATTGGGGGGAAAACCGATATTCCCATTATTCGCGCCCCAACGCCAATTTCCTCTCAAGACCTGGTTTCTTGCGACCTGTGGGCGTTTTTTATAAGAGGGTTAAGGGCATTGTCACAGAGAAAAGGGAATGCCAAAAGGGACCGAGGAGAAAGCGTAGCAACAACTTCCCCAGGGCCCCTCAAAGAGCACGTGCAACTCCTCCAGATACCTAGTGTAACAGGCAATACCGGGTACCTGCAAACAGTACCTCCGTCTCTCACACTTACGTATGCAATTATCGCATTAGCACCGAATTTCGCAACCACTCACTACAATACGTTACAAAAGATATCGAGATACTTCGCCCCGCCACGTGGTATTAGAAGCACCCCAATTAACTACATATTTTTTACCTAGACCTCTGTAGGGGCGCGATGTCTCAGTAAACAGAATACAAGCGCCCCCCCTCCCCTGCCTCCATGTGATTACATGTAAGATCGACAACAAGCTACAGAAAGATTCGCACAATTCCAAAGGGAACCCCAAACCAAGCCCCCGATCAGCAACAATACAAAGCCATCATATTTCTGTGTCCACACCATCCTTAACGCCATTGCACCTCTTATCTACACTGAAGAACATCCATCAATGCCAGACACCCGATCGTCCGGGCAAGGCTCCGATGCGAACACTAAGCAAAACTAACCATTCAAACAACATCGCCTGACCGATTTAGACATCTGATCTCGCTGTCACCAGGAACCAGACACAACTAAGAATTTTAATACCGATATAAAGGAGGGGGGCTTTTTATTTCAGTGGGGACTCGTGGTTTAACGTGATGTGGTATCTGGCTGTCCAATAAGTGTAAATTATCTGAAACTGTCGATGCACCCCATCATTAAGTAAAGGTCACTTAGCTTACCTTCGTCAGAGAGCCGGATCTTTCATCCCGCAAGCAGGAGACGAGGGCGGAAAATGCGTGCGGACTGGGAACGAGAGGAGACGACAAAACAGGGCCCTTAAGTGCCCCTTCCAAAGGTCGATGGTGACCGAGCAAGAGTTGGGTTACCGCTGCAGCGCAGTGACACAAAGATATGACATTATCAGATGACCCCAGGGGTCCTCCATTCCCATCGGAGGAAGCCATTAGGAGCCGGGGACTCTCCTCTCCCTGGATCTTGGTAATGACGAGAATAGTATCCAAACTGGTCTCTTCGGTACCCTTTGCTTGCAGCTGCTTCAAGGCACTCACCACCTGCAGAAGGAAGAGACAGATGCGTCTCTCCCACTCTGAAGGTCTTTCCTGAAGAAGCCGTTGGGAATCGTGCGTGAACTCTTCCAGGGAGGAAATCTCCATTTCAGGCAGTACCCAGATAGAGCCTGAAATTAGTAATAATTAATAACCCCCCCTAAGTTTCTGTCTGGTTCACCAATGGATATTATTATTTAAATATAGAAAAATATATTCAATATAATACTAAAGCGGGAAACTATAAGGAAAGACCTGAAGCACGAAGTATTTGCATCTTACGCAAAAAAACAACAACACTTAAGTGGTGAAGTTATGAAAGTGAAAAAGGTAGGAGGAAGAAGACTTGTGGGAGTTAGGGATAGAAGGCTTCAAATTCTCCTGAACCTGTCAACCACTTTCCAACAGAGTGGCGTCAGTGCGCCTCAACGCTACTAAAAGTAGCCTTCCTCTCTTAGCGCCTTATTCCCCCGACCAAGCCCAAAGCCATCCAACCTTTTCTTCCGCTCCATAGCAAAGGGGTGCTATGAGCTGTAGTATTTCTAACAATTCGGATTCACCCTGGGGCATAAGGACCCAAGCAAGCATACATTTATCTTAAGCACTCTTCAAACCAATTCATCTTTCCATCTCTTCATACACCAACACACTCAAACTCTTGTATTCTCTTAACTATCCTCACTCACCCCTTACACGCCCATACAGCCTCAGAACATTCTTGGATACAACCTCGCTCACCCTTAACATTACATCATATGGAGTATACCTTTTACTCATTCTTTTCTATTTACCCTTTTCACACAGTCCTGTTAAATTTTTCATTTATATGTACGTCTCTCCCTCTCTTTATTGACAACAACATAGCCTCAGTGATACACTAATGTTGGGCTTTGCATACTCTCATGCAAATTTCTTGAACATTCAACACTTTAGACTTTTACCATTCACTAGGGTTTGATCACTCTGTTTCCCTAACAATCAGAAAGTTGGTGCCCAGAATCACCCAATGCAAAATGCTTACCATTCCCCAAAACCTTACATTTTCAGCCTTTATTTAGTCTTCTCCCAAATCAATCTAACTCGCAGATACCAACCCCAAATCATCAACATACACTGCACTTATCCCTTGTAATTCCTAATCGATTTCACATCGCCCTTAGAGAGATTAAATAGGCACAGCCAAATAATATAGGCTTACCTCGCACCCGCTTTTCTCCAGCGCCTCCCAAACAAACTCGCGTCTTAATTCTAACAAAATCTTTTACGGCATCCAAAAGTTGACTCCATCGTTCTTGGAACCTTCAAAGCGCTTTCATATCAACATGACCATACGCTTTCTACAGATCTATACACCTCTTATATCCTGTTTGCTCAGTCAACTGCCTCAATGCAAACACTTTCTTCAACTCAGACCTTAGCCGCTCTAAATCCGCTTTGCTTATCCCATATCACAACTCTTACCTATATTTCTTGCATTCACTTTTCCCCATATACGATCCCAGCATTAGTCTTCAGACATTGTTTAACTTTCAGCCTTACAATACAACCACTCGATCAATTACTTTATTACACTAAGATCAGTTTTAGCACCCGTGCTACTCTACCATTTAGTCCAGCTATTTCTGAGATCTTTCACAGAACTAAATGGCGAATTAGGCATTCTAAGACCAAGATTTCTAGGGACTCGCTAACAGCAAACGACCCATTTTGATAATTATGCAGGATGGGGTGAGCGTTATGGAAAAAAATAATCTAGGAAGGGGAAAAAACAAATCCGACTCGATTTAGTTTTCCTCTGGCTTAGTGAAACCAATACATTTAATAGATTTCTACTTTACATCTTGATGCCGATCTCCGTGAGATCCTACAGGTTACGGTGGGTTCCATGTAATTAAACTCCTACCCGATGACTAATCCAATGAGTATTCACTCGGGTAGGTCTTAGCCGCGAAGCAAATCTCAAGGTTTCAATTTGCCTAGTCTCAAAATTGGTCCTTTGCTGATATAGGTCTTTTCGCCCTCAAACCTTAACTACTTACCGGAGGTGAAAGAATGGTCCGAGGACCGTCGCCCTCCAAAGAATGAAGAAGGAATTTCGTCCTTAAAGGTCAAGATGGGACTGGGCACGAGAAGGAAATCGACCTCCACTTTAGTCTCGGGGGTTACCATAACCGTGACGTCACGAGCCAGGACAGTGGCGTGGTAAAAGAGCCGCAACCCACACAAAATCGGATCGTTGGAGTGAAGCTGAATCTGCGAACAGCTCGAGACATCTTCTTTCACACTTTCGTATCCGCTGCACTCAGAATGATTACACATCTGGAAAAGTCAAATACTCCTTAAATTTTCCAATTTTACTCATAGCACGAAATAGAAGTACTATGCCTTTAAAAAATGAACTCTGGACATTGCCTGGAGCAAGGTCGATTTCCTCAAGCCCCCCAAAATAATGGACCTTCGATACTTCAAGAGCATCATTATAGCCGCTATATGAAGTAGAAATTATAAAACAGGAGGAGAGGGGGTAGGGAATTATTATTGTTGTAATTCAAATAGACGTAATTAGCAAGTCTCACTGTTATGGGATTGGGGATTTTTTTTGTTAATTTAAACCCTACAGTAAAAAATAGCCAATATCCAGAAATCTGCGTTTACTATCGAGAAAATAGAAATGTATGCAAATTACAGAGGGCTAAAGTCCGAAGAAAGAATGGGGACGAATATACCGGAACATGAAAAACAGGAGGAAAAGGGAAGAAAATAAACAGTACATAAACTAACATTTCCGAGAAATGCAGGTGATAATCACTAATCTTTTATAAATAAAGTGCGATAAATCATGACCGATCGTTCTAAAAGTAGACAATTCGGAGCGTAGGCCCCAATATAGAAATAGTATTCCACTGCCCCGCTTTCGAAAAAAATGGACAGGTATCGGACCCACTTTACAAAATCGCACCCTATCATCGCTTTTGAATGAAGTGCCAGGCATTATCACAAGACAAAACCTTCTTTCCACACTGATCTTTACAAGAGAAGAGCAAGAATTTCCAGATTCCGAACTCGTACAAAGGTTCAAGGCACATTCGCAATCTACCTGATCAAGTATATTTGAAAGTGCTTCAAGATTTGCGAAGACAACTGCTTCATATTGGTCCTCAAGGCTGAGATTGGTAACGACAGAGCCACGTCGTCCCTTCTGTCGAGCAGTCTTCCCGTTGGGCGAAGGCGCTGAAGAAGTAACGAGGCCGTCGGATTTTTCTAGCCATCTCTGAAAGAATAAACATGGGTTGTTTCAAGATGACAAACTAAAAAACTAATATCTAAAATAAATACGGTGTTTTCTATGAAATATACTTCAATGCTATAAGGAGATCTTTTTGTCTAAATTGAGATGAAAAAATCCACTGGCAAGGAAATTACAGTGGTGTTAAGAAAAAAATAACATACTGAACTACATACCACAGAGGATAATTTTTTTATCGTAAAAGCAGTGACTAAAAAGGCATTTTCGCTCAGTGGAGAGAGAATGACCACATATGAAAGAGGTGAATAAATACAATAAAATGTTTGAGGGGGCCTAAAAACTGCAGGGACATTGTTTAGCGGGGGGACGGGGGTGTACAAAGAGCATATCCACTCAAAAGCACGCTTAAACTACACCCACACCCATATAGATACAAGCAAATAATACATCTGAAATAGGAAATTCAACTAGCACAAAAATTAAGAAGCAATGACAAATAAAAAAAACACGGGTTATACCAAGAAACAAAGGACAGGACGATGGAAACAAAACTAAAACTACTTCCATCGCCATTCTATAGATAAACACAACGGGTCCAGGTTTACCTAAACAGGTGCACAAGTATAGAGTATCAAATGGACAAAACTCTAACCAGCACTTTACGCCATAACCAACCTTTAAACGAGAAGAATAAAGAGGATACCCGGGTATAATGTAACCATCGTGGGTTTCATATTCCTCGCCACCATTATAAGTAAATAGTAACTGGTGTCGGTAACGACAGATAGAACATTCGGTCTCTTCGTAATACTGATGACGATGAAGTGAGGTAGAAAGAAAGGGTATTAGAAAACCTTAGGATTAAATGTTAAGCCGAGGGGAGTTTTATAAGGAACATACTCGTACAACAAACACAAAACTCTGAGAAGCTAAGAACTTAAATCCATGGCGTTATTTAAGAAAAAATAAAAGGGCACCTTGGCAAGGTTTAGAGATAGGCTCGTAAGGTGCGACCAACGGCCGCCTTTGCTCACCGGAGAGAGAATTCAGGGCCACAAAAAAAACACACCGGGAAACGGGATGCCGCGCAACTCTCCCAAGACTGCATCCGTTCAACAGCGAAGTCAGGTTCTCTTAAGATTGTTCGGTGGGTGGGTGGGCGCGAGGTTTGTGGGAAGGGGGCGAGGTGTGTGGATATAGATGCCCATCGGCAGGATTCCTTGGAACAGAGGGCGCGCACGTGTGTGTGTGTGTGTTGTGCTGACGAAGGAGCGTCTGTGAACCGTGGTAATGGCAGGCATAACAGTGAAAAATACAATCTAAACGATTCAGAGTACTTGCGGTGGCAATAACTACGACCAGTACGTGAATAAATTATCTTTGTATTGGTTTTATGCATTTTGGAATCTGCCAAACAGGAAACTTGACTTATGGATTAAGAGAAAAGAACCGATTTCATCCATCGTAGCTGCCAGCACACTACACATCCGACTCAAGCGCTTCAAGAGACTCCGAGAATGACGTGTCATAAAACACGTTTAAGCGCAATAACTAATGCGTGTTTAAAGTCTAAGAATATAATCATACAAGTAGAATACACCAGTGCGTTTCATGCTGGGTTCCACAAGAGGATGTTATTGGGCAACCTTGCTGCGGCTTACATCTGGTGAGGGGGGTGTCCCCTCCCAGCCCGAATGGCTACAGGATCTGCGGTTATATATCTCGCACACATTTTAACTTTTAGCTTCACTAATTTCTGTACAGATCTCTCATTACACACAATGATTCGCCCGAGGGCGAATCATTCAGCTATTCTATTAAAATTTCCCGAGTGTGTTCTTTTTCACATCACAATCGGGTATCTTTTCCGCTTTCCGCGGGTGGGAGAGCCTTCACCTGTGCTATGCTTTTTCTCATGCTACATATTAGGGCTCTTCCCCCAAAGTACCTCCTCGGTGTGGTCAGCAATGTCCTTTGAGGTACAACTATTCCTTGGGACTCGCTTTTAAGTTCTAGGGCAAAAATAAATAAACCCTGGTAGTTAGCCTTCTTCTAAACACCACATTTCTGCTGCTGGAGTACTAAAAACATTCAGGAAAGAGCATCAGATCAGGACTATATCAATATTTTTTCAGTGAAAGCTTCAATTTTTAAATATACAATACGAGTAAAGTCAAATTCATGCTGAAAAAGAATGAAAAAGTGAATTTTAAAAAATCGGCAAGAATGAAATAGCAATGAGCCGTGCAATTCTAATTTCCTGCCCCTTTTTAAGCATCAATTCTAATAAAATGCAGACCCTGAAAATATGCCTATTTCTAGGAAGTACTATAACTTTTACTTTAAGTGGAATACACCACTACGCTTCATGCTGGTTAGCTGTTTACACCACATTCCATTTACAATGCAGGGTCCTCAACCATTTTTACCAATGTACATCACGTTGACTTAAAGTACGAATAGCATTAATACCTTACTAAAGCACCCACTGCATAAAAATTGCAGGTATTGCGGGTTGAGAAGAGCCCGCGAGGAAAGAATCTATAATGCAAAGCTATGATAAAAAAGAAGTTCTTACTTCGTCACTGGAGTTTGTAATGTATTCATAATCGTGAGCGTGGAAGAGGTATTCCTGGGATGACACAGGAGCGAGGGGCGCCGGACCCTTACTGGGTCGAAGTCTGTTGCATAAGTTTTGTAAGGACTCACTTAATTCATCTTTTAGACCCGCGGAAACCTGGTGAAAAGGAGATGCTTGACCCATGCCAAGAATGTACAGCACTCGGATCGCCAATACGCGGGGACTTTAAACTCTCCATTTTCCCTGTACTCGTGCAACTAATGAACCATTTCAGATCAGCAAGTAGATTGAAGGTATAGGCGCTGGATGTGAACGAACGACAGGCAAAGAAGAATAGAATAGAGACTGTACAAGTGCAAAATGTGAAGGAGTAAAGAACACGGGTAAAGAAAATCACAACCGAGAGTTTGAAAGAAATGCATACCTAGAACTCTCGATATAATTGTGTTCTGGGGGCAAAATATCCAAAGGAAATAAAGACCAGATTGCAAATAACATGACCTCTTTAAAAAGAAAATAATCACTAAATTTAAATGTACAAAGAGGAAAGCGTTGCCAGAGGCAAATTTTGTGGTTTCTCCGCTTCACAATTAACTACACTACCGCATCTAACAGGACAAAGTATCGATAAGTTCCATAGTTTTTATGCTTCACCCCTCTAACTAAATGACTTAGGAGATCGATTTCTGGATCGATTTCAACTTCAGGAACAAATCCTGAGCGACAGATCTCCAAGCTTGTTTCAACAACGGCCGGGAGGAGGAGAGAATCTAATTTGCGGGTTTCCATTGACCTACACGATCTCGATCGGATCAAGATCGAGTGCATTTCCAGGCTATGGGCTCCTGTGGCGGAGGTGGTATCCGAGCCAGTTCGTTCTTTGTGCCCAATGACAACTGCCTCTTTATCTGCTGATCTTGTGGATTTTTTTTAACTTTACGATTTCCTCTAGCGACTACCAGCAAGGACATAGCCAAGAAATCACAAACTCAGACCTATATTTAGGCTATTTTAATAAAAATATATAAGCGAATGAAGTAAAAAAAAAAGAGATTCTCAGATCTCGGAGAGGGGCCAGACTTCCTTGACTACCTGTGCGTGCAGCCTAGAATTTAATTTTTAAAAAATACTCTAAAGAGTTTCGCCTCTTCCAAAAACTCATTCATACTACAATCCGGTGTGCGGAAAGAGAGAGAAAGAGGGGCGGTAGCGACCAGGCCTGTCGAGGTAGTGGGACAGGGACCTTTCACGAAGCTCCACCAGACTAGAACATTTAACCAAAGAGTTGTGTACAGTCTGGATGACCCAGCAGTCTCAACACCAGGGTTCAAGGGTGTGTTGTATCAGATGGCGCGGCATCCCGCGATTCTATCAGATTTGGAGGTGACGAAAATCAACTGAACCGTCAAGGTCTTAGGGGGAATTTCCACCGGAAAGAGGCACAACTTTAAATTTCCGTCGGCCCTCTTCTATCTTGGATATGCAGCGCGAAGAGCTGTCCTTATTCCTGCTATGTAATCAGGTTAGGAAACAGCAAAAGCCTGGTCTGGTCACTCAGTCTGTGCATCTTCGTCAGCGTGCTCATTTCCCGCAACGTCTATATGGCTAGTCTTGAAACAGCCATGGCGTCACAGATACTGCGAACTAAGGGAGGAGGAAATTACAATGCTTCAACGGTTTGTTTTTCTAGCGCCATCTGTAAACTGCCTAAAGGGTGTTTAAGGGCACTTAACGAACTCTGAGTCGCTATGAATTACGAATTGGTCTCCAAACCGAGCACAGCGCACAATTTCCTGTACCGAGCATTGTATTGCAACCAGTTCAGCTGTGAAGACCGACGCAGCGCGCGGAAGAGCCCCGCCGGCTTCAAACAGGGAGGGGGGGGGGGGTAAAAGTAAATGGCCTAAAAGCCAAAACCCCTTCGGATTTGGAGCCATCCAAATACACCAACAGGGTTCCAGTGTGACACGACTTGTGATCTAAGAAATACGAACGATGCTTCAGCTGTTCAGCTGCTGTAGAAGCTTTGTAAGCAGAAGCGTGGCGACAAACGTTCCTAGGTGGCGTTTTGGACAAAACAACAGCGACACATGCCCGAGCCCAAACTCTGAATTTCATAGCCCTATACCAGATTTTGTTTTATAAAAACATTTGGCGACCGTCACCGGGAACATACTCGCCGTAATTATATTTTAGCCTATTTAAAAAACAAAGCAAAGGCAAACCCAAACCCTCAAGCAATCGAGGGAGATGGGCCTCCCTCCGGCGCTCTCTACCCGAATCAGTCTCGCATCGGATTATGCGACATCGAGATCGGCCGAGGACGAGATGAGAGCCCTTGTTATGGATCTGCTTGTTAGGATCTGTTAAGTCCTTATGGTTAAATGCCTCAATAAAACAAACTAATCGACATGTAAAATAAAATCACCGAAAAACATCACAATAGACGAGCAAATCAATAAAAGTCAACAGAGTCCAGCGTGATAGAGAGCCAGGAGGTCAATCACCAAAAGGACCGATTTGACAAAAACAGCAAATAATAGCAAACACTAACCGTTAGTAAGCCAAGAATGGAAATCAATCATACAGGATTTGCTCCGAGAGTTGATATCGACTCAGAACTAATCTCAGACCACCTAAATGAAGTCTACCGATCCTGGAAAACGCATCGCTCACCATCGCAATAATCGATGGTTAATTCAAGTTGGTGCTCTTCAGACGAATTTTGCCTCTACCACAACTTTTGACCACAAGTGTACACTCGAGACTACACTTGAAAACTAGTTTAATGCCTTATGGGTCAACTAAAAGTGACCTCGGGTCAATTAGGAAAGTGGGAAAATCTATAACCATAACCATCCCTATCGCCACCATTTAACACGAGGGATTCCTTCCCAACGAAAAATAGGGGGCGCCCCGAGATAGCAAAAGAAATTGGACTCGATAGTCGGAACAATCACAACACCGCTATCATTTCCCTCTACTCCTTCACATACCCACTCCCCCGTCTATTCCGGAACCCTGCCTATAGAGTACCAGTGTCCCATGTGGGGGTACTCATTCACATACTCCCGACGTGGAATGGGTTTCCCAGCCCCCCCCCCCCCCGCCCCCGCCGGTGTAGCGAACGAGTCATTCTGATCTTTATGTTAATTTCATTATCCGGGCAGGGGATGTCGTTTACGATGTGATGAACGAATAGCACTACCTACCTACCAACGAGGTCACCTGCGCCATTTTTTATTTTATAATTCGTAAAAAATATGGAAACTATATAAACAAAGAAGCCAAAAGAAGGGGCATTATGGATCGGAAAGGCGCGCAACTCTCCTGGGACTACCACCTATGCATAATAAAGACAGGGGCCTTTCGAAGAAGAGAATAAAAAAAATCCTCAGTTTGGGCCTACTTTTTAACGTGGAATCCCAACTACGGTTATCTACAAGCTGTGGCAACCGCAGCTACAGGTTGTAGCAGCCGCCGTGACAAAGAGAGGCGCTACAGGTATCTGAGTGTGAAGGACAGACATGTGAAGAAATTCAGTGATAGGAAGGGTGTAAGACATTTTTAATATCAGTCATCCTGGCCTGAAGAACATTCCTTTAAATGTACACACGATGTACGTCACATTAATGTACGTCATGCTATGATATTTACAAAGGCATTCAATAACCCTTCAAAGAGGTGTAAGGTAAAGCATTATGACGGCGAGCGCGGTAAACATGAAAATTCGCGATGCTATGTTGCTTACAGAGGAATCCAATAACCATCAAAGGGCGTAGATGGGAATGCCTCGTCTTTCAGAGGCAGAAAGGTCAAACTAATTGCTTATGTGGCGTGATACGATTAATTATAATCATTTGGGGATCGTTTTATTTTTAGTTAACCCAGTCCTTAAGTGGTTAATGGAGCGACTGTATTGGAGCAAGGCGGGGTTCCAGCGAGATTTAGTTACCTGCGACTGGTTTGGTGGGAGACACTGATGAGGCAGAGGAGGGTTGGGCGCCCTCCTTTTCTCTCTATCTTCGTCCTTCATGCTAGAGGTCCGGCCAGGTTTCCGGGGCGTAAATGGAGCCCTGGCGTTCCCTGAAATAAGGACGCATCATGGATTGGTGTGGAAAAATACATCTCCACAAATGCCAAAAGATGAGCACCAAACAGTTCTCTCATTCCACGTTCCCTCTTTGTTCGTTAAAGAGAGATTCGTACCGAGGTTAGCGTAAAGAGAATCTTTCGTTCGAGGACATCCCAAACCTTGAGATGATCCTGAGTTGCTGGGGGTTCTCCTCGGAGGCGGTGGGCGATGAGGCCGAGTCGAGGAGCAGCTCGAACTTAGAGATGAGGTATCACCTTCAGTTTTTGAACTCGAAGAACCACCGTTATAGAAGTTGAAATCCGCATTGCCGACGCGAGAGCACAGGTTCGAGGAAGGCTTAAAGGCGGAGTCTGGTTGAGCATTGGTGTCCAGAGAGGTCTTCCTCGGGGGAGGAGGGGGGCGGGGGCGCCCTGAACAGGAGAAAAAAAAAGTTTAAATGAAAAAGGGGAAACCTGTATAACCAAAGAAGGCATTCTTACTTCGTGCGAAAAATATCGACAAAGCCTACAATAACAAACCGCGTTAACCTTAAATCCTGGGGTAGAGGAGAAAACTGGACATCCAAGGAAAAGTGAGTACAAAGACTACATCCCTAAATATAATAATCATTTTGTATGATACGGCTATTCGCGTGTGCCACATATGACAATGTGCGTCTATTTGACTTCCCTATTGGATCCCATATGGCAACAGGCGGCAATGCATTCGAGTCAATTTTACCCCGTAGTCTATATACATAAATCCCCCATCCCCTGGCTTAGGGCTTAGAGTTTTCGCTACAAGCGAGTGTTAGACATGTTGAGGAAGTTAGGCAGTGTCAGGTTCCTGGTGGCAGAGAGTGCGGATATCGCGGTTGGCACATGTGGAGTTTTCGGGTGGTGACCGCATCGGAATTTTGTCTGGGTGATCCGAGGGTTGTCTCTTCTCAGGCGGTGTGTGGTTGGTCGGTATTTGGGAGATTGTACCCACAAAATAGATAAGCTAGGTGAGATTTGCGTGAATCTTTTTGTGTATTACAGACCGGTTTTGGTGATTGGGTTACTTGGGAGTATACGAGTCTCTCGTTGTTTGTGTGTCTGGGCCCAAAATGTGAAATTTGAGGTGGTGACCGCATTGCAGCTTCGCCAGGGCGACTAGGTGACATGGGGGGGGAGGGGGCGTTGTCTCTTCTGATTGCGGGTAATAATTGAAATTCAGTTTCAACTTACCTTCCGAATTGAAGCCGAGGTTAACGGACGTAGTTTGGTGAACGGCGGTGGCATTTGCGGTCGAGCGAGTAGTCCCATCGTTCTTGGGAAGGGGGTTGATGCCCTCTTCGTGACCTTCCCCCACAGCGGGACGCTCGACCCCCTTCAAGCGGCTCGTGGAGACATTCGAGTCGCTGCGATCGGATTGTTTCCTCTCGGGTTTTCGCCTCTGAAAAAATTACCTTCAGTGTTATCTCAAGGTGAGGGGGGCCCAAACCGCAACTTACCTGGGGATGGTACATAACCCGAGTGGCGAAGGGACAACCGACATTAGTCTGAGTATGCACGCAACTCTTCATAATCTTGTATTCCCTTGCAAGACAAACCCCAAGGGACAATAGGGGTGCAACAGGAACACGACGAACTAAACAAATTTCGCCCCGAACTCACGTCAGACCGCATTTAGAGAGGATCCATTGTTTTAGGCTGTCTTATAGAGGATCCAGTACTCAAATCCGTGTAACCAATTGGTCCCCATATGACCCCCAGCTGGATCATAAGCTGGCTGAGAAGGCTTAATAAAATGGGCTTCGGACCAGAGGGGAGGGGGGCGAAGTCCGTACAAAGAGTGAGGATGAGAAAAGTGAACGTGTGTGGAAGATAGCTGCAGATCCTCCTACAAGCACTGGGGCTAGGAGGGAACGTATCTGTAGAGGTTACGGCTGGAATGGCACGCAATCAGACAGCGGTCAGCTGTTGTTGTTTTTCTCTTGAATTTAAAAAACAATAGCAACGAGGTCATCTCTAAAGTGGGGAAGATGGAAGGGAAAATATGGGGAACTTATCGAGCTGCAGGGATTGTGGAGGGGGGGGGGAGGATTCAAAATTGCAGGCACTGCGACCGGAAGGTCTCGCCGTTCATCGAGATGACACCTGAAACCACCTGGTGGGTGATAGTAATCAAAGAGAAATATGGGGCCAGTAGAATGGGAAGAGGGGGGAAAGGGGCAAATATCCTCCTTCCCTCCCCCGACGAGATGAGTGGACGAAAGCTGGTCGGCGAAAGACCACAAAATCAGGCGCCGGCTAAGATATATAAGCAAAAGAGGCTTGAAAAGAAAATGGCGAAAATAGGGAATGTTCAAAAAGGAATAATGCCAGACAGTCTTAATCTAGTTAAGAGTGCCGAAGGCACTGGTGCCGGAGGGGTGTCTCTCTCTTCCAGGTGTAAGGTATAACAAGGGGCACCCCCTCAGGGAGGGACAGGGGAAGGGGGCGTGTTAATGCTACTCTAACCGCGTAAATAATTGAAGCAGGGGAGGAGGTGAGGATCATCTTACCTTTTTCAAAAATGAATTTTTCTTGGAAACCTTCGAGGAGGAAGTTTTGCTAGAGGGTGAGGTCCCCTCTTTCTTGTCGGGCAGTTCTGCGAGGGCAGTTTTCAGCGCGACGTCAACAGGCCGCTTGTCTTTCAAATCGAGAGCGTGTTGCTTCAGCGCTTCCTGGATGAGCGGGTCATTTATCCCGGTGAAATCATACGTGGGGGATCTCTTCTCCGGTCGAGATATAACCTAAACGTAGTTTTGAACATTAAAATCACCCTCTATCCCCCAAATAATTCCCGTCATCCAAAATAACAAGTTAAAAAAAAGACCCCTCTCGATAATCACAATGGCAATACTAGTTATCAAGCAGCCTACGTTTATCTCTTTGGCGCCAGGGCGGAAAAGCAAACCTGGATCTTCAATAAATAATATGTGGGGATTATTTGGGGCGCTTATAAAGAGGCTACGCAGTTCTAAATCTGTTCCGACCTTCAAAATGAAGGCAAATCTCATGGTAGTGAGCCTATGAACAAGCAGGTACAAATGTATCGATGGGTATGTTTTTGTTTTTTTAAATTATAGCCCATAGGGAAATAAGAGATCAAGGTTCATCTTATTGGCACATTTGGCCCCTAAATTAAACGCCCACGTTCTCTATCAAGTCTTGTGCGATTACCCACTTCAGGGAGGGGGGGACCCATTGGTGTACAGTGAGGTTAAAGATGGTTAAAAGCTTTGTAGGGCTGTTTAAATGGATCTTTTGGATATAATCACTTGCCTTGGCATGGATAAGAAGCGTGCTCAGCGCGCCTGACACACATTCAAGGAAACTAACCTGTCGCTATGGCAACCGCATATTAGGCCTGCGTACAGCTCGACAACAGAAGTACGAAACTAAACCACGGCTTACCTCAACGCCATTCGTGTTGTAATCCAACGGATGGATTATATGTAGTTTCAGTTTCCTAGTTTCTCTTTGGTATCCCTCATGGGCCTTGGGCGACTTAGGTTCTTTCGCCCCTTTCACCGATTTCTCCCCGGAGCCAAATCGCAAGAACTTCTTCAGAGAGAAGACGGAGAGCGACTTTTTGGTGCGGTCTCGTCCTCTCTCCGAGGAGGATTTTCGCTTCACAGACGGAGGTGACGACGGCCGGAAGAAACCTTGGTGGAAAAAAATAGTTACCAAACATGCATTCCGTAAATCTCACTGCGGGAGGCGATAAAGTGAAGGCCAGGGAGAACAGGTATCAAAACAATGGGGATCACTCCCATGTAGGTCATCTTGAACGAACCATAAGCCAGAGGGTGTCTGGAGAGCAAATTACAGATCAACTAATGGCCGATTGGATCTTGATAGAAGTCACTCGAGTTAGAAGTATATAAAATAATGGATTAAGAGACATTCAATGATACGAGTTTTACCATAAAGACAACGTAACCCCCCAGTGATGACGGAGATTAAAGTCGCCTAAGCTGAGATGGTAACTAGTCCTAAAGATCCGGTATATCAGACTTGCTCACAATTAGAGCTGGGAAGGTTAAGAGAGCAAAGTTAGTAGCTTAGAGAGAGAGAGGGAGAGAGTTACTGCTTGCAGAGCTGCAGGGAGGGGCAGGTCAGTAGAATAGCGAGACAGCGCCTCTAAGATGAACACCCCAGTATGTGCTTCAGCCACAAAAGAAGCGGAAGAATTAAAGGGTCGAAAATCAGGGCTAGAAAGAAACGGACGAATGCCAAGTTTTTCTCTTCCGACAATTCCATTCAAGATCTAGCATATGGTCTTACCGGGGGAGACAACTGCATTAATTTTGCTGGCTCGGCGGGAGGGGCCTGGGTTGCCTTTCTAGAACTCCCAAAAGAGCCAGGCGGAGGCAATAATGACCGTCCGCCACGCAATAAGCTGGTTTTAGTAGCAATAGTTGAGTGAAGAGGAAGAATTTCGAATGGTCGCTCGGTTGGTAGAAGAATGTGGGGGTCAAACCTAGACGGAAAAGGCAATTCCAAAATTTGCCTGCGAGCAGTTTGTTTCGGAAGAAATTCAGTAGTGGCGTCACTAATACTGCTTATATGGGTCGAAACAGGAGGTGAACTCCTGTGGCGAGGGAAGACCACTCCCTAAGTCCTATGGAGCTGGGTCATCCGTCTCAGAAAGGAGTTTAGGATTCGGATCTTTGGTCACCGCATGCGCCTCAGCCACTTTGAGCTGTACGGGAGAACGCTCGTCCTGAAGAACAAATGTTTGTAAAGGAGTTGCTATCAGACATGGAGGAATCATTCACTGGCAAAATAATAGGTAAATCGTCATTCATGGACTTCGTATCTTGCCTTACATGCTCGCTCGCAGCCGAGGACAAAGAAAACGAATTTTTCTGTTTGCCTTAGGTCGTTTGTCACTCTTTTGCGCGTCCACTAAAGCGGGCAGATGAGAACCTGTACATAGTTTGAGATGTGTGCCGATGTCACAGCCTGATCGTTATTACGCTCCAGGGTTCTAGGCACACCACCGCTGAATTGTTGCACTTTCAGGAGGGGGGAGGGAGCATTATCAAAGAGTAGGAATATATGGGGGGAACAATCCGCTGATTTGAAAGACGTTTCGTTCCAGCGTCACGCAGAACATCGGAATATAGCGAACTAGACCGAGAGAATCGTTTCCTAACTGGACGTTGTGTTAAAAGGACGTCCTTCAAAATATGAAAATCGGACACGTCTTGTTTACAGCAATGTGGAATCTGCCCCAAATGGTACAATGAGCATGGCGACTGTCTGCAGGTGCATAGTTTATAAATAGGCTAGATATTTTAAAAAAAGAGAACAAAAACAACAGACAAAAAGAACAAAAACAACAGACAAAAAGACCAAAACATGATCAGGTCCTAGAGTGGGGCTTGCTCCCTACAAGGTACACGAAACACCAAAAATATATACAAGCTGGAGGAGGAGATCTTCCTGCAAAAATTCAACTATACCAGAGTGGGGAGCGCACGCATCCGTCCCGAATCCAAAGGACAAGAGGTAGCGACTCCGCTCGTCCCGGTACTGGAACAGCTAAGGCGTGCGAAGATCCTCCAGGCAGGGATATTGGACAAGAATATGCCGGAGTCTATGGAACAAGCAATCATCACAGTGAAGGTGAGAGGAGCGCTGCGGGGGGCGACAGAAAACGACCATCGAGGCATTGGGGGGTTATGGCAAGAGGAGAAGTTACGGCGCGATAACACGCAACTTTAGGTTTCTGTCGGACGTCCCTCATCTTAGCTATCTTGCAGCCCGAAGGGGTGACAAGGTTCCTGCCGGGTGTGAAAGAGTGAAACGAGGGTTCGGTCGTAGACTCTACAGATTGTTTAGCGTCCTTATTTTCCGCAATCCCTACATGTACAGGAACCCATCAGAAAACAAATTCGACATCCTTCCGGTTCACGACAGCCGTGGCGTCACGAATTCTCCCAACCAGGGGGTGAGGAGATTACAAAGTGTCGCGGATACTGGGTGCTTTGTGTCACTATAGATCTCAATCCGGGCTCCGAACAGGACACGGCGCGTAATCTGCCGTGCCGAGCGGTGTATAGTAACCAGTTCGGCCGCGAAGACAGACGCAGCGCCAGGAAGAGCCTAAGCCAAGGGTGAGAAGGCGTGAAAATCGACCCCTTCTTCTAATTTTGAGCGCGGCTCCAGCGTGAAACGTCATCTGCTATAGAATTCACAACTGGCCGTCCAATCGTGACGATTTTAAAACAGGACCAGCGAAGTCATTTGTTTCTGAGTCGAGAGACAAAGGATCATGGCATTGACCATATCCCAACCACCAAAGAACAAAAAAGTAAATCGATATGCAAACAGGCCAGTCCGATAGAGGGGTCGAATAAAGAAGGGACGGGAAGGAAAAGTAGCGGGGCTAGTGCCCCCCAAATGAGAAAAAACGAAGCAGGTAGATAGGTATAGTGGGATAAATACAATGCATAAACAAAATAGCTAAGACAAAGGAAAAGAAATAATAGGACGTAAAATTCCCCTTCGTCAGCCACGCCGAAGGTTATTTATTATGTTAATTTAACTTCGACGCAAGTGGTTAAGGGTAAGTTACTTAAACGGAGGGCCCCTGGGGGTAGATATTTAAAAGGTTCGTGCTGCCCTGTTGTATAATTTGATGTCTCGCGAGTAAACAAAAACAAGAGAGAAATTTCCTCTAAAGACCTGCAGCGTTTTGTGATAAGATGATAAATGGTGATTGCATTGATGGTTTCCCGTGGTTCAAATTACTTGCAAGTGATTTGAGCGAGTGAAGAGAATTTTGATATAATTGCGATAACAGAGTCATGGCTTGATTTGGCAGGTAATCACTTTAAACCTGAGGTTGAGATTGAGGGCTTTAACATGTTCCATACAGATAGGAATAGGAAGAGAGGAGGAGGGGTTATTATTTATATTAAAGATAATCTCCAGTGTTGTGTAAACAGTACAATTAAATTAGATGATAACACAGAGTCATTATGGCTAAATGTAAAGGAAGGTAAAAACAAGCTTGTCTTAGGATTATTATACAGACCACCAAATCTTAGTAAGGAAGCTTCAAATCTTCTGTGGCAGGAGATTGAACGGGCATGTAGAAGTAAGCATGTATGTATAATGGGCGATTTTAATTACAGAAATATAGACTGGGAAGCTCTTGTGGGTGATCAGGAGGCTGAGGAATTTTTGAATGTTGTCCAAGATAATTTTCTGAGGCAGATTATTAACGAACCCACTAGAGGTAATAATATACTGGATTTAGTTCTGACAAATAGGGAAGAAGTTATTAAGGATACTGAGATTGGAGGAAATTTGGGTAATAGTGACCATTGTGAAATTAGATTCAAGATGAAATGGAATGGTATTGATAGTAGCATGAACAATGTTAAAATTCCTGACTTTAGAAGAGCAAATTATAATGGGCTCAGGACTTACCTGGAGGCAGTTGTACAGAAACAAGGCAATGAAATCAATTCAGGAATAGATTCAATGATATCAGTTAGTGGAGACAATAATCACCAGGAGGAAGAGATTACAATTGAAGAGGAGTATGAAAGAATAATTGAGCAATTAATTACAGGTCAGATGATTAACATTCCATATAAGGAGATTAGGACTAAAAATAATGACCCAAAATGGATGACAGATAAAATTAAGCATTATATTGGCATTAAAAAGGGCATTTATAGGAAAATAAAAAATGGAGAGGATCACTTAAGGCAGAGATATAATGAACTAGCAAGAGATGTTAAAAAGTTAGTTAGAGTAGCAAGGAGAAATTATGAAATTAAAGTGGCAAATAGGGCAAAGGAAGATCCTAAAAGTTTTTATCAATTATACAAAACTAAGGTTAGAGATAAAATAGGCCCACTTATAGATTCCAATGGAGAATTAGTGAGTGATAGGGACTCAATGGCTGGAATGCTAAATGACTTTTTTCTCTCAGTATTTACACAGGAGGATACTCTAAATATACCTGAGGTGTCAATGATCTTTCGGGGTAATGATGAAGAGAAATTAAAGGATATCTTGATCACAAAGGAGATAGTGACAAAGGAAATTGATAAAATCAAAAGTAGTAAGGCACCCGGTCCTGATGAGCTCTTTCCTAGAATTTTGAAAGAATGTAAGGATGTGTTAAGTGAGCCCCTAGCATGCATCTTTAGAAAATCATTGGAGAGTGGCATTGTGCCAGTGGCATGGAAGAAAGCCAATGTGATACCTATATTTAAGAAAGGGGATAAAACAAATATGTCTAATTACAGACCAGTAAGTTTGACTTCAGTGGTAGGGAAAATGATGGAATCTATTATAGCAAGGAATATTAGAGATCACTTGGATAAGCATAAGTTGATAAAAGAATCACAGCATGGCTTTAGTAAGGGTAAATCCTGTCTGACTAATTTGCTGTCTTTTTATAGTAAGGTGTATGAAGCAGCAGATAATGATGAAAACTATGATATTTTATACTTGGACTTTAGTAAGGCTTTTGATCGAGTGCCACACTTACGACTTCTGAGCAAAGTTAAAGCACACGGGATCGATGGCAGTATATTTAGGTGGATTCAGTCATGGCTTGGTGACAGACAGCAAAGAGTTAGTATAGATGGAGTTAAATCTGAGTGGGGGTGTGTTAGCAGTGGAGTTCCTCAAGGATCTGTTTTGGGTCCCTTGCTATTCTTAATTTATATTAATGATCTTGACATAGGTATAAGTAGTGACCTGAGTAAATTTGCTGATGATACTAAGCTAGGTAGGGCCATTAGGGCTGATTCTGATGCTGTTGTAATGCAGGAGGAATTGACCATTCTGTCCAATTGGGCCGAGAAATGGCAAATGAAGTTTAACATAGACAAATGTAGTGTACTTAGTATAGGTAGAAATAATCCATTGAATAGTTATAAATTAAATGGGAGAATTTTAGGGAGGACTGATTGTGAGAGAGACTTGGGTATTTTGGTAAGTTCAGACCTTCGTCCTAGAAAGCAATGTCTAAATGCTAAGAATAAAGCTAATAGGATATTGGGATTCATTAGGAGGAGTGTAAGCAATAAGAGTGCTGAAGTCATTCTAAAACTGTATCTGGCGCTAGTTAGGCCTCATCTAGACTATGCGGTACAATTTTGGTCACCATATTATAGGAAGGATATTGATTTGCTTGAGTCTGTGCAGAGAAGGATGACAAAGATGATTGGTGGGCTAAGGAACTTACCTTATGGTGAAAGGCTCAGAAAACTAAATCTACATACATTGGAAAGGAGAAGAGTTAGAGGGGAATTGATTGAAGTCTTCAAATGGGTAAAAGGATATAATAAATGGGATCTGGGTAAGGTTCTTATACTTAGTGAACATGACAGAACACGTAGCAATGGGTTTAAGCTTGATAAGTATAGGTTTAGGAAGGAGATTGGGAGGAATTGGTTTACAAATCGTGTGGTAGATGAATGGAATAGGCTCACTAGGCATGTGATAGAAGCCTCCTCTCTGGGTAGTTTTAAGAATAGATTAGATAAATATATGGATGAAGCTGCTAGATGGGACTGACTTTTTTTTATGTACATATGTATATATTTTTCTAAGGAGTGGGAAGATTATATTTTGCGGTTGCATGAATGGACATAATCCTCTGGATGCATTTTATGTATATTGTAGATTAGATCTGACGAACTCCTGTTAAGGGTGACAATGTTGATGACTTTTCTCTGGTAAGAAATCTTTTGTGTGTTGAATGGAACAGGAGCTGCCAAGTGTAGGCCATGAATGGTCTTTTGCAGTCTCCTTCTTTTCTTATGTTATGTTATGTTAAGTGCCTTTGAATGGCTAAATGAGGCTTCTGCCACTAGATGGCGCCACCCAGAGCCAAATCCGATAACAGATTTGAAATCTCCAGGGTGAATAACCATATGTCCCATGGTCATATGGGTCATTTCATGACTCTAAATGGGTATAATTGAACGTTACTCCTTTTGTAAAAAAGCGACGCCTAGATCTGGCGTTTCGCCGCAGGTAACAAGGCCACAGACGATCTAGACCCTGTACGCACCAAAGTTCTCAAACAAATGATTCTGTGTTAAATTTCTGAGTGATTCTTTTAATTTCGGTACTCATTTCAATCGCAAATTATTCATTCCGCACAATTAACCACTCTAAACACCCTGATTTTTCGGATTTTAGTGAAGGGGACTTAACATTGTTGGGTTGAAAAAAAAAAATGGTACCGAATTTGAAAGAATCACACATAGAAGCATTGGATAAATCTCGATTCTATGCTGTAGATAAGTTGTGGTTGAAATAAGATTTAGCCTTTTTAATGAAGGATTTTTGGTAAACATGTAGATTGGCGGCGCGAACGATGGTACGTAAACTATTTCGTTCGTGTTCCAATATGTTTCACGTTTCTGCAGTAAATTTAAGGGGACTGCTCGTGTGGGGGTAAACATTGCAGGGGGACCCCCTACGATGATCCTGAGTTTCAATCAATTGGGGGAGGGGGTCTGGGGGTGCACAACCCCCCCAGTATATAATCATAATTGTTTATAGAATAATGTTCTAACGTTTACAGAACTAGGACTCAAACGCGCATGAATCTTCAGGCACGGGTGAACGAAATATAAACGCACAAAAATCCACTTTTTCGGGCGGATTTTTTCTTTCAGATTAAATCTTTAGATTTTTTTCGGGTTTCATATTTTGTGGACACAGTGTCCAGGCACAGGCGTTAAGAATAATAAAAAGGAAAACTAACGACGGAATCTTGGGAAAAATGCACAAAGTGAAGGGGGGCGTGAAAAGTGGGGAAAGTAATGCCCCATTAAGCAAAAGTACTATTTAAAGCAGGAGCCTGGAAAGAGAGAGAGTCTCCTGAACCTGTCGTTCGGGTAGTAATCTAATTTAGTTTTTAATGACCATTTATATATTAAAAGAACCTATACAAAAGGTTTGACAGGCACCCCTACATATTACCCAACTTTGAACCTCTCCGGCCAAGTAGAGGAATAAACCCGTAAACAAAGAAGCCAAATATCTACACCCTTCAGGTTATTTTTCCCGGGCAAACCCTACGTCATCGCAAGCCAGCGTACCACAGCCACAGTAGCACTCCTCACGATAGACACAACCAAAGGCCATCGGAACTTGGCGAGTACTGAGCGCGCAAATAATGCGCCCCGAGTCAATCCTCTCTGAAACTTTTAGGTATTCCAAACGGATATTTTCATCGAAGGGAGATTCTTTTTTGTTGAGAAAAGCCGATTTAATTATACGCCCGACTAAGGAATAAAAGGGGGAGGATTTAGAAGGGAATGTGAAACAATCCAAATATCAAGTCAAAGAGTTACAGTTTGGTCAAAAGTCACATTTCAATATTACGAGCGTTTGGGGAACTACATAGAATTTCAAGAACCTAGAGTTTAACCATGAGATCCGAACTATGGGTTGCTACAGCATATATCCCCCCGGGGCTCCATCCGGACAGTAACTACACCGGTTGTAGCTTAACTTCGAATCAACCGAGCCTTTTTTTAGGGGTTCATGTGAAGAATAGTGAACTCAACATCTGCAAGGGGGCGCTTTTCATGATATAGTAAAATTGGGTTCGCTATTCTTGACAAGGGAAGTCCCCAAGGATGTTTTCATAACTTAAAACGTTAGGTTTGTCCATGTTAACTTAACAACCAAAACACCATCAGGGTTTGGGACCAGCAGTCGAAAGTGTGGCGAAAGATGGATCAAGAATCCATAGTGATGAATGGCAAACCCACAAAAAGATGGCCAATAATCCAAATTACCAACACAGAGCCATCAACCACTCTTTGCACTGAGTACCATCCACAAGCAGACCTTCATACACAACATATTGAATCGTATTGGGGAAGACAAGACAATAATTAACAACATACGAGGATGCACACGCGAATTTCTTTCAGGTTATTTACAGCAACGTATCGATAGAAATAAAGTAAACAGGTTAATTAATTTCTATAACGCAATTGACACTTATTTCTATTTGGTAAATATGGAATTTACAGTCACCCACTTCAAGGAAATTTAACGACTATTTTTAGCTCCTCGCCGAAGGGGCGGAACGCTGCATGAAAACAATGAACATTGGAGCGCCTGCCTCGGCCCCCATACCCTCCCCGCTATTTTTACTCAGCTAGTAGGATTCATAATTCGAAATCAAAGGCGATTATCAGACTTCGTTAGGCGCTCTAATGTTCGTGCTTCTAAACTTCAGACATATAAGCCCCGCCCCCGAATGCTATTTAAATCAATCATATTTTCTTTAATATTGAGTAATATAAAACGTCCATATCATATTTTAATTCAGAAAAGAAATCCCTTCAAAATGATATATAATACAATATGATGCGATGCCAATTGACAATGTGACTGTGTATTCCAGTCACATTAGTATACCGTTCATTTTCATTAAGTGAAGATCACGCATGTTTACATTTTCCCTTTTACATGATATTTATATTGGATCACGAATGCTCTAGATGTCAGCTGTAGCACGTGAAACCCCCTTTGCGGGAGATTTCAGATGGATGCTTCTACGGAGATTGTTGGTACTATCTAAATAACTCTTAGCCTAGTTAAGGTTATATGTCAAAATGATGTGAAATGGGAAGCGATATGTTATCTTGTCGCTTGAGATGGGGGTGCTTAAGTTAAAAGTCCCCGAAAATTCAAAATTAAGTTTGTTTTGAAGGAAGAGGAGGTAATCTAACCTTACGAGAAAAATCAAAGACGCAATCGGTCGATAAGTTTAAAATAACCTGACTCGCGATTGTTACGTTCACCTAATAACTTATTGACCCTTATCATGTTGAGTACTACTTCTAAAGGGAGAATACCAAACTATTCTAGTACCAGATGTAAACGTCACCCTTAATATTTTAACGTTTAGGTGAGACGCCTCACTACACAAATGGAGTAAATTATAAGAAACTACCGGTGGACACTCAATTTGTGGTCGTAAAGGGGTGCCTAAGTTTAAGCTTTTCGTGTATCAAATGCTACAAACGTTTCACTACACAATAATAGCAAATTATTTGAAACCAACGATGTACCATATGTGGCGCAATTCGTAGGCAACGTGGTAGAAGAAAATGTGTTCGTACATTCATTTTTAGACATGTACATACCTGTTGAGGGATGTTTTCAAATCGTTCTCTCGCTATTCGTCACAAAGAGGAAGTTTATAATAAACCAAAATGACACTAGTATTTAGAGCTAACAAGTTATTAGAGTCGTTTATATTCATCCACTTTTTCCCTACCCCTTTCCCTCTAGGTCTAATATAATTGCCCTTGTTGGTTAGACCAGTTTCCTTCTTTCCCCTCCATTCAGGGTCCCAAAGAGACTACAAGGATCATTTGACATTTATGGTCTCGTCGCGCGACGTGACTCTTTTTTGTTTACTTTACGTTGATTAGTTTAGGCTACTTTAAGCTATTTATGTCTCGCCTATTGTGTTTATAAGGGTTTGTAATTTACATTTTAATTAGTTTAGGCTATTTAAGTTTAACCGATTGTGAATTTTTTCGGAAATAAAATATTAATTTAGGCTACGTTCGGCTATTTATGTCTCGCTTAGTGTTTTTTTTAGGGGGTTTGTCTTATACGTGTTAATTTAGGTTAGGTCACAAGGGTTCAGTACCCTAACCTAGCCTAACTCTGGCCTTAACTAATTAATATGTAAAATAAACACCTACAAAAAAACAAAGAATTTTTGGCAAAATAGGTTCAATAATTAATTTTCAAAATTTTCTCGAATTCTGAAATGATACGCGGGCCACACTTTGCCCACCTCAGGTATATTTGATCTCTTTCGCACACATGGCGAAGTTAAGGGAATTGATAGTGTGTGGAAGGTACATGGTTCGAGGAGACTAAAGAATAGGAAACGTGGGGTACAACAGACTGGGCGCGCACGCAACTCACCTGATTTGACGAAGCCGAATTTAGACGAGGATGATTCGGATTTGTTGTTCTTGCCGAACACGGCCGGATTAACGACGTGATCCACGGAGCGGGGCACGGAATGGGATCTGGTCGCGGGCAGCTTCTCCATACCCTGAATCCGGTAGACGGCCATACCTTCGTCAGAGGTCGTCTCGAGGCCATCTGCAGGAGGCGGACGGGAGGATAAATGGAGGCGGGAAGAATGAGTCTAGTTCAAGAGCAGATGCACCTCCACTTGGAGAACTACGTATGGACGTACTACATAAACATGAGAATTAAATAAACACGATAACGGTTAAAGTGGAATATCTATGTTAAATAGAGAGGGAAATATCTCGCTATCAAGGACCCTCTTAGTTCAACTTATGTCCACAATATCAAGATCTGACGTAGTTTGTCACTGGTCTTACTCACCCTTAACCGTTTTCGTTATTCCTAGTAGTGAGTACGGCGACTTATGCCCAAGTTGGCAGTCGCCAGTCCTAAAATAATTTTTAAAAAATTCGCTATTCTTCTTTTCCACCTTTCCCTTACATCTCATTCTCTCTCATGTACTATAAAAATGGCCTCATTGGATTACACCGGTTTACTTTTTAATCGTTTTTGTACGATTGAGACATTACGATTTTAGCTCTTCTTTTTTTCTTTTTCACACGCCTATATTTTTGAGCTTAAGTCGCCGTAATGTGAATTTCGGCCTACTGCTAGGCTACTCTAAAAATTCCACATACAAAAGACAAACAAGAAGCAAAGAAGCACGCTCCGGTGTCGGGGGAGGACCACCTCCCCCAGCGCAGGAAAATGCGACCTACAGCAAAGAGAATCAAATATATAATGGAGGCCAGCCTCATCCCCAAAATAAGTCAGTCTATAAGTCTGCGTGCATGAACTCATCTCGAGTACAAGGGACAAGCGGTACCGACCCGGCTCATCCCGGTACAGGGACAGGTATCGTGCGCGAAGATCACCAAGACTGGGACATTCAACAAGAATGTGCCGAACAGTCTGGGGCACAACGCAGTCGTTGCAGTAAGATGCAAGGAAGCGCTCCATCAAATGGCGGTGGGTCCCGCGAGTGTCCAGATCGAAGACGAGAGAAAGCAGCCTAAAGCCATCGCGGCATTGGAGGGTAGGTCCATGGGAACAGTAGCTGTACAATCGGACGCAACCTTAGGTTCCACTAGGCCATGATTCCTGCCATGTAGTTGGTGTGAGGAAAAGCGAAACTCTGGTCTGGCGCCCATTCCTCGCCAACTCTTTGGCGCTCTCATTCCCCGTAATTCCTAAGTCCAGAAACCCAGCAGAAGATAATGTTGACACCCGCCCGGCTCGCCGAAACCATGGCGTCATGAATATCGCGAACCTGGGGATGCGGAGATTCCAATGCCCCGAGAGCACTCAGGAAGCTTTGTGAGTCGTTATGGATCACAATCCGGTCTCCGAACGGAGCACGACGCGTTCTCTCTCGTAGCGAGCGGTGTATCGCAATCAGCTCGGCCGTGAAGACAGGCGCAGCGCCTGGTATAGCCCCACTGACTTCCAACAGAGGGGATACAGCGTGGAAACCGACCCCCTCCTGGGACTTGGAGGCAAAACTCCGAGCGTTGTTTGCCGAACAAGACGCTAAAGCCACTGTTGGCTTCGTCGATTTATTCGGGGATATTGGCCTCGCTATAAGTCTTTTCCTCCCTCCACCTCGAAATCTTTGGATGGAAGGTCGGCTACGGAGGCGGGGTTCCATCCTTGGAAGGAACCACCGTCTCTGAGCCACCCAGTCAAACATTGGGTGAAGGCGTATGAGCCGAAGTTCCTTTGGTTCGGTCCTCCTTTTAGGGAGGGGGGGGGTTCATTAGGAACCCCGGAATAATGCCTCACGACCACTTTGGAAAGTGCTACTCCTGTGAATCTAAGGACTCGTTGGAGGCGCGCGGCTGTTTCGCTTTACGGGAAACGGTCACGCTGGTGGAGTGGAGGGAATCCTGGTTTGAGCCGGCGGCCAACTATAAGTTGATGTCTTCTTTGGAGGAATCCATGAGTTCCCTAGCATAAACCACTCCTTTCACGAAGTCCATGGTAAAGTGTGGCGTCACCCTCAACGGCGAGCCATTAAGTGTCTGAAGGGTACTAAGCATGGCCGCCTCGGAAATGTTCGACGCATTCGCTACAAGACTTCCGTCAGAGAAAGGGGGTCACCTTCGGCTCTCTACCAATTAAGCTTGCTAATGCTCTACTCTGATAGATCATGTTGCCTTTAAAAAATATGCTACCATCAGCGGAGCGAATAACCAGAAAGCGCTTGAGTCCAGCAGACTCAAAAACGCCAGGTTGTCTCTGAATGAGGGGCCCCGACGTAATCGACTCCACTCAGCGCACTTGCGACTTTGGTCTTTGTCTGGGCCTCCGACACTAGGGTGCCTCGGGGCCAAACGTAACGAGCTTGGCCTGGTTACTTGTCAAAGCCTCGAAGTACCGGTCATTCCCCGTAACCCCCGCGGAGAGAGTGAATCCCTCCTATTTTATTTCTTCCACCCCAGAAGGGGCCCAAATCCCGGAAATACCAGCCTCGCCCAGATCATTCTTCGAGATGGAGATCTTAGCCGTTAATGTGGCACCAGGCGGGGGAAGGGTCCCTCCTCTCCGTGTGAGACTCTCGGGGGCCCATGCCACTTGAGGAGGACTTTGCAGAGGACTGGCACCGAGCCAAGGTTCGCCCCCTTGGAAAGCCCTGCCATCTGGAGCGGGGTTACATCCGGGAAGATATCCCCCCCAGGGAGGGCCTCCAACTCTCCTTAATTTTTTTTTTTTGAGAACCCATTTGGAGACTGGCAACTATGGCAAAAGTCGCCGTAATTAGCGGAAAGCCTAAAACTAGGCTATATTAAAAACGAAGAAAATAAAGATAGAAAAGGAACAAAGGCAAGAGACGAGCTAAAATATATATATATATTAAAACAAAAGCAACAAGGAGACGCGCTCCGGGGGGGGGGCTGCCTCCCCACGGCGCAGGAACATGCGACCTAAACAAACAGTCAAATTAAGTGAAGGAGGCCAGCCTCCTCCAAAAGTTATATAATCCGGAGGTCTGTGTGCACGAATCAGTCCCGAGTACAGGGGACAAATGGTAGCGACCCCGCTCGCCCCGGTACCTGGACAAGTAACGTGCGTGAAGATCACCCAGACTGGGACATTCAACAAGAATGTGCCTAACAGTCTGAGGGACAACGCAGTCGTCTCAACATAGTGCAGAGAAGCGCTCCATCAAATGGCGGTGCGTCCCGCTAATGTGTCCAATTCGGAGACAGCAGGAAGCAACCTGAAGCCGTCGCGGCATTGGTGGGTAGGTCCATGAAAACAGTCGGGACGCAATGGCACGCAACTTTAAGTTCCCCTCGGCTGTTTCCCATCTTCTTTGTCAAGCAGCCCTCGGCTGCCCGTTTTTCTGCCATTTAATCTGGTCACCGAGTCCTCCTCGCGGACTCCTTTACACCGTCACCGGCGCCCTCATTCCCCGCAATTCTTAGATATCCAGAACCCAGCACAACATAATCTCACATCCGCCCGGTTCGCTAAAACCGTGGCATCACGGATATCGTGAACCAAAGCCCCTCCTCTAAGGGGAGGTCACCTGACCCCGACAGAAGGGGCGGATGTCGAGGCCTCGCGTCCTTTATATTGCACCCTTTTTTTGGAGGGCCCTTGAGAAAGCAAAGGGGGATCCGACGTAAGTAGTAGTGAGTCGCCTTGTGCCAACTATTCAAAATGGGGTAAGGCGAAACCCTCAAGCCCGTCCAAAGGGAGAGGGAGAAGCACCCTCTCTGCTAGAAGTCTTGGATGCGGCCCTTAAAAGATGTGGAGCTGCCCGGGTAGCTGGTCAGGTCCTTAAGCCTAGACAACGGGTTGAGGAATGCTGACAGGCAGCGATGGGGAAGCGCACCAACAACTTTCTCAGGTGCAAATCAAAGAGTTCGATTCAACCTAGTGGTGGGGCGTCCTTAATTTGCACTCTGCCCTGGTGACAACAGTTCCTCCTGGTACCAAATACAGGTTGAAAGGTTGAAGGGATATTCGTAAAATAAAAAAAATAAAGTAGTGTTGAGAGGGCCGGGGGGATGTGCAGCTCATCTAGGTACCAGGTGTAACAAGCTACACATGGTACCTGATCAGAAAAACTAAAAACTAGAAATAGACAATCATAAAAGCTGGATCTGAAATACTAGTTTCAAAATCTTGCAAAAAAAAGAAATATAAAAAAATATCTACTCAAAAGCAACAATAGTCGTGGCCCAAGGGAACGCCACCCGGGAGACGTAATGAGAGTGTCAATTAGAAACCCCTTGGGGGGAGGTACGGAAGTTGTGTGCGCCAAGAAAGTGAAAAAGACGCTGTAGTTGGCTATGTGCGTGATGTGGAATGGAACTGCCTTCGCGCATACGTCAGACTCTGCGCACAGGAGCGATTGGCGGAAACTCTCTACAAAAGCCGAAATTGTTTGTATCCGCTCTCACTGGAAATCGAACCTGGTAGCCGGACGTGGGAATCCAGCACCATTTTCAACCCCTTTAAAATCACGAGGGAAAGAAAAGTTGATAGAATATATGATGTCCGCGACACGAAGGAGGTCAAGTAAATATGAGACTGAAAAAAAATAATAATAATATGTAGTGATTTAATCCTACAGGGAAAATACATATACCATTAAAAATAACGAAAATTTAAGTTTTATATAATTAATCATTCGTCACAGATGTTATAACCTAAATGACTACCATTACGCCTAGAATACACCTCTCGTGAGCTTCTCATGGCATCAAGGAAGACAGCAAATTTCCCTTTAATGATATATGCATTTGTTGTTTACAAATTATTGGCAGGTTTCTTGGTCCTGCATTTAATGGATTGCCCATATTTATTCCAAAATTATGCTCTCTTTTATCTGTCCTTCATTATTAGGAACTAATTTATCTGTGCAAGGACCTTCTTACATTATAGGATCGGGAGAATCGCAAATCTTTCCTCGCCTAAGAAGTTCGAGTAATCTTCGATGACAACTGGTTCCACGTACCCAACCCATTTTCGCTTCCTCTTATGGGGTATCAAGGTCGATTTCATATTAATATACCAAATAGCCCTAAAAGAGATCACTAATCATGGGTACTGCAAAGCAAGACCAAATCCACTAGGTTAAAGTAACCTGACACCTATCAACACGTAGAAGCGTACTGTACACGCTAATCAAGAGGGAGTATAGGTAAAAGAACTGAAAAATGTACTCAAAACTCTTGTACAGCCCCAGGGGTCCATATAAACCTCTTGGAGAACCCCTGGATTAGACCATTAAAGTCAAAGGACGAAATGGTGGTAACAAAAAACCCTAGGGTAGTGGGCGGTTAGGAGGCTAACCATTGGCAATGAATTATGGTACAAAAAAATCTCCCTTGGGATACTCACTTAAGGGGTTCAAGGTTATTGGTCCCACGGAGTTCCTAAACAAAGGGGTAGCGGAAGAGGAGCGTTCCGTCCGCCTCAAAGGAAGGATCTTCTGGCGATTATCAAGGTTCATGTAGTGCATTCGATTCGTTTTAAAATCTTCGTCTTCTTCCTCGTCTTCTTCATCGTCGAAATCGTCGGTAAACGAAGAATAAGAGTCTACGTCATGGGTATCATAAGGGGGGTGGAGGTGGGTATATGAAGCTGGCACAGAGAGTTCGCTAGGGGAAGGTCTTAATTGAGGGGAATTTTTGGACTCGCTACCTCGACGTCCTTCTCTACTTGGTTGAAACAATCGTCCGTCTGAGTCCGTCGAAATGACCTCAATTCCTTCCGTCTTTCCAGAACGAACAATTTCCCTATTGACGTCAAAACCTCGCTCATCTGTCATCTCCTCTTCATCTTCGTGGCATTCTTCAGTCTCCTTGGGGAAGAGTGCTTCCGACAGCGCTCTTTGAGATAATTCAAATTTCGCCTTACACACAGCCTCATCAATTTCATCATCATCATCCACATATGCATTGGAGGTAATTGGCAACTCGAGGCTATCTGGCAACTCAGAATCCAGTTTAGTTATCATGGGTTCACAGCTTTGAGAAACGTTTGTCGATGAAGAATAACCTGAAGAAGAAGAGGGCGAAGGAGCGGACAGTGCGGCTATCGAACCTGAAAATCCTGAGTCTGCAATAGTCACTGGAATGTCGTAAATGATGTCTTTAGTATCCTTGGGAGATCCCGTTTCTGAAATAGGAGGCTGGAATTCAGCCGGTGTTTTAGTAGTCACGCCACACGGATACTCGGTGGTATTTAAGTCACCATCTTCAGAATTATCCTCTGGGAACTTCTCCGAAGTTACTGTCTCTCCATTCACTCTCTTTTCTGAACCAATCTCCCTAGTGAAAACCTTGGAACTACTCTTAAATGGTTTGATCGGTACTTTAGGTTTATCTTTTAAGTAATTTGGCTTAGGTGTAGTTGCGGGTTTACCCAAAGAAACGCCCTTAAGGGAAGAAGACGGAGTATGTATGGCTGATTTTTGAATACTGGCCGTTAAACCTGTCTGGGTACTAGGCGACTTAATTCCGCGTAAGAATTCTGGCGTAGAATAAATCACTGAGTTTATTTCTTTGAGTTCAGTGAGTGGTCGCACGACTCCAGAGTGAAGGAATGAAGAGTTAGGAGCATTTGACCCAGTAACAGGCGTTCCAAAGGTCGACAAAGAGTTTGAACTACTTGGGGAAAGGTTCGGTTTATTCCCTGAAGCCTCGGTAGAATTTCGCGAATTATCAAAGGTCTTTGTTTTCAATTTTGACGTTGAGACCTCGGGCGTTTTAGAGAGATCATTGTTCAATATTTGATGCTCTTTCTTCACACTTATATTACCTACTACTGAGTTGACATCAGAAACAAAAAAGGATTTCTGTAACGTCGGTGTTTTTAAGTCTTCGGGTTTTGTCGAATCGTCTTGTTTTTGTTCGTTTTCTGAATTTAAAATTGATGCCAGACACGATTTCGTGATTTGAGATTGAGTTGCATTTGCCTGAGTACCGACAAGGTCCTTTTCGTTCAATGTTCTCTCTCTTCCTTCTCTTACAGAGGTCGTTTGTGAAGATAGTGAACGGTGTTTATCGGAAACCGAAGTCTTTGACTGGGTCGTATCAACAGTATTATTATTTATTCGATTTGTATGAATCCTTCCCGGAGTCTCGATAGAAAAAACACTTCCTCCAAGCTGACTTTCCATAAAACTACTTCGTCTTTGAATTGTTACCATATTCAAAGGGACAACAGCTGATGAAATTTGATCAAAGGCATCTTTTGAAGTTTCAAGTTCTTTCTTGGGAGTAATAACCTCTGAATCTGTTTTTGACGTTTTTACATATTTATCTTCAGTCAAATTTCTTCTTTCTGCAGATCGAACAGAATGATCGAGATCTTTGTTTTCTTTATAAAGACTTGAACTACTTGGAAACATTTCTTCTTTTGAATTAGTCGAGTGACATGGATAATTGGACATATCCTTCACATAAGTCACTTCGAGATCCTCATCCTTTGGAACGACTTGAGGGTTAGGAAGGTCTTCAGGTTGTCTACCAGAGGTTTTTAAGTCTTTGGCAGAAGTTACGTTAGAGGTCAAGGTAGTTTCTGAAGTACCATTATTTGCTGGAGTTACTTTGGTAAATATAGGTGACCTCGATTCTAATGAAGATGGCGAGGAAGACTTATTGCAGTTTGACAATGATTTGGTAGAAACGGTGTTTACAAGAGTTGATTTGGGATAATTTTGAGTAATAGGGGTGGTCTTGGGAGAATTAGCATCGGATGACTTGGAGGCATTATCTACTGATGATACGCGAGTAATTAAAGAATCTGTTGTTAATATCGGCAGAGTAATATCTACAGAGGTTACTTTAGGAGAGGGATCTATGAACGTTGTTGTGGGAGAAGCGTCTATGGACGTTGTTTTGGGAGGGGCGGCTATGTACGTTGCTTTGAGAGCGGTGTCTGTGGACGTTTTGGGAGCAGTATCTATGGACGTTGTTTTGGGAGCCTCATCTATGGACGCTGTTTTGGGAGCAGCATCTATGGACGCTGTTTTGGGAGAGGCGTCTATGGACGTTGTTTTGCTAGTTATCTCTGGAGAGTTATCTCTGCACGGTGCTTTTGGAAGGATATCATCTACGGAGGATACCTTTGATGTGACTTCATCTATAGAGGTAACTTCCGTGGGAATATTATCGAATGACGTTACCATTGGAGAAATATCATCTATGGAAGTTATCTTCGACGAAAAATTGCTTACAGAAGCTAATTTGGAATCAGTTTCGTACATCTCTTCATAATGAGAATTTTCTCTCATTTCATTTTCTCGGGAAACAAACTTGGGCTTTATGCCTTGCATGGGAACGCTTTCTTGGTTGACTCCCGCCTGGGGAACCACAGAACTCGGTTGTGAAGAACTGAAGGGAGTAAAATTTGTTTTAATTTGAGGTTTGGCTCCCAAAATCGGCTGTGAACGCTTTAACTTAACTCTAACTTCCTGCTTGTTGGAGGGATCGTCCACGTGTTTGGTTTTATGAGTACCATCTCTTGACTGGTCAGAAGACTCGTTACCATGCCGACCTGAATCCTCCGCCAAATTGTCATTCTCGGAATTGAAATTCGTATTTTTCTCTGTGAGGCGTTTCAGAGTTCTGTCTTCCAGGGAAAGCTCCGACGAGGAGATAGACGAGTTATCATCATCATCGTCATCTTCATCGTAGTCATCATCCGAGTAATCAACGTCCCCTCCGTAACCGATGACTTCGTGGTCGTCCTTGAATGAAATGGATACTTTCACGGCTCTTGAATGAGTAAAAGATAAAGAGCGGGACTTTAAAATCCCCGGAATGGGGTATTCTTCACTATGGGCACTATCAGACTCACTTTTGACGGAACTGGCATCGCTGTCCGCCTTCACTTCCATGTCAGAACAACCGGACACATTCCCAGAACCAACCGATGTGTCATGACTCGAATCCGAACCCAAATCGCTGCTAGAGTCTCCTTGAATACGTTCGGATCTTTCAGCATGCTTTAGCTTAGTATCACCAATTATCTGTGTTAAAATCCACGAGTCCTTGGGGATATTGGTCGTGTTGACATCATCGACGCGCTTGGGAAGCACCTGTTCCTTATCGCTGACACACAAATCACTCAAATTTCGGTTCTTCTCATTTTCTTGTTTGATAATGGAATTCATTCCTTTAATCAAGCCAGGGGACTTCAAGATCCGCGAATCATTATGGCTATTATCCAGCATCAAGGGATTCCAAGATTTACTGCCGTAATAGTTACGAGGATAGAGCCCTGGTCGACCGGCTACACTTACATATCGGCCCCCTAAATGGCTTCCATCGGGATAACAACCCTTTTTGGAGGCTTCTACCAAGTCTTTTCCTCTCAAATTTCCATGCTCTTCCTCGGACTTGAAGCAGTTTGAGCAGAGGTCTTTCCTCCAAGCATTTTGGACGAAGGTCTGACAAATCGGCGACATACTTCGGTCTACAGTTGCTTTTCAATTTCTCGTAACTTGCGTAGAGAGACACCCAAGGCCATGTCCGAAGCAAACAAATTCTTCAACTACCTGAAACCGGAAAAAATAACGTTATTAATAACTCATTTCTCAAAAATAGACATTCCCTACGTGAGATTAACCTGCATTCCTAATGTTCTATGTGGATGGCGTGTACACGTTCGTGGAATGATTCTTGAGATTTACTCCAGGGAAATGCACCCAACTTATTCTACTTTACAGCGGCTTCAACCGCAATAAAACGGGATTCATTACTTCCACTGGATCCTAAAATAATAAACTCACATCATCAATTAATTCTATAATCATCATGGAAAGGTGAAGCTTGATATATCACCACAATATCTTCCCCGGGTTCAATACACTCGGACTGTTGTCGGCCTAACGAGCATCCATAGGTTTTTTTTAATTTACTGGAGATGATAATTGAAGAAGCAACAAACGAGGATGTTTTTACTGTGGAAAAGGAAAGAGGGAAGATATAGAACGGAAAATTATAATATATTTGGGAGAAGAAATGACTTTGCCAATGTAACTAAATATTAACTTTAACAAAACCTTTGTCATTAAGGAAGTATTAGGAGTGATTTCCCCATCACAGAAGTCTGAGAGATAAATAGAACGTCTCTACAGTACGTTTTATGGACCCAATCACCTTAGATTGTGCTACCGCACGTACTTCTAATTCACCTTTATACACGTGTATTACTGTGTGCCAATTACTACACAACAACATCTCACAAAAACAACCCACACTTACACCAGGGTTAATTCCAAACTATAATAATAATACAACCATAAACGAGAGTATAGGATATGATCGCTACTAAATGAGGATAATTTTGCTAATAGATAATTGCGCCGCCCGTCCATTAACAATCGTGGTCATGGTCCTCCGACCGGACAATGAAATTAACATAAAAATGCGAATGACAATAGCTGAAAAGCCCGTGGGGACCATAGATGTGTCCTCGTTGGAGAGGATGGTGCAGACAGAGCAGTAGTAGTGTGATATCAACCCCAGCGAGTAGGGAAACCCTTCGTGACTCAAGGGAGGGTCGCCTATTCTGCCTCAAAGCAGTGTGGAATGAAAACACCTATGGTAGGTTCTGGGACGGAAGTGTTACCTTAGGTGTGCGAAAAGACAGCGGTAATGTGATTGGCTATATGTCTGATGATGTACTTGACCGAGGCTGTTTGCGCGGGTACCCTGGTTCGACGCAACTGCCTCATTGACGGCTGTCCCCTACGAGCACAGCAAACTCTTGCATAAGCCTTCGACGGTAATCCGACGCCTTATCCAGCCATCGAGACCTCTGCGTAATACGAACACTCCATTAATCATGAGCTTCATAGATACACCCCCCCCCCCACACCCCGCCTCCAAAGTATGCTCATTTTAAGTGCCCATCAACGCGAGCCGCTTCCCGAAAATTGAACGTGAACCAGTCAAAAAAAGCTCGGCTAAAGGGATGAATGGGGTTGCTTTGTTCACGTGAGTCGGGTTTGCTGGAATTTGGGCAAAAGGAAACGCCTTATTTTTTTTACAAAATAAAAATAATAATCCAGAATGAAAATATGATAGAGCGGACGATGCCTCCCCCTTATCCCCCGTTCATATTTTTTGGGGGGTCAATGCGCTTTTCAAAGATTCAAACCGTTCACTAAAACTGCCTCAAAAGCATCTCGCTGTCCGTTGTGAAACCATTAAACCAGGTTATAAGATTCGTTTCTTTTCTCGAATTTCCCTGATGTTGACCCTCCCCACCCTAGGGGGGACGTAGAAGAAAGGTGGGGGAGAGTTTTCTTCTCTTGTTCACCTGTTAGATTTTTCGTAATGAAATATTTTTACTTCTGGTTAACCGTTGCATTTCCTTCGCTATAAAAACAATCCCGAAATGCATTTTCAAGAAGAATTTCCCACCGATGGGAGAATTTTTATGTTTTATGTTTTTTTTTCCCATGAAAAAATCCCATCTTACTTCCTTCCTTATTCTTGAATAATAAAAAATGTGCCCCAAATAGTTTTGTTACCCTAAAGTGTTTTCATTTTCTTTTATATAAGAATAAAGGGATACTCGAGTAAAATTATACAACAGAGAAGCATATTTTTTTTGTAAACAATAAAAAAAGGGATTTCGCGTGTTAGACGAATCGGTAGCTAAGTGCATCGTTGCCCCCTCTTAAAATTTTGAAAAGATTTATTTAGGGATTCTCAGCCTCCCTTGAGTGTCGGGTGTTTTTCGTTACAAGAACTCAATATATATCTTTTGTATTTTTTTTTCGAGAAAGAACCATTTATTTACATTTTCACACATGATATCTCCTTTGCTATTTTTAAGACCTTAAACCTCACACTCTGGGGTATATATTCTGCCTCTATTTAACGGGCATATACCAAATAAACTCAAAGAACAATACTTGATAATGGTAATTTCCCCTAACCATACATGCTAATTAGGTCAAACTCACTGCATTTTAATTGCCCCAACATTTTTTTTATTATTTTGGGGGCCTCTCTGAATTATACACCCAATTTTGATAATCGGTTTTTGGAGAGCGCACTTTAAAATTAAAACAAAATTCAACTACATAAAAGTATAATGATTAAATGTAGAAATTTATGTCTCCACCTGTGTGGAATTGAGGATAAATCGCAGGACGGTGCTTGATTTTTTTAATGTAAAAAAACACGGGATATCTACGCTCAATCGTTTTTTAAAAAGAGGTTCTTAAAGTGGTGAGGTTAAAGGAAGTGAAAATTTGCGGGAAGGTACATAAACTATACGAGAAGTACTTGGATCACTATGGACCTATCGAGAAGGTGCGCAACTCTCCAGAAACTAGACGATCCACATAACGCTTTTCCAATCCCTAACGCAATACAAGAGGAGCATCCTGGGCACCCCGCGGTCACCTAAACAACACTATTATAATCATCAGTTAGAGGGAGAAGTACGCATCGGAACTTGAGAATCCAAACTTACTGGCACAAACAGAATATCCCCCTTCTTCACCCCTGTTCCCATGAACTGGGGTATAACACAGTAGATAAAACGAGAGACATAAAAAAAAATCTCCCTCTTCTTCTCACCCGCCCTCGTACTCCATTTAATCTAATCATATCAGCCCCCGACACCTGCCAGGGGTTTTGAAGGGGAAGGGGGGTGATGGAAAGGGAACGGAGAAATGCTCTCAAATAACAAATCTACAAGAGAGGACCGACACAAGACAAGACAAGGCGATTACGACCACTGAAACCTCTTTTTTCCCAGTTCCTCCATTGAATTATTTTGTGTGTGTGAATGCAGCACAGGTAATTTCTAGCTCTCTCCGTTGTTGTTTTCTTTTTTCTTCCAAAGACATTCTGACGGGGGATAGATACCACGTTGTTTTTCCCATTTTTAAGATAAAGGGGGAGAGGGTCGTCTATTATCTTGCTGTGGTACATGTAGAAAAGTGTAAGCAAGGTTTGAGTGATTTATTCTCTTTACTTATTCCAGTTCTCTCTTTCTCTCTCTCTCTCTCTCTCTCTCTCTCTCCCTCTCTCTGTGAGCTACCTTCCAGTTCTCTCTCTCTATTTGTGGGCTACATTCCAGTTCTTTTTTTTTCTCTCTCTCTCCCCCCCCAGTTCTTTATTTCTTTGATTCTTTTTCATTTGCGGTTCTTTATCTTTTCGTGCAAAATAACTCGGTTTGGATTGCCTCTCCCCCGAGCGCTGAAAACACCGAGGAACCAGCATTTATTTTACTTCTCCATAAGTGAAGTGTGTTGACAAACACAAATGAAAGCATGAGCACAACCACTTCAATATAACTCCACCTAGTGGAATCCCCTCGAGGATCGTTTCACTTTTAAAGTGGATTTGTCGCTGCGGAGATGATTAGAAGGTGCCGGGCTGGACCTCCTCCCATTACACGCCTTCCATTATACCCTCCTCCATTTTGCTCCTTTTAGTCCGGACTTAACTCTCCTATTATATGTAAGCCCACTTTTTTCGTTCGTGCCCAACCTTACCCCCCAATTTTTTTTCACTCGTTAAGGTGGGCTAACCGCTTTCAGCCCGTGGGGCTATGATTTTGATCGGTTGGGGTGTGTGGGGTGAAGTAGTCAGCCTCAGAGAGGGAAGGGGTGACGAAAAGGGGGTTGTTTTGCCAGAGGCGAGGCAGTGTTTTAATTTTCGCTCTTATTCAATGGTGATTTCCCTGAAAGCTCATATGTGTGTGTGCGAGAGAGGGAGATAAAAGATGAGTGAGAGAGAGAGAGAGTGTGTGTGTGTATGTGTGTGTGTGTGTGCGCGCGCGATTAAATCCTCAATATAAACCAACAACAGCATTCCACGTGATGAACCACAACAAAATGTGTATGTGGGAACAGAAAATAAGAGCCGGGCATTGAGAGAGAAGGGGGCAGGCCAGAGCTCTCGACCCACTTGAAAAGTCGTTAAGATGTGGTTTCCTTGTCGCAATCCGAAACCTTCAAAGTGATGAAACCGGTTTCCTCTCCAAGACAGGTTACGCCAACCTCACAATTCGGGATGACAGCTATGATGATACCACGGTGCCGAGGGATGGTAGGCACCAGTCGGGTAGTCGGTGATGGTTGGGGAAGTGGGTGGGAACTCTTTAGATACCCTATAATGGAAACCCTCAAAGGCACATCCAAGGATTATCATTGCGTAGGGCTGTAAAATACAGTTAACGTTCGGGCGCGTGGCCTATTGGGCGATCGAGCTCGGGTCAGGATCGCGGGTTTGAGAAGACATCGCCCTGAAATCGGATCACTCACGAACGCTTCAATGGGATCAAGTAAAGATAGTCCCTCCTAAGACAAAAAGGAGGGATTAACTTTACTTGGTTAATTGGGAGAGGGATGACCTTTACTTGGTAAAATGGGAAGTATACGAGGTTATGACATCATTTTAAAGCTAATGGAATAAGCATAAACTAAGAATTAAACGCATGCTAGTAAGTAAGAGAAAAATGCTAAACTCTTGTCTACAGGAATTTATGTGGCTTGAAAGACAAATAGAATGTTTGCAATGATTTTTGCGATACGATTGCAAGCCAATACCGTTTTAATTAAGTTATTAAAATTTATTTTCTAGAGTTGTACAAAGTTTACAATTTTTTTAAAACTTTCTAACAAATATGTTCCAAATAAATTTAAGTTATTTTTTTTTATTTTATCTTGCTTGATCCTTTCAATGCGCGTTAGAAATGGGCGGGGAAACCGCGTACACTGTCCGGTTTACCGCGCCCAGGTACGAATCGAGTTGGTAGATTGAATTTGATGGGTATATGCGATGAGGAAAAGAGACGGCGAGGTAGCGAATGTGTCTAACAGACGGAAAGTGCAGATGCTTGTGATATGCGAAATGATTATGACGATGAATGAAGAATTAGGGATGAATGGAATGACATCAGATGCTATTTATGGGTGTAGGGATAAAGAGGGAGGACTAAAAAGCTATTGAATGAAGGTTGACATGATGTTTGAATATGAGTGTGTAAGCTCGAGAGGTATATGGGTGAAATTGAGATTTGAAAAGATGCGTGTAACATGCTTTTGGTAGACCAGACGAGAATGAGAATGTAAAGGAAAGCAATAGGCTTTGTGCCGAGAAAAACTTGCGGCACAAATGTTCTAGCACAAATGCCCAAAGCACACACGGACTGGGCTCATAGGAAAAAAAGTAAATATAAGAATATAACTGATTTACTCCTGGTGAGAAACATCCTGAAGAATGTGTTTGGTGTGAAAGTTGTGAGAGGTATGACCATGGGATTGTCTGACCGCATGAGTGTGTTAGTGTAACGTCAAATTGGTTGGATTGTTGAAGCGAAAACGAAGGAAGGCGACTAAAAGCGAAGATAATGTGAGAATGTTTGAGAATAAGAGCGTCAATAAAGAGGGGAGATAAAGGCAAATGGAGAGATGTTAGAAATTGACAGGAGGGTAGGGTTGTAGTGGATGTGCTAAAAGTGGGGAGTGCGATATCGAATGAGGGAATAATAATAGACACGAGGGGATAGTATGCGTGATGCGCACTATTATAATAAAGTCTTCATAGCGCTATGTGTATGAATGAAGGCAATTAGGCGAAGCGAGTCATTAATTGAAAGCGCAAAGGAAGAGTTGAGAAGGAGCGTCAACGAGGATCCGGATAGGAACAGGAAGTTTGGAGGGGAGGAAAGCGAGAAAAGTGAGAGGGCAAAGAGAAACATAACTGTTTAAACAATGATAAAAGAAGTGGTACTTGTGAGCGATGGTTGGGGTGAGAGTAGACGGTGCCTTCCCCCCCCCCCTTAGCTCCAGTTGGGGCGGTGGGATTTTAACAAGCATTCTCCCCTCCCTTTTTTTCCTTTTAAGCCCTCGCAAGGGGGTGGCAGGTGAGACATGGACCCCCTGGTTGCGGCTGGCATCTAAAGGATTGCGTGCCCTTCCGGCCCCTATACCTGCAGGAGGATTTGCGGCTATATACCCTATCCTCCACACATTTCACATCTTCTAGTTTCATCACTTTCTTTACATATCTCGCTTTACAAGCGTTCTGCGGGAGATGCCTCGTTGCTATTGCGCTTTGAATTCGATGATCTAGAGAAAGCCGCGCAACTCTCCCGTACCTCTCAACCCACCTCAGAGAAGCCATCCTCAATGGAAAGCTGGGTAGGTGCATTTACAAGCCCCACCGAACAAACACAGACACTTGGAAGTACGAACAGAACACCGAAACTCGCCTTAAGGAAAGACGTAGCTGGAAACCCTTGCGACCTCGCCACGGCATTTCAGTTCGCACTTTCGCCCTCCTCCGCTCCTGGAAGGAGCCGTTTGACGTTCGCCATCGCAAGCCTCGTCGCTTCTTCCCTGCACCTTTCTTTTCTTACTACGTCCAAGAGCCCAGCAAAGTCGAAATTCGACAGAACTCACTCATACAGCGAATTCAAATTTAGAACCCACTCATACGATGAAATCGATCAAAAGACCCACTTAAAATACCATATTCTAACAAATAGCACCCTATAATGTACTAACTCGCCCATTAGAACCCGGTGGAAAGTATGAATTCGATTAAAACCCACTCGGTAATACGAATTTGAAAATATAACCCACTCGACGGTGTGAATTCTAAAAAAACAAAACCACAAGAGCAAATTTCAAAATGGAACAGATACATAAGATTCGAATGAAAAATCCACTCATAAGCACTCATTCAAACAAAAACCACCTCGAATATACGAATTCGAACTTGGAACCACTCAAGAGCACGAATTGGAACATAGAACTCACTCACCATCATGAAATCGAATAACGATCGTACTCGAAAAAACGAATTATAACAAAGGACCCATTCAAAACTACAAGTTTGGACAACGAACCTACTGAAAATAAACATTCAAACAAAAACTCACTCAGAAGTAAACATTCCAACAGAGAACTTACCCACCTCAAATTTCACATTCTAACAGAGAACATACTCTTAAAGTATAGATTCAAAAATAAAACCCTGCCAAAAGCACAGGTTTGACAAAAAAAAACAAAAAAAAACCCGTACAAATTCGAACATAAAACCCACTCAAAATCAGGAGTTAGAACAAAGAACCGACCCTAAATCACGCAATCGAAAAAAGAAGCAATTCAAATACATGCATTCAAATAAAGAACTCATTCAAACATAACCCATTTAAAAGTACACATTCGAATGAAAAAAAAACACTAAAATATACGAATTTGTATAAAGAACTCACTCAAAATTAAAATACGAATGTGAATATGAAAAACTCAAAAGCAAAATTCGAACAAGAACCCGCTAAAATGACACAATTAAGCAAAGAACCTACTCAAAGGTACAATTTAAAATCAAATATCCCACTAAAATGTACCAAATATAATAAATAACCCATTAAAATGTATCAATATAATAAAGAACCCACTAACATATATCAAATAGAACGAAGAAACCACTCAAAATTATAATCTCCCTCTACCTTGCGAACAGAGAAATTGTGAACCCATCCATTATTTAGCCGCACTTCTGCCCCAATTTGGTGTACCCTGCGCCCCCCTCCCCAATCATTAAGTGTCAGATTTAGCCTCAAGCTAAATAAACTACAGTTTAGGACCTCTATCTACAAATATCTCACAAAATGTCATTTCTTGCTTTCAAAATTTTGTGTTGTTTTAAAATAACTTTATATACAATTTATTTTAAAATAATTTGTATTCACCTCAATTACCTTCCTATTTCATTTTCTTTTAGGGCAACCCAAGGTGCCGTTTTGGCAGGCACGCTTGCGAGACTTTCTGGCGTAACGTTTTATAACTAGTGGCCTCCAAGCATTATACAGTTTAGGGACTCACCAAGTCTCAATCCGACCATGCCCCTGGTGGCATTATTCCCCCTGATCTGAGAGGTTAAAATTTTTTTTCACAAAATCGTGACATTAAAACCGAGGTCGGGATGCCAGGAGCCTCAGACCATTAATGGACATCAGTTCCGACATATTCTGAATCCGACCGATCTTTGGTGTAGTAACCGTTGTTTGAGGGCGGATGGTGTTACTGTATATGGAACCCCCAAAATTAAGGCAATTTGACTCTTAATATATATTGATTTAAGGGTTATTATATTTTATTAATAGAATCCAAATTGGGAATAAAAGGGTTAATATTGGCAATGCGAAGGCGCTACTTTTGCCCGTGTTGGTAGACGCAAAATACCGGATCTAAGGAACGGAATGACTGCCACAAAAAATCAATCTTATTTTTTTTTACCGAGTAAAAAAAATGGAGAAACTTGCAACCTTATTTCGTATTTCCGATTAATTTGGCGAGGTGGGGCGGGCGTGTGGTTTTTTTTAACGCGCCCATCTGTCGTCTACCTTCAACGGCATAAGTCGCCATAATTTAAAATTTTAGCCTAGTGCGAGGCTACTTTAAAGTTAAGAAAACCAAACTAAAAAAAAAAGAAGCCCAAAGCAAAAAGGAAGCCCGCTCCAGGGTTGGAAGGGGACTCGCCCTCCCCGGCGCAAGAACATGCGAGTCAAATAAAATGGAGGAGGCCAGCCTCCTCCAAAAAGTCAGATAATCCATGAAACCGCCGCAAGTACAAATGACATAAGGTAGCGACACCGTTCGTCCGATACCGGGACAGGCAACGTGCGCGAAGGTCACCCAGACTGACTGGGACATTCAACAAAAATGTGCCGAACAGTCTGGGGGACAACGCAGTCGTCGCAGGCGTGCGCTATATCAAGTGGTGGTGCGTCTCGCGAGTGTGTCCAATTCTGAGACGACAGAGGGCGACCTCAAGCCCTCACGGCATTTGGGGGTAGGTCCGTGGGAACAGTCGCGGCACAATGGCATGCAATTTTTAGTTCCCCTCAACCGTCTCCCATCTTCTTTGCCAAGGAGCCTGATTCCAGGCAAGTAATCGGCAGTATGTGTGTGCATGGGGGGCCTAATGGTGCCATGCTAGCTATCTAAGCGGCGGGTGCAGGCCGTAGCCCGGACACCCCTGCTGGCTTTTCGAACACCACTTATTGAGAAAGACTCGCTTAAAAGGAGGGGGTAGGATGTTTATTTCGCCTCTCTTTTGGGGGGGAGGGGAGAAGCTCTTGAATCACCACAATTAACATAAACCTTCCATCCTCTAATTATAAGATTTATAATACAAAGTCGAAAAATAACGTTAAGGAATATCAAAGCCGGTATATAGCAAATAATCCAGAGAGGAGACTCTTTGGACCGCGTGGAAGCAGCAGAGTGCGCAACTCTTCTAATCTCATACCCATTCCTCAAAGATCTCCCATTAGGGGTCTTCATTAAAACTCTTTTCACCCATTATCGACGTCACAGGTAGAGACGGATCTTGCTAGTTTATAATTATCGCTCGATTTTGTCCTCGTGTAAACCCTAACCTTTCCAACTAACTCCCCACGTCTCTTCATTGTCCGCTCACCCCCTCCCTCCCTCCCTTCCCTTTCCTTCGCCCCCCCCCTTCCACTCTTATTCACTCCCGTGCTTTTGTTCTCCAATTCTGCAGTTGTCTCACTCGTCTAACTTCCGCTAATAAGCGACACCTTTTATTCGGCAAATCCTTGACGATGATGAGGTTGGGTTTCTAAATCGCTTTAAAACGAAAGCAAATCTCTTCCTCCTTTTAGGGCGGGAAATGATGTCTAAATATTTATTGAAAAAGAAAATTCACTCAAAGCTAAAACAACACCTAACAATTGACCGATAGCAAAAGAACAGCACGGGATACACGAAAGAATAAAATCGCTGTAAAAAAAATATTGAAAGAGATGATGTACGATACAATGTGAAGAAGTTCGTTCACTCAGAACAGTTGGGAGGAAAGAAATGCAAAATCCATGGCACGGGATCGGGGCATTTCAGACCAAAGTTCATACAAATAATCTAGAACTTGAAACTGCAATTAAACGCATCCTGACAACCAACGTGGAAAATTTTCAGATGCAAATATTTTTATTACTAAAAACTAAGAAGCGAAAACCAACGAGGGAATTTTCGCCAGAAGGTTTGTGGAAGATATAGGGCAGCGAATCCTCCTGCGGCCATTCAGGTCGGGGGGTCAGGCAGCTGAGCACGTTTGGTCGGGGAGGGGGATACAATCCTTACAGATGTCAGCTGCATCAGGACTGCTCATGTGATACTTGGCGCCCCCCTTGCTGGGTCGGATGAAGGGATAGGATAGAAAGATCACCTGGCGAAAATGTCAGAGAGAAACGAACCCACGTCAAACAGTGCAGTTGGGAACGTGTATTATAAGCATGTAAGAACAAGTTCGTACAAAGGACAATTACACACAAGTACGAACTTAATAATTACCTACGAAAATATTTTTTAAAGGAGCCAATCTGGCGACTGTCTACTAGGGCATAAGTCGGCATAATCACGCTAAAGCCTAATACTAGGCGAGATTAACAAACAAAACATGAAAAAACAACAAACATACAAAAACAAAACAAAAGAGCAAAACGAGAAAACCAAACTAAAATAGCAAGAAGGAAACGCCCCGGCGCAGGAATCCTACAACAGAATCAAATAAAATGGAGGCCGACCTCCTCCAAAAAGTAAGGTAGTTCGCAAGTATGCGTGCACGAACTCGTCCCGAGTACAAGTGACTACGATCGAAGGACCACTTACGATAAGCGATAAGACAAAAAAAAAGATACGGAATAGGGCGCAACACTCCCACATTGACCGTATGTGTATACGGTATCAAAGAACGTGTATGCAAAGATTTATACATGTAGATACAAATGTTCGTACATATACAACTCAATTCATTCTTCTGAGAATGTATGCATTGCGAGAGTTATGAAAGCCATACATCGGGAATGCGATTTCGTCACTCTTTCTTTGCTTGTGTAAGTGTAAAAGAAATGGAGAGAATTCTGCGTGAATTCAATGCTGCATTATTCATGCTTCCTGGATGTAAGGAAGGGATAGCGAAGCTGCCCAACCTCTCTCCACGCAACCACGCCTTCCATCCTCTCACACCCTACTTATGGGGTACGCTGTATTTTACGAAGTATGATTCGAATGATAGGTTCGAGAGTGAGAGGCAGTATGAGTGAAGAGTGTGTGAGTGAAAATTGCATGAGTGTGTGATTGAAAAGTGCATGAGTGTGTGAATGAAAATTACATCAGTGTGTGAGTGAGGATTGCATGAGAGTACGAGTGAGGATTGCATGTGTGGGTGAGTAGGGTTTGCCCGAGTGTGTGAATGAGGATTGCATGAGTGTGAGACTATGAGTGTGCGTAAGTGTGCGAGGATTGCGTGAGTTATGGCTGCGTGTGTGAGAGTAAGCCTGTATGAGTGGAGGAGAGAGGCCTGCATGAGTGGGAAAGTGAGGACTATACGAGTGGATGGGTGCGAGTGAGGGACAGTATGAGTGGAGTGATGACTAAAAGAGTAATAGTGTGAGCGAATGAAGGGTGAGTAAGCGAGTGTGCGCGCAGGCGTAGGGAGTGTATGTAAAGTAGAATGGTGACTCCATTGCGCAATCCGTCCTGACCTCCCGTCGCACGTCTCTTTCATATCAGCCACAAGCGAACACCGCCAGAGAAACCCATAGGTTGAATACCCGCTAGTGTGTCCCCGTACAACGCGAAACAGGGGTCAAACAAACAATGGCCTCCCCGAGGGATACCTTAGAAGCAAACGGACCTTAAAAAATGGTTCCACCCTATCACACGGTAAATTTAGAACGAGGCTTCGTCTAAGAACCAGTTCCTAAGTAATCGAGGAAGAGGAAAGAGGTTAGGTCAGGCTGTGCATAGAAAATTCAATAATGTCCAAATATTTAAACAGGGGAAAATCAGATAATTAAAAATTAAATCGTAGTTTAATATTATTTATCGTTGATCACAAGTCCATTATTCTAAACGAACCCCATCACGTCGTGGCATTCGTGACATCTCGTGAGCTGCGAATGGCATCACGGAAATCACTAAATCCGACCAATCCTAGAACGGGAGCGAACAATTCATCTCTGATAAGCCTTATATTCATATTGCAGCCTAAATATAGATTGCATAAAATTTTTAATTATCCTCTTTTTAATGATAGATATTTTTTAGGTACGATTAAATATTTGCAGAGTATTGAAGTTTCTTTCGGGTCTCATATTTAATGGACATCTCTAAATATGACTGTGCTGATAGGTAGGAATGAATGATGGCATCTTTTCAAGTGAATGTCTAGCTCTGTATTGCCACAAGTGGTTTGATTACGCTCTTCTACGAATTCGATTTCCTTAACATCACCACTTTCTTGGCTTTTTTGCACATTGCACAAAGGTTTTAGGTTGAGCTACAATCGGTTTGAACTAAAAAAAAGGGACAATGAGGACAACCGCAACCCTGCCCTGGAATTGCACCATCTATCATAACAAATCTCGCACCGATTCGTCAATCGACCATCATACCAGCAGAATAAGTCACCTACAAATCCGCCGAATTTTAAACCTAACAGGTGCGGCCCAACGCAAAATGTGTCGCAAATTCGGTCTTTCAGATGATTCACAACAAATTGTCAACAAAAATAAAAATGTCAATCTATATCCACCATCCACGAACCATCTTTCCCACAAGCAATGATCGGCACGTATCAACGGCACCTAAAAGTCCACTCTCCCTTTCATTCAAGCAAGCCACTCATCCCCTTTCCTGGGGATGTTTCCTCCCGGGGGAGAAGACCCCAATCATGACCCCTTACATGCACGCATACTGTTGCACTTTTATCCATACCATAATCATTCACCATACATAAAACATCGCAGTAGTTCAAGGCGTTCACCACTTTAATATCAACACACACCCGAGGGGTTGATGGGAGGGATCGGTTAGATCCAGGACAGGTTCGTAATTGCTTCTTCAACTGAGAGGTCGAGGCAAGTACGCATATACTTTTTCTCGGGTTTTATGGATTAACGACGAGTCTGGGCAAATAATATTAAAAAGCCGAATGATGTGCATCGCTGAGGCTGGGGGAAGCGCACTCTCTCTCTAATTCGTTTTTTCACAAGGTGGCATTAGCTCATATATATAAACATGAGCCAGATGCTCCTCGATAGGGACGCACTTGAGGAATTTCAAAGCACTACTTCGGGGATTAATTCCCAAGTAGTGCATTTAAACCTCGGAACGCTAGATAACGGTACAAGTTTAGGGGAACGGCACTTTCAAGTACCAGGTAAAGCAGTCGCCTAAGACTCAGTTCAGCGACTAATTTATATCTCTTCAGTGACCCTTTTCTCAGTTGGCTCCTCTCCCAGCCCCAACTGAACCAACCTGCCTGACTACGTGCTGTTGAACCACGTTCCAAAGACGTGCCTCGGGGCGCTACAACACCCGAATAAATTACACCCTAAAATGCTAGTCGGGGGACGCCACTGGTCCCCTGACGCGGAACCCCATGTTTGAGGAAGGTTAAGGGTTTAAGAGAAGAGGACAAGGAGCCACCAATGACACTATCAGTGATTTTAGGTAGACAAAGAAAATGGTAAGAATAAAGAAGTGAATAACAAAGAACAATCGGGAACTATAAGATACATATCCGGACCGAACTAACGGCACTTCCCCTCTCTCACTAAAAACATGGCGGCAAACAACCCATTATACGCCCCCGTCAGCGAGGGGGGTTGTAGCCCCCAAAATGACCTCTTCGGGGGTCATGAGAACGGGACACGGGAGCCAAACTGGAAAAGTGAACAATCCGGGAAGCTTCAAATCCTCCTCCCTCCTTCCCTCCCAACCCGCCTACCTCCTCCACCCCCCTACTTCCTGTTGCTTCCTTAACGCGTGACATTTAGGACTCAACGCCAGGACACTACATTACCACAACAGCCGAGAAGCAGATCCAACCGCGCGTGGATGCGCAGGTGGCATGTACGTTCTTGTTTACGTATGCCTGGCTGAATCAAGGAGATGAAGGTCGGAAGCTGGCCATCGCGAATTCATGTGAAAACGGGGCCAGGGACCGTCCCGAAGAGCTCGAGTCGGGAGGAAGCGGCCAAAGCCCAAGGAGCCGCCATTCACTGCGAGCCGGGCTCAGATTCGCCGACGACCCCGGTCTGGCTGCTTCCGACGCCGCGGGGGCGAAAATAAGACGTTGAAAAGGTTTCGCAGTCTTTTCTCTTATGTAAGAATGTGTATGCGCGTGCTCTGTGTGCGTCCCCTCTCTGAATCTTTCGCACGTTTGTTTTCAATTACCTTAGTCCTATTCAGACCCCCCCCCCCCACATCCCATATAGAGAAAGGGGGCCAGGAAAAGAGAGGTTACTGAATAATGGAATCAAAAGGTCCTGGTAAATTATTATATATACTCAAATGACCACTTGTACATTTACTAATTCCAATACCCCTAGAAGTCCCACCCCCCCAACCACACCTCTGGGTTCAGAATCGTCTCACATACACCTCGTCCCAAAGCCAACATCGCGTTTTAATTATTTTGGAGCAAAATTAAAGCCAAAAAACGTCGAATATCGAATAAGATCAGAAAGAAAACGTTAAAGACTTGAAATACAAGTTAAAACTTGAAAGACCTTATCTTTAAGCGGTAAGACTTAAAATACAAGTTAAAACTTGAAAGACCTCTTATCCTTAAGTGGTAATATCCTGGTGCTGGTTTGTCTTAAACAACCAATCAAAGCCTTATCGCAATGCAAATTTGCACGTCGCGCTTCGCTGGAGAGTCCCACACTCAAGGATATTCCTGTCCATTCTCGCGTTCTCGATTCCTTTTAGCGCATGCATCCCCATACCCTATACCCAGAGAGCCTGACCTCCTTACTGGGCGTAAGGCACCAGACACGTGTAGGGCCGGGAGATGACAAGTAGAAAAAAAATAAGGGAATAAAACAAAAGGTAGACATTTTAAAAGAATAGAAAAGTGTGGTATAAACATCCATCTCTCCCCACCATAACACACCTATGTGCATCTTAAGGGCCCAGATGTACAAGCACTCGGGGGATAAAAAGGACCCACCCACCCACCTCCCCAGAAAGTTTGAGAGCTTATTTTGTATTTGCAACTGTTATTAATAACATATGGTTTATTTTAGGATAAAATACATTTAATTTATTCATAGTAAGCCACAGATTAAAAGGTTACAAGATTACTGGGCAATTGGTGTAAGGATCAATATAGCTGGCTTCTATTTGTCATAAAAATATTTTGAACTAAAAAAGCCTGAAAGAAATAAACCTAAAAAACTAATCCTTCCCGTTTTTACTATCCTAAATTTTGGCAAATTATGGAAGCTAAGCTTACTTATTTTCCAGACTGCAGGATACTGTAACTTATATAATGGACAAAATATTATAACATAACGCGCACATACATAAATATTGGAAGGAAAAGTTTAGTAACGTGTAAAAAATATATACAAATAGAAAGAAAATAGTGTAGATATATATATATATTTTAACAATTATCGCTTCAAAGTTTTCTTTTATATCATTAGGAATCTGATATTTGGTGGAATTCCAAAGATTCTCAAGATTTCATCTTCAAAAGGGAGGCAGAATATAATTATTCTGCCTACAAATGCAGATTTTGGCCATAATCATTAACACAATTAATCAACGGAAACAAACATTCACATCGTATTCGTTTTTATTTCACCAAGGGTGAAAGAAGTAAAGTTGGTTCAAACAGTCCTTTCGAAATCGCTGGATTAAAGGAATCAAGAAAGGAGACATTTTAAACAACAGATGGCGATGCTCGATCGGCCAAAACGAGCGAACGGAGTTTTACTTAAATTAAAACCTATTGTTTTAACGGAATTGATTCGGTAAGAGTGATTATAAATAGCCCCTTATCGCAGCGTCAAGTAATAAGGCATTCTTCGTGGTTAGGTCACATTACGTGGGAATAATAATATTGTTTTTCTCCGTAATCATTCTGACAGACACGTTGAAAGTAGCGCCTCCCACGTCTTTTTTTAATTAGGTTTTGACATTTTACAAAAAGTCAAATTTCCAAATCAATATTAAACAGACACAAACTACACTCATATTTGAATCGAAAATATATGTGAGGTTTGACTTAAACTGTAATTTGAGTCGTACACACACACTACAATTTGGGTTAGAACAATTCTTAGCAACCATAATAGGCTTGCAGCTCGCTACCATTTGTTGTCTTATTTCCTTACTCGCTATACCATAATTACAGAGTTCCAAATTCTGACATGTGTTGTTTGTAGCTGCTTAGAGAATATAAGAGAGATAGATAGATAGATAGATAGATAGATAGATAGATAGAGAGAGAGAGAGAGAGAGAGAGAGAGAGAGAGAGAGAGAGAGAGAGAGAGAGAGAGAGCGAGAGAGAGAGAGAGAGCGAGAGAGAGAGCGAGAGAGAGAGCGAGAGAGAGAGAGAGAGAGAGAGAGAGAGAGAGAGAGAGAGAGAGAGAGAGAGAGAGAAAGAGAGAGAGAGAGAGAGAGAGTAACAACAAGGAGTAACAACAAGGAAATAAGGTACCCTAGGAGACCTTACGGTCCATTCAAAGAGGGTACCTTTGGACTAGCAATCGAGCAGACACAAGGCTGCTCAATTGTTTTGCGTCCCTAAACGGCCAATTTTCAAGACCTTGTCTAGTCTTGACTTGAACTGGTCAACAGATTCACTGTTGACAACTTCCACTGGAAGTGCGTTCCACATACCGCAGATACTGTAAGTGAAAAAATTTCCACACAGATTGCGGTTGTAACGCTTCAGTTCAAGTTTGAAGCCGTGATTGCGCGTTCTGTTCTCACTCAGTGTGAAAATATCCCGGTAGTCAACATTGTCGAACCCTCGAAGTATTTTGAAAACTTCGATGAGCTGACCACGCAGTCTACGGGTTTCCAGCGAGAACAGATCTAATTCCCTTAGTCTATCCTCATAACTTTTATGTCGGATAGAGGGAATCAGCTTGGTTGCCCTGGCTTGTACGCGTTCCAATCTCGCGATGTCCTTTCGCAATGAAGGACTCCAAAATTGTACGGCATACTCCAGGTGCGGTCGTACAAGTGAGTTGTACAGGCACAGTACAATCTCCTGGTTCCGATAACCAAACTGGCGCTTAATATAGCCTAGCATCATTTGGGCCTTTTTCTCCGCCTCAATGCACTGTTTTGAGAACTTGAGGTCACTAGTGATTGTTACATCCAAGTCCTTCTCAGTGTCGGTGGATTCAATAGCAGTGCCCTTAAGGATATACTGAGATTGGGGGTTTCTGTGGCCGATATGCATCACTTTGCATTTCCCCACGTTAAAAGGCATTTGCCACGTGTCCGACCACTCCCCAATCTCCCCAAGATCTTCCTGCAGGCGGGCAGTATTTCCATCCTTTGCAACGTTCATACCAAGCTTGGTATCGTCGGCAAATTTGGAAATCTTGGCAACCATGTCACCGTCCATGTCGTTGACGTAGATGATGAATAGTAGTGGTCCCACGACAGAACCTTGAGGCACCCCGCTAGTAACGGGCACCCACTCAGAAGACTGTCCATTTACCACCACCCGTTGCCGTCTGCCACTTAGCCAGTTCTCGATCCAGCCGGCTACCTTTCCGTCTATGCCAAGCGCTCGCACTTTCCGGAGAAGGCGGCGGTGTAGTACCTTATCAAAGGCTTTCTGAAAGTCTAGGTAGACCACATCCACCGCCTTGTCCCGATCGTGCTCACTGAAAACGAAGTGGAAGAATTCTACATGGTTCGTCAGGCATGACCGTTGCCTTCGGAAGCCGTGCTGGGAACTCCTCAGTAGCAGGTTTGACTCTAAATACGATGTCACTTTGTCCACCATGATGCTTTCCATGAGTTTACCGACTATCGAAGTCAGACTGATAGGTCGGTAGTTCGATGGTTGGTTAAGATCTCCTTTCTTGAAGATTGGAGTCACCTCCGCCTCACGCCAGTCTCTAGGAACGCATTTGGTCCGGATTGACATGTTGAAGATTGCGCTCAGGTGTCGTGACACTTGATCGCACACTTCTTTCAACACTTTAGGGAGAAACCCATCCGGGCCAGGTGACTTATTCGTCATTAGGTCACTGATCTTCTTTTTGATTTCAACTTCGGTGAAGTCCATATCCTCCAGCTTTTCCCCCGAGTAGGAATCCGTCGGCTGGGGGATGGGACCACATTCTTCAGTAAACACTGAAGAGAAGTAGTCGTTGAGGAGGTTAGCATTTTCTGCATCTGAATTCTATAATGTCCCCTCCTCGTTCCTCAAAGGGCCAATCGTTCGACGGATTGGTTTACGGCTGTTTACATATCCAAAGAACTCCTTGGGATTCTCTTTACAGAGTCTCGCCACTCGGAGTTCCTCGGACCGCTTAGCTGGAATGCTGGACTTCACTCTCCTGGCTAGCCTCCGGTATTCGTCAAAGTCACCCAAGATCTTCGATTGCCGGTACATAGTTCTCTTCTCCCTAAGCAGTTGGCCGATTTCTCGATTAAACCACTTAGGTTGAACAGAAGACAGACGGGGGCATTTCAGAGGGATGAAACGCGATTGAAGACTCATGAATGTGGTTTTGAAACTATTCCACGAGTCTTCAACGGCATTGCACACTTCTAGCCTCACGTCAGTCAGTCCAGCTCGAAGGCTTGAAAAGTCTGCTCTTCTCAAGTTAAGTTTCTTTGATTGACTGGCAACAGACCTTACCTTCGGGATCTTGACGCTAAATCAAACTAGCTGGTGATCACTGCCACCGAGCTCTTCGCCTACAGAGATATCCTCAACGATATCATCCTCAGAGGTTAAGACCAAGTCGAGGATATTGTCTCCTCTCGTCAGTTCTCTGACCCATTGAGTGAGGAACTCGTTGTTGGCGAACTCCAGGAGTAGCGCGCTCTCACCACAGGCTACTCTGGTTTCCCAGTCAACTTGGCTGTTGAAATCGCCCATAACGATGCACACTCTGCCTTGAACCAGCTCACCCAGCAGCTGGTACAGTTCCCTGTCCTTCTCAACGGGTTGGGAAGGGGGTCTGTAAAGCAGCACGGTCCTGTATCTGACAGGACCGATCTCTAGGTCAACGCCTAGGAGCTCGTGGTCGTATATAACGTTGGAGTTCGTAGATTTGATTGTATCCTTGACATACAACATTACACCGCCACCCTCTCTGTCTGGCCTATCTTTGTGGAAGAGTTGGTAGCCAGGAACCGTGAATTCGCCTTCAAAGTCTCGGTTTGAGGTTTTTATCCACGATTCTGTTATGGCTACCATTTCGGGTTCTTCCGTCGCTACGAGGCCACGGAGCTCAGGAAACTTGTTCCTGATTGACCTCGCATTGAACAGAAGAACTTTCAGGGAGTCCCCTAATGTAGGACTCCCTATACTCTTCCGTTTCCCGGCTTCTTGTTTGTCGTGGTGGCACCATTTTTGACAACCTCCGAGAAGGTTGTTTGGGGAGTGACTCTGGCGTACTGGCGTACGTCCCGCCTTCCCAATGGGCCGGACACTCCTTTGGGTGCGCTCCACGACATCCTGGATGAGGTTGGCTAGGAACGCCTTGCCCTTAAAGGAGAGGTGCACCCCGTCTCTTTGGTAGAGGTCTTTTCTACCATAGAATACGGCGTACGGGTCCACAAAAAAAGACACCCTCAGCCGTACAGAGGTCTGCAAGGCGCCTGTTTAGCGACATGTTCCTTAAGTGGGCAGTCCGGCTTGGACCCCACCTCGGGAGCATCCCCACCACGACGCGTCTGCGGGTTTTCAATCCACAGTCGTCAACAGCGCCCATAACTGTCCTCATAATCTCACCTGTAGGGCCTACCCTACCTCCTCTGAGGTAGAGGTCGTTGCCACTTACCATAAGGGCAACGACTGAAGTCTCTGAAATCTGAGACTTCTCGGCCTCAGCTCTTACCTGCTTATTCCCACAACCTGGGAGGCAGCTCACCTTAACGCTTGTGCGAAGGCGGGCCGCAAGCAGGGGCTTCAGACCCCGTGCTTGAGAATCACCAATAAGGGTGACTCTTGCACATTTGTCTGTGGAAGACTTAGTGTTTCCTTTCGGAGGCGACTTGCCGCTTTCCTCTTGTATCTCTAAATTATTTTTCTTCTTCTTCTTATTCTTCCTCTTATTCTTCTTCTTGACTTCCTTTGTTATCTCTTCTTTTGTTTCTCTTCTTCTCCTTCTACTTTCTCTTCCTCTGTTTCCACTTTCCTTTCTTCTCTTTCTACTTTCTCTTCTTCTCTTACTACTTTGTCTTTTTCCATTTCTACTTTCTCTTCTTTCTTCTTTCTTTTCTTCTTTTTGGCTCGTTGAGGAAGCCCTTCAGCAGAAGAAATCGGCTGTTGGACGTCGGGAGCCTTCTCGCCTGAGCATCTGCATCTCTCTGTTTTTAAGAGTTGAACTTCCCTTTTAAGGAGGGAGTTCTCCTCTCTCAGTTGAGCGATGCTCTCGCCCAGGCGCTTCTCGAGTTCGCAGAAGTCGCAGACACTGACGCCATCTGTGAGTTCCTTGCAACTCCTGCCCCCGAAGTCTTCACTCCATCTGTAGACTTTGCATATTTTGCAGGTTAGCTTTCGAAACGGAGGACCATTTTTCTTCGCCATCTTACAAAAATCTCGGACCATACGCGTTTTTTTGGTTGTGATTTTCTCTCGCACTAATCACGTCCGCCTATTTCCAGGAGGTTTTCGGTCGTTCGGCGAACAGAAACCCTTTGATCAAGCACACTAACCCTAAGGTCTCCCCTGAGCCGGACGTCCCCAATCGTGCCGCAGCTCCCAACTGAACAGCACGAGAGCCCCAGTGAACTGGTTCTCTGATTTTTCGACAGGGGTGCTTGAGGTGTAACTGTCTTCCTACTAAGCCCTACTAATCAACTAAAAACGGCCAGACTTGAGGCAAATAGTAAAGCTAAGTGCCCACGACTTCATCCGAGATCTTTAGCTGATCTGGCAACCAGCAAGGCACAAAAGCTCTCTCTCCAAAGATCAGTTGAGCCTTTATTGGCCAAGTAGTGGTCACAGGGAGCTGGTCAGGCAATTACATGTTAGGAGAAAGCTTCTAAGGGGTACCTAGCATTTCTCCATTAATCGTACCCCAAACGCCTAAGATCCCTTCAATCTCAGTCTCTTGTAACCTATGAGTGCTCCAAGGCGTTATTTAAAGAGGTTCCAAAGCCTCTCTTCTCACGCGGCATAAGGGAGCTGGTGAGGCCCTTATTAATAAAAACTTATGTGTAATAGGGATGAAGGTTTGTTTTTTGTTATTGGGTTTTTGTTTTGATTTTTTGACAGTTGAAGAGAGTACTAACAGAATCGAAGAGGTTGGTAGGGAGATGCAAGGAGACGCATCAAAGAAGTGGTAGAGAAGTTTGACAACCATTAGTCTGGATCCTACTACAGCTACCTTACTGGCATGGGTGACCCTACTGGACTAAAAGTCCCCCAGCTTAGCTAGCTTAACTCAGGCAGATCACGCAAGCTCTCTCACCGACGACAAGGTGGTTGTGTTGAGAGAGAGAGAGAGAGAGAGAGAGAGAGAGAGAGAGAGAGAGAGAGAGAGAGAGAGAGACCGACCGACAGACAGACAGACAGACAGACAGACAAACAGACAGACAGACAGACAGACAGAGAGAGGGTCAGTCGCGGTGTGCGAAGGAAGAGAAGACAACCTAAAAAGGGCTAACCGGAGTAAATGTAAGGTACTGCGTATTGAGTGCATGGAGGAGGGGAAGCGAGCATGCGTGGGGGCCACTTCTGCCCATGGGTGAACTATGAAGGGAAAATTGGACATGGGAAAAAGTGGCAGGTAGTTTTCCAACTTTTTGGAAAACCATAAGATATGTTGCTGCTGCTGCTGCTGCTGCTGCTGCTACTACTACTACTACTACTACTACTACTACTACTACTACTACTACTACTACTACTACTACTACTACTACTACTACTACTACTACTAAATAATATCAATAATAATAATATAATCTCTACAGTTAAATTCAGACTCACGTCAGCGGTTTTTTCGGAGAAAAAATTCCCAAGATCCCCCCCCCCCCCACGTGAGAACCTTAGAAAGGCAACTTACTCCCCACTGACCAGCTCCCAAGCCCCACCCCACCCTCAAATTAGCGAGGAGGATAGAAAAGTAAGCAAGATTACGACAATAAGTAGGTAGGTCTATCCTAGGAACTATTTAGTTAGTTAGTTAGCGCCAACAATCCTTTTGTGTCCGCCCATTGGGAGGCCAACGCCGTATCCACTCGGCTAGCATGAGCTCTATCCTATGAACTACTTTAAGTTGTTCAACGAAGTTACATATATCAGAGTTCGGTTTCCGAACTTTATTTTAATTATACAGCGTGTCGTCGAAAGAACGCTTGGCTTCAGAACTTATGCTAAAACAAATGTGAAATGCACTTTTATCGCATTTAGTGTAGCTTCACAATTATTTATAAATTTATTATATGCAAAAAGCTAAAATGTAAAATACATAAAAAAATAGGTTTTTTGCTCAAATGTGCATTTCATATTTGTCTTAGCATACGGCCGTAAGACTCAAAACTTCCATGGCAAGCTAAGATAGGCCCCCAAACTCTCATTGTTATGCTAAGATAGGCCCCCAAACTCTGTTATGCTAAGATAGTTCCCAGACTATCTATGTTAGGCAAAGATAGGCCTATAAACTTTCATTGTTAGGCAAAGCTAGGCCTATAAACTTTCATTGTTAGGCTATATAGGCCTAGAAACTTTCATTGTTAGGCTAGGATAGGCCTAGAAACTTTCATATTTAGACTTAAGATATGCCTCGAAACCTCCAACCTATTGGCTCAGTGTTTATGGTTGTTGTTTTTTCTCTTCTTTTCCTTATCTATTTTTACGACGCCGCAAGGAGGTGTCTGATATAGCAAGTGAAACCTTTTTTTACATCTAGAGGATTTTATGCCATCCCGCCCCCAATTCCTGCAGTAGGATCTGCGGCTATTTATCTCCCCCACATTTTCACTTCCGCCTTCAGTTTACATATTTACGGATCTCCTTTACAAACTTTGTGGGGTACGCCTTCGTTGCTATTGCGCTTTAACTAAGATAATTCTTTATAGCCCCCCCCTCCCAGTAAATATGTTAATTTCTTTTGTCTTTTGGGGAGGTCACCCCATACATATATGGAAATGTTTGGCTGGTGTAGATGTCGGCCATACACATACAATCATGTCCACACATTAGTAGACATATAAGTGATTCTTTAAGAAAAGCTCCCACGATGTCTTCCAGTCTTGCAAAGGTAGCAAGGAGACCGGGATCCTCGCGAGGGCTTCTCTTACAAGCACGTACTCACCTCGTATCCTAATTAAACATTAAGATAACGCGTGAACGACTTAAATGCATACACACAAAAGGAACGCTTATATATATATATATATATATATATATATATATATATATATATATATATATATATATATATATATATATACACGCGTGAAACGAGTTGTATACATATACACTTGTAAGGTTATGAAAACTATAAAAGGAAACTTTTCCCAAAACGTTTTGGCGAAAAAAAATCGAAACGGTTTCGTTTGCATCGTATTTTTATGCGGTTCGGCGCGACAGATTCTGTTAGACTCTAATTAAAAAGTTCGCCGCCAAATAACAGTGGATTCCACGCAAACGCCTCAAAATTGCGTTTTGCAGAGGGCGGGGACTGGTAGCCCCGCTTGGGGGAGAGAGATATCTTGTGTGGTTTCTTTCACCCTCTGACAACGGGTAGAAACAAGTTCGTACATCCAGTCGCATCTCAAGACTCTTCAGTCTTGTAACGGGTAGAAGATCATCGCTTTCTTGTCCGTTATTCACCGCTTTCCAATAGCGCCCTGGTCCAGGTCCTGATTCATGCCTCATTTGATCTTCCAATGCCCCAAAGGCTAAGGGGTCAAGTTTGTACTTGAGCATTAGTGTTCTTTGGGCGTTTTTTTTTTTAAGGTTCACACAACGTCCTCGCCGTCCGGGTATTCAGTTTGTTAGTGTCTTGAGGACCCTTAACGCGTGCGTGTAAATAGGCTTTGCGCTTCAGGCACGTCTGACAAACGTGCCTGGCAGTTTGATGGATTAGCTCGACTTGTGAGGACACAGTCACCTTGTCCACAGACCTGCCTGAGCGCATAATTACACATCAGACGGCATATTTAGTCATCTCAATCTCTTCCTAAGTTTTCACTGATATTTTTAGCTCAAATGACGTGTCGATTGCAATCACCTGCTCTCGATTTAGCTCCATCACACTTACCCAATACAAACAAAGGATCAAGTAAAGATAAGCCCTCCCATACCCCCAAAATGATGCCTTATCTTTACCAAGTAAAGGCTTATCTTTACTAGAGATTGGTGGGGTGGCTTATCTTTACTTGATCCCAAACAAAGACTGATTGAGAGTGAAATTTAGGTATGAGCGTCTAAATCCTCCAAACGAACAGGTTACATTGCGTAAAGGGTTTTTTAGAATCCTTTAGACCATGCATATCCTTTCCATTTAGTCATTTAGTCGGGGGGAGGGAGGGGTCGTCATCCGCAGGTCGTCTGACCTTCGATCCTATTACAAGGGCAAAAAAAAAAGTACTGAAGAGGTTCAACTGAAAACTGACTCTACCGGCTCCGCCCTCGTTAATGGAAGCCACGAATAACATACTAATAATAATCAACGTCTCTGTTGGGGAAGGAAGGTTAAGGTGAAGGAAGAGTAATAATACTGTTTTTGTCGCCAATAAACGAGCGTGACAACAGTTAGTGGCCCAAGGGAGGGCCAACCGTCCTGCGCCAGGGGTGTACATATGATAACCCCTTTGACAGGTTTGAGAGAATGAAGAGTAATGTGTTGCGATCGCCTATGTACGTTATGACGCGTGTCTGGAGTTGCCTGCGTCCACAACATGCAGCCAATGCGGGACTAGTACCCTACAAAAGTCGATTTTTTTTGTCCCCTGTCGTTGGAATTAAACCCAACGTTTTAGCCACTGGGCTAGCTAGCCATGGTTGGCGCGCATCAACCCCACTACTAACATGGCTAGATGGAGTCCGCGACAGCCCCCCGTCCATAAACGCCATTGTGCTCACAGGATTTAAATCTTCAGGTGCTCGGCTTCCCAGGTCAACGGTCCATATCTGGGATTAGTCGCCTCTTGCGGCACGCAACAGAAGACTAGCCCCCGACCTTCCCCGCACACAGGCGAATTATTATTATTCATGTATATGAGGCAAGACGAATCGGCATTTCCAGGGCGTGTAATGGAAGACGACAAATCCCGGATAAAGGCGGCTTGCCTGGGACGACGCGCAGCTTAAGGTTTAATTCCTGCGAACGCAATTGGTGGTAATAGACGGTCCCCATCTAGTCATACAGGTAGATAATCATAATGTGAAGAGATCCTTTTTTTAAAAAAATGTAAATAAACACAAAAAGAAAAAAAGTGGTAAAATCGCGTTGGTGAAACCGCTCTTTCCCTCTTCGAGGCAGAACGAGGCTAAGAAGGAGAGAGAAATGAAGAGGCACTGAAGGAGAAGAGGCCTGAATGTGGTCAAAAGAGAACCGATGATTGCGTTAGGTAAGACGAACATGAAGAGAAATTAATTATGTAGGAGGAAACTGAGTGGGATTGCTGGGTATCGCTCACAAAGTTCCCCCAGACTCGGTACATTCAACCAACAGGTGAATCACAATTTGGGTGATTTTTTTTTTAAGAGCTCATCTGGCGACTGCCTACTTGGGCATTAGTCGCCGTATTAAAACTGGCCTAGTTCTAGGCTACTTTAAAATAAAAAGAGGAAAGGAAGCAAGTTCCTGCGTCGGGGGGAGATTCCCCCAGCGCAGGAGCGTGCAACCTAAAGGAAAAAAAAACAAAAGCAGAAAACAAAACAAAACAAAAAAAACAAACCCTGCTTAAATAATAGCGAGAAGGCCGGCCTTCCCCCTAAAGTCAACAGGTCCACCAGACAATATGCACGCACTCGTCCCGAGTACAAGGGACAGGTGGTAGCGACCCCGCCTACCCGGGACCGGGACAGGTAACGTGCGCGAAGATCACCCAGACTGGGACATTCGACAAGAATGTGCCGAACAGTCGTCGCAATAGGGCCCAGGCGAGCGCTCCATCAAATAGCGATGCGTCACACGAGTGTGTCCGATTCGGAGACGACAGAAAGCGACCTGAAGCCGTCGGGGCATTAGGGGATAGGTCAAGGGAACAGTCGCGGCGCAATGGCACGACACTTTAAGTTCCCTTCGACCGTCTCCCATCTTCTTTGCCAAGCAGTCCGAAGAGCTGCTCGTATTCTTGACATGCAGTCGGTGTGAGGAAGAGCGAAACGCTAGTCCGGTCGCAGAGTCCTCGCGGACTCTTTGGCGCCCTCATCGGCGCGCTCATTCCCCGCAGTTCCTACATGTCCAGGAACCTAGCAGAAGATACTCTCGACATCTGCCCGGCTCGCCATATCCGTGGCGTCACGGATACCGCGAACCAGGGAATGCGGAGATTCCAATGCCCCAAGAGCACTCAGGGCGCTTTGTGAGTCGCTATAGATCACAATCTGGTCTCAAAACCAGGCACGTCGCGTAATCTCCCGTACCGAGTGGTGTATTGCCCCCAGCTCGGCCGTTAAGACAGACGCAGCGCCTGGCAGAGCCCCGCTGACTTCAAACACAAGGGATACAGCGTGGAAGCCGACCCCCTCTTGGGACTTGGAGCCATCCGTATACACTGGTACGGTTCCAGCGTGACACGAGGTGTGCTCCAGAAGGGTCGAACTCAATACTCCCGGCGCCGTACAAGCTTTGGGAGCAGAGGCGTGGCGACAAATAGCCAAATGTGGTACCCTGCAGGGTGGCGTCCTGGGCAGAACCAGGGGCGCCACCGGCCTGAGAGCTATATCTAGCTCTCGAAGGAGTTTCCTGGCCCTAAACCCAAAGGGTATGACTGGTGTCTCTCGGCAGCATAGGCACCATCGAGATCAGCTGCGGATGCAGTGACATCTGTCGGCGACTGAGGGAGGCGCCTGGCTCACGCGTACAGGCGAGTGATGCACTGCACGCAGCGCAGAGCGAGTGGCATCTCCCCAGCATCGACCAACAGGCTCTCAATGGGGGAAGTGCGGAAGGCACCGGTCGCAAGGCGAAGGCCGGTGTGGTGGATCGAATCCACCTTCCGCAATAAACGCTCGGCTGCGGATGCATAAAACTCGCATCCGTAGTCGAGCTTCGAACGAACAAAGGATCGATCAGCGCCCCAAGCGCTGAACGTCACGGAACGGAGAATGTCCATGGCGCGGGTACAAGAGACCCTAAGGCTGCGAATATGAGCCTCCCAGGTGAGGCGTCGGTCGAATACAAGACCGAGGAAACGGTGCGATTTCACATCCAGGCGCACCCCATTGAGAAAAAAATCTGGGCCGGGGTGAAGCCGTGGTCGCGGATGAAGTGCACCACCTTAGTCATAGCCAAAGAAAACCGAAACCTGTGCGCTTCGGCATAGCGAGAGACGCGGTTCAATGCCTGTTGGAGTCGACGCTCCAGAGTTGGCATCTGGGCCGCGCCAAAAGAGATCGAAAGGTCGTCCACGTAGAGCGTAGCAAGAACATCTTTGGACAGCACCGAGGTGATGCCGTTGATGCTCAGGGCAAAGAGTGTGACACTGAGGCCCCTTTCCTGCGGGACACCCTCTTCCTGCTCCTTTAGGCCGGAGAAGGCTCCCCCCACCCGTACGCGGAATCGACGATCTCGCAAAAATTCAGGTATAAACATTGAGAGGCATCCCCTCGCCCCCATCGTGTAGAGAGTCTTTATGATATCGTATCGCCATGCGGTATCATAGGCCTTCTCCAGATCGAAAAACACCGTGGCGTAGTGCTGTCTACGAAGGAAAGCCTCGCAGACGGCATTTTCCAGTCGGAGCAGAGCATCCGACGTGAAGTGGAACTTGCGGAAGCCGCTCTGTGCAGAAGACAGATGCCCTCCGCTGTCCAGGAAAAAGGCTAATCTAACATTTACAAATTTCTCCATCAACTTGCAAACGCAAGAGGCTAGAGAGATTGGGCGGAAACCGGTCGGAGTAGAGTGATTTCTCCCCGGTTTGCGAAAGGCGAGCACAGTAGCGATTCGCCAGGAATCTGGGAGAACACCCTCCGCCCAGATCCTAATGAAAAAAGCATGGCGTACGTGACATCGTCCGGATCATGGGCGGTGTCCGCCTCTGGAGGTAAAGTCCAGCCGGCGGCCTTCCGCGACATCACGACGTGCATTGAATGCTGGCGGAGCAGCATCGCGGCTAGAGAATGCGGAAAAAGCGGTCGCTAAGGATTCCACCACGGACGCGGGGTCCGAGATTGCGGTCCCATTCTCCTGGAGAACGGGCGGGGGGCCCTGCGAGAACTTGCCCCGAATCCTTTTGACTATCTTCCACACCTCTGCTAAAGGGGTCTTCCCGTTAAGTGAAGACACGTATGCCCGCCAAGAAGAGCGGCGGGCGTGCTTCCAAATATACCGGAACCTAGCCCTAGCCCGACGAAATTCAGCGACAGTCAAATCGTTCGGGCGGCGCTTATAGCGCATGTAGGCATAACGCTTCTGTTTGAGGGCCGTCTCACACTCGGCCGACCACCATGGGAGTGGTCGGGGTGCAAAACGGCCTGACGTCCTAGGAATAGTAGTCAGGCCCACTGCGATGAGGTTGCCGGAGAAGAACTCAACAGCCTCATCTACCGACCTAAACTCCTCGACTGAGATAGAGAATTCAGTCATTTCCTGAAATGCAGGCCACCGCGCCCGCGCCAAGCACCATCGAGGTGGGCTCTCAGGCGGCAGTTGCCCTGTAAATGATATTTGAATGAGAAAGTGACCATTACCATGGAGGTCATCGACGACCCCCCAATCAAAATCAGGATGTGCATCCGAAGAGCACAAAGATAGATCAAGGCAAGAAAATGAAGCGAGTCTCGGACAGTGATGCGTAAACTCATCCACGTTTAGGACACCTATCTCAAGCTATTCGATCAGATCGGCAAGGACCTGCTCCCTGGGATTTATGGAGTAATCTCCCCAGAGAGGATGCCTGCCGTTCAGATCTGCAAGCAAGAGAAAGGGCCTCGGCAACCGTGCCACGACGCGGCGGAAGTAACCCGCGTCGAAGTCAGCTGACGGTGGAATGTACGCAGAAATGATAGTATACCTCCTATCCAGGTGCAGCTGCACAGCCACTGCCTGAAAGGAGGTATCTAAAGAGAAAAGAAGAACGGAGACATCATGCCGGGTGTAAACCGCGCATCCCCAAGCCGGCAATCCCGTGGTGGTGGGGTCGCAAGACCCTTATACCCCGGGAGGGAGGGCAGGGGGCACGCGCCTAGCATGGTCTTCTGCAACCAGATAGCTAACGGGAAAAAGGACGAGACGAGCCTCCGCAGCTCCTCCTAGTTGGCCCGGAGTCCACGGCAATTCGATTGAAGGAATATGCCCTCCAGGCCTAGCTCAAATGAGACGCAGGGGCCCTCCTCGAATAGAAGACCCTCACGGGAATGACCGTACGCTTCCCGGAGGCAGAACCCCGGGCGCTGTTGGCCGTACAAAGCGCTGAAGGTGCTGTCGTCTTCGATGACTTATTGGGGAAGGTTGGGCTCACCATGCGAGTCTTTTCCTCCCTCCGCTTCGAAGCCTTAGGCGGGCGTTGCGGCTTCGGAGGCGGGGGGCCCTCTTTTCGAGGAACCACCGTCTCCGAGCCACTCGCTCCACCTCTAGGCGTGACCGAAGGAGCCATAGCTCCTTTGTTGCTGTCCTCCTTTCGGGGGATAGCTTTAGGAACCCCGGAAGATGGCCTAGCGACCAACTTCAGGGGTGTTGCCTCCTGTGAGTATAACGACTCGGTGGAGGCGCGTGGCCATTTAGCCTTACGGGAAACGGTCAGGCTGGGGGAAGAGGGAAGGAGCCCTGGTTTTATCCGGGGCTGGGTGTGAACCCTTTTTGCCGCCAGCTTTACCAGGGGAGCGCCCGGGTTGAGTAGAGCCCGCAAAAGGGTTCCGAATGGGCGCGGAAACAACCGTGCTCGTTGGCCTGGATGGGCCAGGAGAAGAGGGTGCCTTTCTAACTATTGAGGCATATGACGTCCCAGGCAGAGCCGGGCGCGCCAGGACCAAGTCCTTATCCTCGTGGAATGAGAGTCGATCCTGGGCCTGAACGGCCAGGATTTCTTTCTCAGGGAGATAAGAACCACATTGCTTCGAAGAAGCGGGATGCGGCTCTCCGCAATTGACACACTTGGCCACACATGATTTAGACTTATCGTGTGCGACCTTGGAGCAATTTACACAGATTTCGGGTGACCCCGACTTTGTACGTCTACAAGAACGATTCGTATGGCCGAAGCGGTGACAGTAATAGCACCACCGCGGCAGTGGCACGAATGCCTTCACGCGGTAGCGGTACCAACCAGCACGCACCGACTCAGGGAGCTTGTCACAGTCGAACGTGACGAAGAGTGTAGGGGTGTGTCTCGAGGCCCCTATCTGTTTTCTCATCATACGTTCGACCTTGACCGCCCCATGGTCGGCCAGCTCTAAGGTGATGTCCTCTATGGAGTAGTCAACGAGTTCCCTCGCATAAACTACTCCTTTCACAAAGTTCATGGTAGAGTGCGGCGTCACACTCACCGGGGTGCCATGAAGTGTCCGAAGAGCACTTATCTTGGCCGCCTCGGCTGGATTCGCCGCATTTGCCAGAAGGCTCCCGTCCGAGAAACGGGTCACCTTCGGCTCTCTACCAATTACACTAGCTAATCCTCTCCTCTGATGGATCATGTTGCCCTTGGACAACATGCTGCCATCAGTAGAGCGAATGACAAGGAAGCGTTTGAAGCCAGCGGGCTCGAAAACGCCAGGTAGCCTCTGAATGAAGGGCCCCGATGTTATCGAGGCTCCACCCTGCGCACTTTTGGTCTTTGTCATATTCGGGCTCTGCACCTGGGGGGCAGAGGGGCCGGATGTGCCGATCTTGGCTTGGTCGCTTGCCATAGTGGCAGCAGACCCATCCGTCCCCGCGGATAGTGAGGAGCCTCGAGTCTACTTTGTCTTAGTCTTTTTCGAAGAGGAGGGCGGGGAATGAACCCGCTTCTCACCTCCGCCGGCAGAAGGCCCTAGGTCAGATGGACCGGCCTCAGCGAGGTCCTTCTCCGAAATGGAGAAGGTCCTGGTGGTCGCAGGGGCACCGTCCGGAGGAGATCCCTGCCCTCCTTGTACTGCCTCAGAAACCTTGCATAGGGGAGGATTCCCCTCCATGGAAGGCCCTACCGTCTGAGGCTGGGTTTCCTCAAGGACCATGTCTATCACAGGAGGGGCCTACAGTTGGCCATCCCCTCCCAGGAAATCGCAGGTCCCCTTGGCAGTGTCGCCAGTCTTGTGTGCGGAGGCACAGGCCTTGACCCCGGCAAGGTTTAAAATTCTTGCCAGCATGTCCTTTGAGGGAAGCGACCGAAGGGGCCTGGCTTCCCTCTCCCCCTCTAAGGGGGTTTGCCTTACCGAGCCGCTTACACGAGGGGCGGTGGCAATGGGCTGCCTGCTGGCTTTCTTGGCAGTCCCCTTACAGAGAAAAGGAGGGACTGCCGCTGGAAATAGGGAGGTGCCCGAAAGCATCTCCAGAGAAGGGGGTGAGGGGGAGTCCCCTTCACCCGTAGGCGTAGGAGAGGAGTAAGCCTCCTATCCGGTTAAAGAAATATGGAGGGTCCCCTGCGCAAGCACAGGGGGAGGGGACCTCCATTTTTTTCGGTGGAGCTGCCCGAGGGCGGCTCCGTCGATGGAACAGGGAAAGTTGGGGGTTGTTTTTTTTTTGGTTCTTCATCTATGGGCATGGTGACCCTATTTGTTTGACGGGATGCAATAGCTCGCCACCTTTCGCGGTTGCCCGCACTGCAAGGGGTGCTTACAGGCCTGGCAGAGCCAGGCGCCGCCATTTGGGACCACCCCTCCCACCTGGTGGCCTGGCAGTCCATCCCCGCATGGTGGCTCCACCTTGAACACGGCGTAAAAAAGATAGATTGTGAAGAGGAGAGGAAAAGGGGATGTGAGGAAGGTATGGGTGGGGATGAAGCAGGTTGTTAAAAAACCCCATTCCGAACCGCAGCTCAGGGGTTAGGGAACGTTGTCCCCTTTTCCCCCAGCCCCGATCCGGGACGGTTGGCTTGAGAAGAAGGTCAGTATCTACCCTGTGAAATTAGATGCTGACCAGAGAAATTTGTGGGAGAGGTTGTATGAAAAGCGACCAGGTAGGGGAGAAATACAGGCTATCTGAAGGAAGGAAGAGAGGCTAAGCTGGGGCCGGACGGAGCGCTGGATCCTGTCAGCACGGCGGCCAGGATGGCAAATCACCGCGCCCCTTACGGGGACAATTTGGGTGACTAAGCAATCTTGGCAGAAAGGTTCAAAGAATATTCCATCCAATGACGCTCCGCCCCGCGAGTATATCCGATTCGGAGACGACAAAAAACGTCATAACACCATGGGGACATTGGGCGCAGGTCCACGGGAAAGTCTCGGTGTAATGACACGCAACTCTAAATTCCCATCTTCTTTTCCAGGCAGCCAAGATTGAGTCCAGTAATAAGGAAGAATAGGGATTGAGAGGACCACTAAGAAGTAGGGTTGATAATCACCTCGGGAGGGCGTACCCGTTCTACACGTGTCATATGTAGCATTCTACAGGGGGCACACTCTTTGGGGCCAGAGGCACCATGGGAAGGTGCCATTAAAAGGGTAGAAGAGAGGACCGCTTTAGTGGAAAGGGAGCATAAAGGTACTTGGAGAACGCCCCATCTTCTCCAGGTTTGAGGCTGGAATTCTAGGTCCACTCAATGAAATAGGCCTTCCTTTCGCGCGTTGGGGCCTGGAGGGCATCTTAGTCCTCTATACTGCCTGATGACACCCCTTTAAGGGTGAAAGGGCAAAAGGATGTCTCGAAGGGTGGGGGGGGAGCCCAAGGTTCAATTTTGTTTCGGACTGGATGTGGTACACGGGCTGGACGGACGTGCAGTTTCTCTTGGTACCAGGTGTTACAACCTACACATGGTACCATCCCTGTGGGGTACCCTACCGTTCACAACTATGGCGCCCTTGAGAGCGCTGGGACTGGGGGGATGCGTAATTATAATAAGGTTGGTTTTTAACTAAATCATAAAATTTAAACAACATAGGAACATAGTTTGTTTACGTTAAGCTGTTTTATCTTTTTTATATAATTGAAGAAATAGCGATGTTTAAACCCTCTGACATACAAAACAAATGCTCTTAAGGAAATATCTTATAAAATAATCCAAAAATATTCACATAAATCGCAAGCAAGGCCGCCAAATATGGCTTCTTTTGCGCATAGCTTAGGTCAGTTACCGAAGCCTACGTCTTTATCTAATCTTGCACGCCTTAATTTATGGTCGAAAATAGGACATCACACGCAAGTTTATAACTACCATGAGACCTTTAAAAAAAAAAAAAAAATATGCCACAACTCTATTGCGGCTAACTTTTATTTGATTTCCTTAATAAAAGTTAAAAGGCCATTTCAAAGCCATGTAACAACAACCGGCGCGAGCACCGCCTCCTCAAAAACAATTCGTAGCCTATACATATAAACCTACATACACACACATATTTACACGTGTAGACCAGAAAGGGAAAAACAACCTTTTAGGCAAGTAAGTCTTCGTCAAGGACTAGGCGCCGTCAAGGATGGCCGTCTCCCTCAAGGACCAGAGAACCCCGCAAGTGGGTAAGCGGGAGCTCCCCCCCCCCTAAGCAGGAGGAAGAGGTGAATGGGGTATGTTCCCAGGAGGAGAGCAGGGCATGAGGCAGCAGGATAAAAAAAAAACAGAAGGAAGGACAAAATTGGGCATGATAGAAGCCTCTCATCAATCATTAAATGCCCATGCAGAGATACAGGGTGACCAGGGTATAAATTTAAGAACTCCTGGGGGAGGGGGGGTAATGCGTTCATCTGGCAGCGATCAGCAAGGGCACAGCCGCCGAAATAACAAATGGGCGTCTTTTAAGACTCGAATCGGGATGAAAGAGAGAATCGGAAGATGGGAGAAATGCTAGGTGGAGAGAGGGAAGGAGAAAAGGAAGTGAGGAAGATGATGGAAAAGAGGGATAGGGAGGAGAGAGAGGGAAGGGGGAAAGAGATGGATGGAGAAAGGAATGAAGGGAGGGAGAGAGAGGGAAAGGGGAGTGATGGATGGAGGAAGGGATATGGAGGGAGGAATTGATAGAATAGAGGGAGGAAGGGATATGGAGGGAGGGAGGAAGGGAGGGAGGGAGGGAGGAAGGGAGCGAGAGAGGATTGGGGATATAAATGGAAGGTGGGGACAGGAGGGAGAGGGAGATGAAGGGGAAATAGAGGAGACGAAGGGGAAGAGAGGAAGGGGAGAGTTAGGAGAGCGAGCAAGAGCACAGTTACAAGAGACCCCGGCCCCTAAATATGAGGCAAGGGTCGTTAGCCCAAGGGCACAGGTTGCTAGAGTCCCGACTAACAAACGGATTAAAGCCTCACACAAACGGCGGATGCACACACGAATGGATACCCCCCCCCCCTACAAACGGGGAAAGGTGGCGTTAAGGCCCCTTTACACGCACACAGCATTGGAAAACAAAGACACTCATTCGTTCATGTCTCCCTCCCTACTTCCGTCATTCCTCTCGTACACTTTTTTTTCGGGGGGGATACCCCTTACGGGAGCTCAGAGGGGAAATACAACTGGGCATGAACAATTATATTAATAAAAAAGAGTTATCCTACCAACATCGATAACCGAGTTCGGACTCGCACAAAAACCTAGAGCGTCACAAGGGTCGGGGCTCGGAATTCCAACCCCCATTACGTGCCCTAGAGTCCTGGACCCCCCCCCCCCCCCGCCGTGGCTACCCTTAGAGGTCTCTTGCATTGCCCAGGGATCAATGAATGGTTAGAGGAAGCGAAACAGTCCAGGCGTCGCGCTTTGAGCAGCGTCCAACGAAACCCCTGACTTCTCGTTGCCCCCTAACAACGGGATCAGAGGGGAAGCTCGCTCGCCGGGGGAATGCGAAGTGGAGGTGGGGGCAGCCAAAATGAGAACTCAAGACGGAGGATGACAAGGCCAAGCATAACGACCTAAAAAAGCCTAAGAACAAGTTCGTACAAATAACACAGGTACTCAAGGGTACACACTTTCCTATCCCCCTCATATGGGGCAAGAGAAATGGGGAGAATGAAAAGGCACAGTCTCAAGGGGGGAAGGGGTAGAGGAAAACGACATAAAAGGAACCCTTCAGGGTCGGAATCCTCGATCAAGTGTGGATATTTTGTACAAGCGTGTGACAGCCGCGGATGCGTGACGCAAACGCGCGTGCCCCTACTCGCCCCCCCCCCCCTAATCATCTGTATCACGAAACAGATGAGAATCTGCTTCGGAACAAAGTGTCAGACGTCATTTCACGCCCAACAGCGTCATCCGGTAGCTAAAAAACGAAACGTGACATACCCCCCCTTCATTTCCCTACCAGAAGGGGCCATAACCCGAGGAAGGTTGTGAGGGGGCGGGACTCCCGAAGACACTGTACTGGTATACACGCACACAACACTCTGATATATGAAATATACACGTACGTGTGCTCGAGGCGTTAGATACAAGGCGCCAGAAAACGTACAAGTACAGAGACGTATGAACGTATCTGATGTTAAGAGGCCTCAAAGTACTCCGGGAAACCGGGAATCCTCTTAGTCCGTTCCTAGGCCTGTAAGAAGCACCTAATTATCATCTATTGCCACAATCGTTAAAACCTAATACCGACGTCGCTATCTTGCCGGTAGCCCACACTTGGTTTCTTTTTATTGCATTAGAAAATCTTCACAATTCAGAAGCGAAGGGAAGGGTGTAGCGAGAGGAGGGGGGGGGGGGTTAACATACAAAGCAAACTTATATGACCTAGGATGACGCCATTCAGGCAGGAAGTCATGATACTTTGTATCTTCATTTTGATAAAAGGAGCAATGCAACTATAATCCAAGAAATCTGGTGGCCGTGGGTTCAGCTAAAGAATTGAACTAACTAAGCTTAACCTCCATAACTTTACTATGGGTCCTTTTATCTTTATAAAAAAATGCCTTTAGGAAAAACAGATTTACTGGCAGTTCAGAGGCTGCGCGCTTATAACAATTTCATCCACAAAACTTCTATATCAGATTAAAAAAAAAAAAATAGCAAGAAAAGGCAAGAGTGGTAATCATAAGAGGTTTGCATTGTTGAGGTTTAAAAGTGTAGCTGCGTTTAGCCGAGTTCATTTTGCTCGAATCAAATTCCACTGTCGTCGCTTCGTCTTCAGTACGATCCATCTCAAGAGCTCATACATTGTGCTCTTATGAATTCATACGCAGAAGAATCGAACAGGACACAAAAAGAGCCGAATTTGAGCTTCAAGAAAATGATCGAAACCTGCTTATTTCGCTTAGGGTCAAAAATGGAACTTCGCACTATTGTTTCCTTCAATTCAGTAGTCATTTCTTTTGGGATCCTCGATAAATATATTCCAGATATTTTCACTTACCTTAACATCATCACTGGAAGAAAAAACTAGTAAATATAATAGTAGTAGTAGTAGAAGTTGTCGTCTGCTATGATTTGCCTTTGTTTGGGTGCCAATCTTCTTGATTAGCCAAAGCTTCGAGCCAAAGGGCGGATGCAACGTCGCGAACAGGGCGAGCCCACTGGAGAGCTGGGAGCCGCCAATAAGCTGCCCTGTTTAAGACTCGAGAACCTTCAGTCTTGATATCAAATAGTTTGTTCCTACTCCTAGTTATCTGGCCGCACCAAAACGAGGGTCAGTCCGGAGCTACGAACACGGACAAAACTATTCTCGACAATTTATCACCACAACGCCAACAAAAATTTAGCCACGAGCAAGTAACCCGACTTCACCATGCCGCTGCATGGGAGTCACCGACCTTAGCATGATTAATTGATGATGTAGCAAACCTTCAACAATGAATCGAGTGATAGAACACAAGTACATCATATCCAGGAACAATCGGGTTCAAGAACACAAATGTCGAAACAAAAAAATTGTATCACAGGAGTCTTCTTGACTTGCCCCTCCCGGTAATTATTCAATTCCAGCGTCCTTGAACGATGATTACAAATAGGCCTCGCTTCGAAATGGAAGGGGGCAGGAATACGGGGTATGTAGGGGCCCCAATGCACGCATACAGAAATTCCAGGGCACTTTTCATGACTTTACAATCACGTTTCAGATATCAAAAGCTTTTCGCGGGAAAAAAAATAACAAAAGGGAGGAAGAGAATCGGCGCGCAATTGACAATCCATCGTATAATTTCCCGCAAAAACTCTCTTCCGACAGTAAAGCCATTATGGCATGTAACGGATCAACTGAAGATTACGCCAGCATTCTGAAGGATCACTTAACAATGGAACTTCCGTAATTGGATTAACATCAGATCAAAGAGTCGTCGTTCGCAACAAAAGAAGCGCCAACTTGCGTAATTCCCAATAATCACGAGCATGAATCAGTTACAAATATGTACTACTGTCCTATCTACTTTTCATTAAATACAAGAAAACTCCCTCCCACGTGGTTTAGTAGTATATTGGCTCAAAGTTGAAACAAATTAGGGCATCTTCGAGAAATTAAAAAAAAAAGTAGAAAAAATGAATGAAAGGGGAATGGTTAGGAGCCAAAAGCGAGCCTACCTAAACACATGGTAGGCCAGGACCCGCACCTCCCCTGTACCTGCACTGTTCCTATGGGTCGAATAGCACAAATTTTCTACTCAAAAACAGTAAACAAACAAACAATATCCAAAAGAATTATGCTAATTAGGATCAAAATTGGCAAATTGTAAGTGAAATTGTGATTGCAAACTATCATAAATTCAGAACAGATGCAAGTGCAAGTGATTATTACAAGTAAGAAACTTGGATTGCAATTTGTGAAGTAATTATGGTTACAAATATTTAATTGCGCTTAAAATACGAAAATGAATTGAATTTTCAACTGAACAGGTAAATGTGATTGCAGTTGGACAATAATTCTGAATATAACTGATCCAATATTTGGAATTTAAACTGCAATTATAATTACAATTACCAATAGAAATCAGATACAGATTTTTAAATTATGATGGCAATTGTTCAACAAATTATCGCAATTGCCAAAGTAATCACGATTGAATTTACAAATAAATAACAATAAATAATTTGCAATTGACAAAAAACAACAACATACCCCTTCCATAAACCACCAAACACCCAAAAGCCAACATAAAACCCCTAACGAAGCCTAGGAACAGCGGAGTACTCTATATACCCCCCCCCCCCCAAAAAAAAAAAAATCCTGCAAGTTTTTCAACGATTCGAGCGTGACGTCATCATTTGTTCACTGTTTCGAATATTTGACCTAACTTTCCAAAATGTTTCGTCCCTCGCACATTTTATTCCTAAATCTTTCGTTCGCCTTAATTGGCTGTAAATGGGGAATTGATGAGATAATCTGAATTGAATTTGTTAAAAAAATAATCGCAGTATTGGCCCAGAGAATAAAAGAAGTAATCTATTCCCGTGTTACCTCACCCACTTGCTTTGCCAATTCAGTCCTCTTTATTTATCCGACCTTTATTCCCCCCCTCACCCACCTCCCTTGGCAATCCTCTCCACCGAGTTAACCGCCGCCGTGGGATTAAAGCTTTTTTGGTGAAGGACCTTTTTTTTTACATGGAAACCACCGCCATTAATGAAGCTACAATGGTTGTGGTTAGTCACTAGATGATAGCTCGATTAAGGTTCGGAACCCATATTAAATTGTATCCAAGTCATCACTAAGATATATACCAGACAGGTGTTGATTCGGTTGTAAAACAGGAGCAATCAGCGACCAAACTAATCAATCGTGTCAATCGACTCAAATCAATCAACAGCCTACTCAGTAAATTGATCAACCAAAAAATCAATCCAGGAACTAAACAAGTATTCAATCAACACGCCCATCAATCGCCTACTCTAACGGTTTATTAAATCAAATAAGTAATTTCAATCTATGATTGATTCAATCTCACCACACCTATCCAATCTACTCATCCACCCATCAACCAATGAACCGACTTATGTAAATTGATCAACATCAAACCATTAGATAATTGACTAAATGGTCAAACAAGGACTCAATTCACGCACCGGCCACCGAATAAATTGATAAATTAATCAATAATCACTTCAATCTCCCAAAAATCAACTGTCCGACCTAGCAATGTATGATTGAACGTTGAACGGAGTAATCAACTACTCAATCGATCATTCCCCTAATTAGCTAATCAACTAAATTTAAAAGCAATCAACCATAAATAATTAATAAAACAAATAATCGATAAACAATTTAATCTAATCTACCAATTACTCATAGCTTATATCAACTCTCCAATCTACCCCTTCAACAATCAATGATTGAACAGATCAATCAACCGCAGTAAATTGATCAACCAACCTATCTAAATTAGCTTAATTCACCTCACTATCAAACCCGCACTAAATCAAACAATAAATTAATTGATAAATCAAATAATCAGTAAAAGCTTCAATCAAGTAATTGATTGAATAATTACTCAATCCCATCAATTAACTATCATATTTCCAAATTATTCACTCAGTTAACCCATCGAGCAACCAATCGGTCAACTAAACCACCAATAAACTAGCAAATCAATCGATTGATCAATCACAAATTAATCAACTTACAATAAATCGCAATTATTCAATCGAACAAACAAATGGATCCTTACGCGCTACGGGGCTGGGAGCTAACGAAGGGGGCTGGATCCAGGACCATACTGATCAACCTGTAAAAAGATGCGTATTAACTATTTAATATATACCTACTATTTCTTAGCCTAATTTCTCCGCAAATCATTTCTTAAATCCAATTTTTTTTAAATCTAAAATGGGACTGTCTCGGAACGTTACATTCCTTTTCTTCATTCCAAACTCCATTAACAATGGTGACAAACTCCCTTAACAACATTCCTGTCTACTTATTAATCGCTCCTTCCCCACTCCCCCGATCTCCATAAAACAAACATCACCATGACAACGGCAAGGGGACGACAAAACTCAACAAAATGACACCGCACCAGCTTGCACGTAATTGGTTGTAAATGGGGTCTTCGAGACAACCGTGATGGATTCTATAAACTTCTTTCACACAACCTCCCTCCCTCCCTCCCCCCACCCATGGCTTGATTTCTCTATTTTAATTAGTGTAGCGACAATTAAAGAACCGACTGATTTAAATTGTAACGAATTAGTAGACGGATGGGGGGGGGGAATTGGGGAGAAGTGAAGGAGACATAGCGAGATGCTAAATTAAAAAAACAAACAAACTACGTTTACCTTGTACTTCTTAATCGTTTGATTCTTTCAGCGGCAACTCACGATTCATTCATATACACACGCGCATTATACACACCATCAAAACATCGGCCAATAATTCCCTACCTTAACGCGATTACCAATTAAGACAACAAATGGCTTGAACGCCATAAAATAAAAACCATAACGAAAACAACAAAGGAAACGCATGACCACCAGACGCCTAGCATCTCTTTGCACCCTACCACACCCTTTTTCTCCCTTTTGTATATACACACACTTACATCGATTCAATTCAACTCATTTCCTCTTCCATAAATGCAATTATCACTGATACAAACGCTACTAAACTTCAATAGTTACTCTCACCCACACAACCACCCTTTACCACAAACACCGCCGCCTATGGCAAAAATGTACTCAACGATGCAGGCCTATCCAGCACGTGTGCAGTGGCCTATTCAGTGACAGCGTAAAAAAAGAACCCACCCAAACGAGCGACGCTGTATACGTACATGTACGAAGACCTATTTAACGGGATCATCCCAAAACGTAAAATTGGGCCACATTGCGGGAAGATAACGAACTATCTCAAATAAAACACCTTTGACGCGATACCAAAGGATGGAAAATAATCACATCAAATTTAGGGGCGAGAGCTATTTGGAGGTGAGGGGTATTTGGAGGAGAGGGGTTATTTGAAGGAGAAGGGGTATTTGGAGATGATGGGGGTCTTTGGAGATGATGGGAGTATTAGGAGATGAGGAAGTATTTGGAGATGAGGGGGTATTTGGATATGATGGGATATTTGGAGATGAGGGGATATTTTGAAGAGTAAGGATATTTGGAGGAGTAAGGTTATTTGGAGGAGTAAAGGTATTGGGAGGAGTAAGGGTATTGGGAGGAGTAAGGGTATTGGGAGGAGTAAGGGTATTGGGAGGAGTAAGGGTATTGGGAGGAGTAAGGGTATTGGGAGGAGTAAGGGGAATTGGAGAGGGGTATTTGGATGAGAAGGGTATTTGGATGAGAGGGGAATTTGGATGAGAGGGGAATTTGGATGAGAGGGGAATTTGGATGAGAGGGGAATTTGGAGGAGAAAGGTATTTGGAGGATATGGGGTATTTGGATGAGAGGGGTATTTGGAGGAGAGTGTGTTTAGAGAAGGGGTATTTGGATGAGAGGGGTATTTGGAGGAGAGGGGTATTTGGAGGAGAGGGGTGTTTGAAGAAGGGGTATTTGGATGAGAGGGAGTATTTGGTTGAAAGGGAGGATTTGGATGAGAGGGAGTATTTGGATGAGAGGGAGTATTTGATTGAGAGGGGGTATTTGTAGGTGAGAGGGTTTCCTAGGTGAGAGTATTTGTGGGTATACATATTGGGAGGTAATGGGGTATTAAAAAGAGGTAGGGTATTTGAGGGGGGGGGGGGTGATGTATTTGGAGGCGAGGAGCTTTGAGAAAACTCAACGGACTCTCGTTAGCCAAGTGGATGGGGCGCTGGATTTCCAAGTCTGGGAGTTCAATTCCCGGCATGAGCGGATACACACAAAAATCGGCGCTTGTAGGGAGCTGCTGCCAATCACGGGAGCTGATTCGAGAGCATGTATGCAGAAGGTTCCATACACATACATCATCAAACAGTCAATCACAACATCGCTGCCCCCTTCCCCCCTCCCCTTTCACACACACTTCACTTACGTCTACGGTACCCGCCGGTGTCTATGTATCCATACTCCCCTGGCTCGGTGAATTTCCACTGTGCCACAAAAGGTGGTCCCCTCACTTGTTTGTGGGTGGCAAAACTACCCCTGCTCTTGGGGAGGTTTACCCTTTTGGCCTCAATACCAGTCTGCGGTTATATACTGCCACTCATTTTCGCTTCCTCCAAGTTCACCGCTTCCTTTACATGTCAGTAATTGTCAAACTGATCTTAATGTGAGTTTTTATAGTCCGTTCGGGGGACGTCACCCCAAATTAAAACGGACGGATGACACAATCAATAAAAGGACTAAATTGAAAAACCGTTTTTCACAACATCCGCTTTTTACAAGCGAGTTTACCACTTGCCACACGTCTGAAAAGCGGTGGCGGCCACTTAAACTTGTGGAAATTGAAAGACGTCCCATTTGGTTGCCCGACAACGGCTACATTTCAATACTTTTTCACTTTCTTAATGAACAGATTTTACAAACATCCCCCCACTTCCGCCTGAAAAAACCCCCACAGTACTCTCCTTTCTTTCACATACAAAAGTAATCATGCGAATTCTGCTCCCTCGCACACACACCTCGGAATAGGAACAACAAAAATAAATATAGTCATTGGACAGCGCTTATCAAAGCAGTGAGCTCGCACATAGCGCTCTCTAGCCTACAAGAATCCTTCAAGGCGCTCTGTAAAGCGTCGAGAGGAGAGGAATGAGCAGCAGTTCATTCCCCGTCTATGGGTGTAGTATGAGAAAGCCACGATCACTCAAAATACAAAACCCGTCCATTTCACACTTTATCAATTCGCATTTCTCTTAACTCCAGTGGCTACTCCACTCCTTCAACCAAGCGGCACCTACGACTTCAAGCTTCAACAATGAAAAGGAACGGGACGTAAAGCTCTCGAGTGCCGGAAGTTCGTACAAAAATGGCCCAAATCAAGTTTACAAAACACCCGCAGGGGATGGGTTACATTAATTGTGGAGGTTATATCAGATCATGGAGTTGTGGTCCCTAGTACCCAAGTAGTATCCTCTTCAAACTACCTGGGCAATGTATCTCCACATTTTTCACTCGCTTCATTTTCACCATTATAGTCGCGAATCTCCGCCCCCTCGCACATTCTGGCGGATGTCTAAATAATATCAAATCACATTTAAAGCTGTAACCTTGTTATTTAATTCATTTAAAAACTAGGAAAGGTACCCGACGTTGCCTAGACATAATAAATAAACTATCTTGAACAAATTAAATTCTCTTTGACTTAAATTATGCAATTAAAAGTTGTTAGGTAAGAGAATGTAAGGTTTATTTTTACTTTTGAGTAATGGAGTAGTGTATCATAAAAGACTAACAGAACAATTTTCATATTACCATATAACCTGGACCCATGCTTACGTTAAACGAATGTAATCACCCCTTGAACAAAACACGTTCATTAATGCAAGCAGGCAAGCGTGACTACGCGGGTGGCAGCCACAGACTTTACAGCGCGCGCCTCAAGCAGATATGCGCGATTTTAACTAAATATATAAATTATTCTATTCGTTGGCAGGCTGATATGCAGTGCCGTGACTTTTAACATTGAGGCCGCAAAATTGTCTGTAAAACCTTAATTATTCTAAGGGCAATGTTGGTGTTTTAATTGCAACTCATAGCCGCGATTACTTGTTCAGAAAAGGGCAAAAATTCGATTTTTTTTAATCACATTTTTAGTCGCGTGTGACTATGTCACTATGTCGGTAGGTCCTCGTTTTGCTTTTTTTTTGTTTTGGTAATAACATTGTAACTATTCGGCCGATTCAAACGAAATTTGAAACCCAAATGTTGTTTTACACTCTCTTTTGAATATGATTGCCAAGGTCCCCCCAAAGGTTAGTCCGGGAATTATTTGGCAATAACATCGTAACTATTCGGGCGATTCCAACGAAATTAGAAACCCTTATGTTGTTTTACATTCTCTTTTGAATGATATGACTACCAAGGTCATCCCGAGGTTAGTCCTGGAATTATTAAAAGTTCTGAAGGTCGTAAAGTCATAAATAAGAATAAGTGAGAACACGCGACTTTGGTCAGCAGACCTTGTTTAAACAACAAAGTGGAGCTCCTAGACATTCACTGCTGATTTCAAATCTGAAAAATAGTTTGTGTAAAGCGGGCACGACCGCTTTACATACATACATACACACACATAAACACACACACACACACACATATATATATATATATATATATATATATATTGAGCGGGAGTGAACTCAATCGTCTAGATGCCAGCTGCAGCATCCTCGTCCTCGATACACCCAAGACTGATGGTGGTGAGGGGTTACAACTGGGGCCTGGAGGTCATGAATTTCAACGTTTCAAGTGCAGCAAGGGATTTAACCCTGCTCCTCCCCCTTCCCACACGCACACACATTGGAGTCAGCGCCCCATGGTCCCCCTGCCATCAGGACTCGAACCCGGCACCTAGGAAGAAATCAAGGGTTGCCCACCTCGATCGCCGCTCCCCCCCCCCCTTCGAGGGGCTGCGATATTTCAAACTTTACAAAATACGCACACAAACCACTTGTGGGGCAGGGGATGCCATTTACACATCGCAGAAGTACTCTTGATACAAGAGTACACAAGATGAGAACTATGCCTAAAGATGAGATAACCAAATAGTCTCTAAATGATGCCCAAGACGTCCCTAAATGGGACAACTTCAACCAACCGTGGTTGGGTCTCAAATTCCAAGCTCCCCAATAAAGGGGTAATGAGGGATACGGGATTAACCGGGGGTTAAAGGAACAGGCTAAACTAGGCTCGCCTGACGTCATTCCCCCTCAGAGTGTACGATCGGTCTACAGAGAGAGCCGCTTCCCTCAAAGGGGTCGATTCGAACGAGAGCGGGCCGACATTCGTGGTCAGAAGAGCGTCAAGGTTGGGTTACCACAAGAGTGCAGCGTGTCTCGGGGGTGCCACAAATCGAGGGGTAAAGAGATCCTCGGGGCTTGTTTATATAAGAGAGACCCCCCCCCCCCGCAAGAGTGGTGGGGCAAGTAGACACCGAAAGCCCGGCTAAGAAACCATCCCAAACCGGCGTCTTTTATATCCTATCCCTTCGATCTTCGTTTTCTTTAGGGGGGGGGGGTCCATCTCGGACTCTTCTCTTTGTAATAATAAAATAATAACAATAATCATTCTGCCACTTTGAGCCATCCTACTTTCTTTTCAAGAGCTAACCTTGGGGGGAGGGGGCTTCTCGGTAATTCTGCCTTCGAAGCCTAAAAAAAAAACACCATCCGTAATTAAAGAAGTTTCCTTTAGAATTACCACCCATCCTCCGTCTCATTACCTCCTTCCACAACCCCCTGGTTCCTCAATCTTCTCAACTCACCTGTAATTTTACCAGTAACGAAGTGTCCCCCTCAGCACTCCGCCCAGTGGGGGTGCCGCATGCAAAACAATGTCTAGCACGGTGTGGGGGTGGGGCTATACCCAATAAAGCCGTGTGTTGGTAGAACGCTAGAGGGCGTGGTTCATCTTCCATACCCAGGGGCATGGGAGGACATGGCAAAAGAATCAGTCTGCAATGGTTGGGGGCAATGAATCTAGATGGAAGGGAGAGTGCCACAACCGAAAATGGCACTCAATGTCATTTCACTAATTGGCATCCACACAATCACGGTGTTCAATCGAAGGTCGACAGACATCAAAAGTCAACAAACGATGGAATGGAACTCCTCGTCGTGCCACCAATTGCAGTATCATCAATTGCAATATCATCAGTAGCATTGCCACCAATGACAATATTTTAAATGGCAATATTATCAATGACAGAGCCACCCATGGCAGTACCACCGATGGCAATATTACCATTGACAGTACTACTAATGTGTGTCACCAATGACAATGCGACCGATGACAATATTACCAATGACAGTGCCACCAAAAAGTGTCACCAATGGCAGTGCCACCGATGACAATATTATAAATGGTGGTGCCACCGATAAGAGTACAACGGATGACAAAATTACCAATTGCATTCCTACCGATTACAATATTATCAATGGCAGTACCACCAATAAATGTCATCAATGACAGTACCATCGATAACAAGATTATCAATAGCAGGGCCACTGATATTATTAATGGTAGTGCCACCGATGACTTATCAATTTCAGTGCCACCAATAATTCACATATGGCAGTGACACGATGGCAACATTATCAATGGCAGTGTCATCAATAAGTTACATATGGCAGTGACACGATGGCAACATTATCAACGGCAGTGTCATCAATAAGTGTTACCAATGGCAATATTATCAATAGCAGTGTCACCAATGACAATATTATCAATGACAGTGCCACCAATAAATAATCAATGGCAGTACCATCAATAATTTTCACCAATGGTAATGCCACCGATGACATTATCAATGGTAGTACCACCAATGACAGTGCTACCGATGCCAATATTATCAATGGCAGTGCCATCGATGACAATATTATCAATATTAGTGTCACCAATAAGTGTTACCAATGGCAGTGCCACCGATGACATTATAAATGGCAGTGCCACCAATAAGTATCACCAATGACAGTACCACTGATGACAATATTACCAAGGACAGTGTCACCAATGACAATATTATCATAGGCAGTGCCATCGATGACAATATTATGAATGTCAGTGCTGCCGATGACAATATTATCAATGCCATACTAGAGAAACAAAAGTGAACCTAAATTGAGTTGCGCGCCTTCACATTCTCTACCACTCATGTAAAATCCCATTTTACTCGGGATGACGGGTATGAACCACATATTTTCACCATACTAACCAAACACCTTAACCTTGGGATTATCACCCAAACTATCACACAACATTTCACTCAATACACAAAAACTTCACCCCAATGAGATTTAAGTTCGGACTTTTGGGGGCGAACTTGATCCCGGGGGGAAATAGTAAATACCCCCTTCCCTAAAATTTGGGATTAATGGGGGTTTACGAGTATTTTCAGTATTGTAATTATATTTTTTTCTTTTATTTTACATCTTCCACCGATGAAATTATTCCCGGTTGGATTACTCCAATTTTCATTTCTTTGTGGCGTCAAAAAAGAAAGTCCTCGCCAAAATTACAATTTATTTATTATTCACTATTATAATTATTGTTATTATAATTATTATTTTACTTATTTTGTATTTCATTTTATAGTTCTTCATTTTTACGTAATTCCTCCATTTATGTACTTATTTTACTCTACGATAACTAACGTGGGCATCTGACAGATTATTTTTTTGTACAAATTGGTAAAGTTAGGGAAAGCGTTTACTATAGCAATAATTCACTGGTTCGGGAGTGACTGGGGGACGCTCCCCAACCAGGCCAAGTGAGTGTCCTTATCCAATCGACCGCTATAACATCCCTAAGAGAAGAGTGTCAAATGGGGACTTTAGGCGTCCCTAACACGAGGGGGTTTCATCCATGGTGTGAGGGGGGGAGGGGACTATGTTGCAATGTCACTTAAATTGCTATGCTCACCGCATACTACCACTACGTGCAAGTGGTAGTATGAAGTTAAGGGAGGTTTAAATTTCTCTAGTACCAACCCGGGGTAACAAGAGGGTCCAAGTTCGTACTTCGCTTGCCTTGTTCTCGTTCTACGAACGTACCAAAGCCCAATTCAGGTTCAAAATAGTCATGTCACAGTATTTAGCGTGGTTATGGTAATGATCGTTCTGTTTATTATTCCTTTTTTACATCCTTTTCTTCCATCGTTATTACTTTGCGCATTCTTTCAACAATCACTCAAATCGCCCGAGCGAATTACACTTTCTTTCCTTATTAAAACAATAAACTTTCACCCATTCGAGCAACTACCATTATCACTTAGGCAGATTACCTATCAATTATCAATCTATAGATACCAATTAATTCTATGGATAATAATGGTCATAATGAGCTACTTAATTATGAATCATCTCTTCGTAGTTCACCTATAAAAATAAACAAACGTTTCACCTTAACCTAAGACTTAATTAATCTCTACTGAAACTTTCACCCATTTTTATATTACGGTCGCTGTTTCACCATCTCCCACTACCACACACTATTTTCTCTCTCATTTAGGTCAGCTTCAGCGGAGTGCCTCCATCCCAGCCCATTCTCCCTCTTCGGGTAATTCCATTCCCAACACTGTCCAACATATGGCCGCATCATCCCAATCGTGACCTCACACGCCTATCTCAACATCCTCACATCGGCCATATCCAACCTTTTCTCACTTTCCTTCATCGGTATGGTTCGACGTCGAGCCATGCATCATCCAGCTCTCACAACAGACTATAAACTTCTCCTTTCGACTCTACTGGAATCTTCTTCACAAAATACACCCAATGCATCCAGTTAATTTACCCATTCACCCTATTTACTACTGGGACACGAGAGCTCTTGCTAATCCTGCTGATGGATATCTATATCCACATACCTCTGACGCGGAACAGGTCTTTCTGCCCCAGGGGGACGAAGGTTCCACCTGAACGCTGCTTAGCGTCAAAAAATGATACTTCCTGGCACTTCTCCACAAAAGAGGACCGGCTCCCTGTTGCCCTCGGGCTCACCAGCGATTGTCATACTGACTTTTATGTCTATTTCATTATCCGGTCGGGATCCGCCTGGATAAAGGCAGGTTAGCGAATCACTACCACACGGTGAGTGTCACACCGGTTACATCGATCCGTGCTCTCAGGCATTTAAACTGATTCGCACACTCCTTTTCAACATTATTTCTAAACCAACTTTCGCGCTTACACACCATGTATTCACTACTCACTCGCACACGCATTCCTCTATTTTCCATTACCTGCTTCTCACACATGTTATTTGCTCCAACTTTATCCATTACCAGAGTGAAAGGAAATGAACTTAATGCAACCCTATCCTTTTTTTAGACGCATAAAAAAATAGACCTTTACTCCCGTGAACGAAAATTGCCTAATTTTCTCATTATTTAAACTATTTTTGGTTATCGTTCGCACAAAAGACTTAAATTTGTAAAAGGTCAGTGGTAAATATTAATTCGGGCGATTATTCAAGACACAAAGCCAAAGAATTTAGACAAATCTTTCGTTTGTTTTGCTTCAACACATGTTCTGAGGTGGCAGAAAAATCGTTAAGTACCAAAATGGGAAATGACGAAAATCATTTACTAACATTAAAGAATAATAATAAAATGAAGCTTCGAGGTGTTCTCTAAGCGAGACAGCCTTTAATTTTCAATATTCCATCGAAGAAAATCTACTCGCCTTTTCTTACACTTCCATTTCTCTCCGACCATTTTTCCATCGTATTCGACCCGTTCTCCGGGATTTAAATTTCATACCCTTGTTACAGTTCCACCCTAGAAAATTCTAGAGGCAGCTTCCTCCTGATTCTAGAGTAAACGCGACTCTGTAATAACCCCAACCAAGGCAATTCCTTCCCTTTAAGCTTGTCACCCTTGTTTCACCATCCTTGCCCATAGTATCAATGGCAATATTATCAGTAGTAATAATGATAACTCGACGTAAGACAGTCGAATCTTACACTTCCGACACTTGACTTAATATCTCTCGCCGTTGAAAAGGTCAAGGCCGATAGAGAACCGTAATGGGCATTGAAGGACCACTTTTTCTACACTGTGGTTAGCCTCCCTCCATCGGAAAGGGAACTTAAGAAAAGTTTGAGAAACAACTTTTTCCTTTGCAGGAATTTCCACCGACCTACTGGAAAAAAAGAAACTCGCGTTGACCAAGATGGTGTTCATTGAGGGAAAAGGGTAGTGGTGAGCAGAACTGAAATAAGGGAATTACAGTAGTAGCAAAAGATGATCGAGATGGTAATGATGCTATTTTAGAAGGGGGAACGAAAAAGAATTATTAGAAAATTGACAGTTTCGGAAGAGAGACAAAACAAAGCAAAATGGCGAGCTGAGTTCGAACTTTGAAGAGGCAGAAGGGTGGAAATAAAAACAATAAAAGGTTTGAACAGACAAATACTACAAGGTAAAGGGCTTATAGTCAGATAATCCACAAGTCTGTGTGCACGAAGCTGTCACAAGTAAGAGAGACAAGCGGTAGCGACCCGGCTCGTCCTGGTAACGGGCGCGAAGATCTCCCACACTGGAACATTCAACGATATGTGCTGAACAGTTCGGGGGACAACGCAGTCGCCGCAATAAGGAGCAGGGGAGCGCTCCATCAAATGGCTGAGGGTCCCGCGAGTGTGTCCAATTCGAAGGCGACAGAAAACAACCTTAAAGCCGTCACGGCATTAGAGGGTAGGTGCATGGGAACAGTCGCGCCACAATGGCACGTAACTTTAAGTTCCGCTCGGCCGTCTCCCATCTTCTGGGCCAGGCAGCCCAGATGGCTGCTCTGATTCCTGCCATGTATTCAGTGTGAAGAATGGTGAAACACTGGTTCACCCAGTCCTTGCGTACCCTTTGACACCTCATTCCTAGTAATTCCCAAAGGTCCAAGAACCAAGCAGAAGATAATCTTGAAATCTGCCCGGCTCGCGTCAACCGAGGTGTCTCGGATACCGCGAACCAGGGTTTATTTTGATTCCAATGCCCCGAGAGCACTCGGGGCACTTTATGATCCGGTCTTCGAACAGGGAACGACACGTTATCTCCCGTATCGAGCTGTGTATTTCATTCAACCAGCTCGTCCGTGAAGACAGACGGAGCATCTGGTAGAGCCTCGCTGATTTCAAACAAGAGGGTATACAACAGTCAGAGGGCTTGAACAGAAAATTTTTAAAATATAAAAGGTGCGAGATGAGTAAATAATTAAGCAATAAATATAAAAAAGGTAAAAGCTAACATAAAGAACCAACAAGCATTTTCCTTGGGTAACTTCTATATAATCTATAGAGACGCGCAAGGACTCGGAAAGACGCACTTACAAGCCCTTGAAGAGGGTGAAAAGGGGAAACTAAGAAACAAAACATCTAAAAGGAATTTTAAGCGCTTTGACACCCTGTCATCCGTTCAGGGGTAGGAAATACTGAGAAGAGGATGGTTGGGGGGGGGTATGGGAATGGAAATACATTGTAGCTGGGGGGAGGGCGTATTAGTAGATCACCATGACATAGTTCGTACCAAAAATGATATTCGAAAGTAAGGACTCGAACCGCGTAATAGGGGTCAAACCTCTAATTACGAACACAAATACAAATTAGTTCGAATATTAGAGAGGGATCCAATTGAGACTCATAGATCCCTGTGTATTAAACACGCACACAAACTCGCACTTACATACACGGTGACTAAAAGAAGCAAGAGAAAGGAAAGCCGCAACTGTCCTTCAGAACACACACACACACACACACACACACGCGCGCGCGCGCGCGCGGGGTGAAAGCTTCCAAACTCGATCCTCACCAACCAAAATTGAACTAACTGGTTGCGGTGAGGAATTAAATTGGTCGCCCAAATGACATTCCTTTTCCCCTGGCCAAAAAGTGCCAAGTAATGGCACCGATTTGAACAGGCGGGAAAAGACCTATGGATCCGAAATGTCGATGGCACCGGTGTACAATTCGACAAGAAGCAGAAGGCTCCGCTCGCTTTCTTGCCTGCCAACGATGTCTTCAAGGTCAGGTAGTAAAGATAGGGCGCTGGTCTATAACAAGGGTTTGATTCTTCGTCTTCACTTGAGCATCGCCCGGGCAAGGTGTGGGTAAAAGTCGCACGAATACTTTGTGCGTTTGATTTCTTGAATAATTTTGGGGCAAAATCTTGGCACTAAGGTTATCGAGTATATGTATTATATTTAATGCGATATATACATCTTTTCGCTATCTTTAAACTGCTTCGAATTAGTACAATGGAAAGCTAATTGCATTTTATCGACTGTTAAGTCACAACACAGAGGCATAGCCGAGGAATCGTTATTTATTGTTTGGGGTTTTTTATAACGATTCCGATATCTGTTCATGGATTTATTGCTATATAATTTTTTTAAATTATTTATAGAGAATGGTATTTTGCATTTTATTACATGCTTTCTTATTGGGGGTTGTTTTTTGTTTTTTACATAAAATACGGTCAATTCTGTGGCTTATTTCCATATTGGGAGATGAAACAGAGGAACATCCGGGAAATAAGAAGTGCTATACACCCCTGCGTGAAATCTGTGGACATGTCTTTTACAAGGAAAGGTTTTGGATAGTTCTGTTATTAATGAAAAGCCTATATTCTAAGTGGAACAAATATTGTTTAAACAGTTTTGAGAATTTATATTTACAAAGATTAATGGTACCCATTTAGGAAAATATGAAATAATGGATTTGCTTTGGGAGAGTTATTGTTTCAGTTTTAGATGAATTAATATCGGTTGTTTTTTTAAGCATTTTATCCATATATACTGTAGGGTGATTATTATGGATTAGGGAAATGTTTTTTTATTTATTAAATTCTTTGTGCATTAAATAAGTAGAGTTAGCCTCTGTATAACAATTTTTATGGCCGAAAGTTTATATTTAATGTCGCAAGAGGGAATAAAAATAGGCCTAGTCCCGTGAAATATAGATTTTCTAAGTCTAAACTGTGGTGGCAATAGAGTTTTGAGTCTTGCGAATAACTAAATCTAAAAAATGGATAAGGTATTATTATTTGTCTCAGGACCATTGTACGTGTGATGTTAGGGTGCAAAATATTTATAAATTTTAAGAATGTTCTCAGTTGAGCTTCGTTTCTAGAGACGGCAAAGTAGTAGTAGTCTACAAATCGTCTGAAATATAAGGAACGACAGTGAATAGTACACCGAAGGAACACCCTTGATTCAAAATGGGTCATAAAAAGTGCCGCTGGAAGGAATAATGTGCGACTTATCAAATAGGAGAAATAATTGGAGCTCTATTAGCGAGAACGTCTGTAACGAAACAGTTGAACTGTTCGATGTGTCACGAGCAACCGTATCTACGGTTATGAAAGCATACACACTATGTATTAAGATGTAATGAGGAAAAATTAGTGGGTGAAAAACAAAGTTAACTGAGAAGGGTCGGCGAACACACTTAAGGATTGCATCCAAACAATAAAAAAACTACTGCAGGAAAAGTGACACCAGAACTCAATAGCCATCTGATTGACACGGTTTCGATAAGAACGGTGCACCGGGAACCACAAGGCAAACATTCATGAAAGGGCAGCAATTTCGACACCGCTGGTAACGGAAACCAACGCCAAATTGCGGAGGAATGGTGTCACGATCATAAAACATGGATACTTGATGACTTAAAGAATGTAGTATTGTCCGACGAGTCATCATTTACATCAATTCCCACAAATGGCCGTGCTTATGTATGGAGAACCAAAAGAAAGCCGACACTCCGGACTGCCTGCTTCCAACGGCCAAACATGGGGTCGGATGGGTAATAGTTTAGGTGGTTATATCCTGGTATTCCGCTGGTCTTATCATTACGATCAATGGTTGAGTTACTGCTAACAAAATATCTAGACATTCTCAATAGTGAAATTCTTACTATGAATAGCATACTGTTTTCAGACACTGCCATTTTTCGAGATGATAATAGTTTGCGGGCATCAGAATGTAATCCAACATCTTCTTGGCCAGCACAATCACCTGATCTAAACAACACCGAATCATTATGAGCAGTTTCGGAGAAGAGAGTGCGAAGCAGATTTCCAACTGGCATCACTGAAGCAATTGGAAGACGTTTTGACAGAAAAACAGGACAATATTTTGTTGGAAATCATACAAGGGGTTGTAGGATTGCAGCTGGATTCATAGCAAATAGTAGCGACCTTATTAATAAACAAATATAGTGTATCTGTCAACTCTTCATACTATTTTGTTCCCACCCATATATATATATTTAAAGGCCCGAGGAAATAAAAATTGGTAACATAACCCGGAAAAACACTTAGGAGAATATCACGTTAACCAATCAAAGCTTAAGAAGGAAAATGGGAGACGTAGAGAACGGAAAGATAGGACAAACTATTTTAACCGTTATATGAAAATAAATGAAGAAGTTGGATTTGAACCTCTATCATTAAGCGTTCATCGCTTATATGGTCATATAAGCGATGAGCGCTTAATGTTTTATGTTACCAATTTTAATTTCCTTGGGCCTTTAAATACATCTATAAATCACGTGTCATGTGATTTTCAATTTATATATATATATACATATATACCGGTGACCGCATTCCCACTTCGCCAACGCAGTATATTTGAGAGGAGGAGAGATCGGAAAAAAGGGAAACCTGCGCTGGCTAACAGGGTCATAGGACGTACAGCAAGGTTAAAACTCGCCAATATATATATGTTTTTTTTTAAACCTTAAAGAGGCACAATCTCGCTAACTGAACATTTTAGAAGTTCTATCTTAGAACTAAATCAAACCCCATGGAAATAACAAGGTACTAAGAGGATTATGAACCCAATGCAGGAACTAAAACCCTTTCAAAGAGGGATATAAACAATCACAGACACAAAGGCCCAGGTCGTCGCTATTACGAGATTGAAGGTTGGAAAATGCACGAGAGTGACAGCTTCTCACCTCGCCCAACGCCATCTGCAGAATGGGGCTGATCTCTGCCCACACGGCCTGCCAAATATGGCCGCTTGGCTGTGGGCATGACGAAATGCTAACACGACCGCAAATCGGGCACAAATATGCCACAATGGGGTCAACAAACTAGCGGAAAATGACAAACAGGTCAACGAACCATAGTAGTAGAGTTGTTTTTTTTTCTAAGATTCCATACTAGCGACTGCAAGCTAGGCATAGCTACCGAAATTACAGACAACCCCTGCCCCCAACTTTTCAGCCTGCTAGGCTAAATAAATTAAAACCCCCCCAAAAAAAACAACTAAAAAAAAGAAACAAAACACAGCAAGCAACAACTAAGTCAAACGAAAAAAAGCGGAACTAAACGAAAAGCATGAAAGGTGCTGAAGGGATGCTCGCTGCCTAAAAGGCCCGACCATACATGATAAAATCTTCCCCAAACTATAATGGAGGCCAACCTCCTCCCGAAATCAAGAACTCCCCAATCGGGAGCGCGCGAACTCGTCTAAGGCAAAGGAAAAAGCGGTAACGACCCGGCTAGGTAACGCGAGAGACCATCTTTCAAAATGGAACACTCGACAAGAATATTCCGGACAGTCTGATTAGCCGCGCAATAGTCACAATTGGGTTGAAGGGAGCTCTGCATCAGATGGCGCTGCGTCGCGTGGGCACGCAGTCTTTAAGTTTCCATCAGCCGTCTCCCATCCTCTTTGTCAGGCAGCCCGAGGGCTGACCTGATTCCTCTTATATGAGGTGGGAATGATAGAAATGCTGGTCCGGTCGTCAGCCCTTTCCACAAGTCCTACATGCCACGGACTTATCCGCCACGACGCGTAATCTCCCGTACCGACGAGGGGTGTATTGCAACCAGATCAGCTGTGAAGAGGCATAGCGCCTGATCGAGGCCGCCGGCTTCAAACGGAGGGAAGAGGGCGTTAAAGCAGGCCCTCCCTTCAGATATGGAACCATCCATGTACACTGCCACGGTACTAGCGTGGTACAATGTGTGCTTCAGGAAGTCCAAACCCAGTACTCCCGCCGCTGTAGAAGCTTTGGGGAAAAAGAGACGTAACGACAAATGTGGTACCGGCCGGGGTGGCGTCCTGGGCAAAATCAGAAGCGTCACCCGTCCGAGAGATACATAGAGCAGCTTTCGAAGGTGTGCGAGTAGTATAGAAAGCCTAATTTAACGATTCTGGACGAAGCCTACTTAATAGAAACCGGGGAGGCAGTGGTATAGGCAACGCCCGCAATAATAGAGTGATGATGATGATAATAATTCGGGTTCTAAAGTAGAGAGGAAAGTCCTAAAACTCCATGTGACAAGGGAGGAGCTTATGAAGGTTGATAGCCTCTGGATGAGGCCATATTTGGCTCTCCAACGCCCTTCTCGCAAGGGGACGGGGCAAGGGCGCCCAACGGAATGTCCAACCCACACGGAAACTTTAGGTACCTACGAGAGGGCCCAAGTGTACCTCCGCCCCATCTTAACTTCCGCAAATCCTATTTAGAACATACATGGATGGTTTGGGATATTTACGTGTTAACGCAGCTCTCCCCACTCTCCATTCTTAATGTACTATTTTATGATTAATTTTATCACCCTTCTTCGTTATTTCCTTATGTTTTTCAAGCAAAATCTATGAGTGATGAGGTAAACGCTACTTCCACCCAAACGGAGACGAGAAAGAGAAATAAGCGCGTCGGTTGGGAACAACAAGAAATTGTCTCAAGGTCACGTTTTCGCGAGTCTAAAACAATGTTCACAGGTGAGAAGTATTTCTTCATAGAGACCTAAAATCTTAGACGTAGTTTCTAACATAGAAACGTCAGTAATTAACAAGATTATCTGTAACTTTCATTTAACAGCTCTATTCACTTTCCCTAGTTTCCGTGGAGGTTTTTGGTACATAGATACCCAAGAATTCTCACGGTACCGTGAAAATGTAGGTAGGTTACGGTCGCCGAATATACATGAACTTTAACCCCTCCACAAAAAAATAACCCAGGAGCCGCTATTTTAGACATAAAACAATGATCACGGCAATGCATAAATCTAACAAGTTGATCTTGTGTAATCCAGAGAAGGTATAATGAAAAAAATAAAGAGAATAAAACACAGAAATCACACATTAATTAAGGACACTTCAATGGCAATGGTTAAGCCAAACCATTTCAACTACAAATCGAAAACCTCGCAATTCTCCCAGACTGTTTCTCTTCGACTATGACACATAGCCCGAAAATACCAGACATCCAACCTAACATTAATCAGATCAAATATAAAAAACCCATCATACATCAAAGTCATACATAATACATTACAGTCAATACATTAAAAAAGAACTCTATGAAAGAGGAACAATGCTACTCTCCTTCGATTCAAGGCAAGCCTCTTGTAGACGTTAACAAATGATAGGCCATTTGGAAGCAAGGAAGCCGGAGTCACTGGGTGAGAGGGGTATGTACGCATGTGCTGGGGGGGGGGGGGTATCACCCATCCTCAGTCTATATTTGAGAAGGACTGGGGGAAGGGGGCTCAGCGACCCAGGCATTACGGGTAGGTGAAATTCGCTTTGACCATTCGCCGTTATCGCTCGTTTTTATCATTTCTAACGTCCTTCGGATCCCCACCCCCGGGGGAATGCCATTGCCCATACTGATGGGCTAAATTGGCTACACCTCATTAATGTGGAGGATTACGGGGGGTAATCCTCCTCAGTCTGTTATCTCCCTCTATTGAAAGAATTTCCGTTTATTCTCTTTATCATGGAAAAGATTTTTTTTATCATCCACACGTTTGTAAACATGACCACTCACACATTTATGATAATCTTTAGTTTAAAAATATTAAATTACAATGGTTAAAATGATCGATGTTTCAGTTTCGAATCTTGAGGGTTTTCTCCACAGGAAAAGCACCAATGCCCAATCTGGAGGCGAACGGGACCAATTGGTAAGCTGCAATCTCTCTGAACATAACTTAACATAAAATTAAAGGATGAAAAAAAAACCATGAAAAAAAACACCAAGCCAATATACCATCTACATCCATTGAATTACGTTATCAGCCATCAACTAGTAGGTTCGTCATAATGAGTTTATAATAGAAAGGCCTCATGCATGAAAATAATAAGCCACCAAAATCATGGTATTTACAAATGCTATTTATTGCCCAATATACTTGTCTAGCTTTCCTTTGAATGTCAAACTAGAGCTATTTACATCCCCAGGCAATGCACTCGAAGAATGCATGAGCATGACTATGACTGAAATATTTGCAAGTCCAAGAGTTATATAGCTTGAGAATAACTTCCTTATATTTATAACTAACATTTATATTAATAAAGCCTAATACCCTATTTGACGTATTTCTAGCCTCTAACCAGTTAGATGCAAATTTCGAATGCATATAAGATAATTGCAATTACCTTTGTGCATTTGTTTGCATATAGACATACATTAATAAACTAAGGGTAATTTTATTTGCATAGTTTTGCTACCCATTTTAAACTGTTTCCAAACTTATATCAGAGTGAGGATTTACAGCTAGCTGTTGGTGGAACCCGAATAATGATTTACAATTCTGCCTCATGTGATCATTACTCAGTCTCCAGGCGTCTCCCGTCTAAGTACTAACCACAGTCAATTAGCTTAACTTTCGCGAGCGAAAGAGAGCGTGCAGATAAAGGTAATGAGAGTAAGTATTTATAAAGTATCATTTTTTAAACATCATTTTATCTACAAATGAAATGTATTTGAAAATGACGGATTTAATAATCTAGCACTTGCATAAAAAAATAATCAAATGAGATTTTGGTAAAGTGTTCGATAATTAATTTTGATTTTTTTGTCCAAATCTGTAATGGAACGCGGGCCATATGCGGCCCGCGGCCCGCAGTTTGCCCACTTCTGCTCTAAACACTGCTTACAGAACCTCAATGACTGATCTATTACTACTCCGAAATCCCTCTAATATTGAGCCTCTAAAGTCCAACCAGCAACTTTCCATTTCATACCTAAATTCCCTATTATGGTTGATCATACGAAAAATGGAATTTTGGAGGTTGAATGTCATCTGCCACTTGTGCCTCCATGCAACCAGTCTATTTAAATCCTGTATTTCTCCCACACTTGCTGCTAACACTATCAGTAAACATTTGACATTTTGCTTTTAACACCAACCTCTAGGTCGTTAATGTAAACCAAGAATAATAATGAGCCCAAAACAGATGCCCTGAGGTACCCCAATAATAAAATCAATCCATTGGGATTTCTTTCCATTAAGTACTACCCTCTGCTTCCTATTCTTCGAACTCTGACACCCAATTTAAAACATTCCCAGACACTCCATACATTCTCAATTTATGCAAGTCTCTTATGAGGGACCTTATCAAAAACTACTAAAACCTAAGTTGTTGTGGTGGTGGTTCACAGGGCTTTGTTATTCCAGGAAACCCGCACCAAGTAGGTAGGCCACCACATCCACTGGACTTGACCAAAGCTACAGGCCATTGTTAATGTTGTGTTGTCTGAGAGCTGCCAAGCTAATGCAATCGTCATTGATATACGTGGCGGTGTGGGGGTAGTTTGAGAAGGCAGAGGTTTGTTTGGGTGTTGTATATGCGGTGTTTGTATGTATTAAGTGATTGTTGATGACAACAGCGAAGTCGTGCATGGTGCACTTCTATGCCATTTCCTTTATCTAAATTGTTCTATGACAATCTAAAAATTCCAGCAGATCTGTCAGGCAAGATCTACTTGGCCCGAATCCAGGCTACTTTCGGGCGTTTATCCGATTAATATAGCTATATCCTTATCCCATCATGAGTTCCTGATATTTGTACTAAGCAAATTCTCTGGGATACATAAGTATTATCTCGGAACTCATCCCAGTAGATGTTCTAATAAGCTACATACTCTGTCATAATTCCCCTTCTGTAAATTTGGAATTTTTACATTATTCCTAACAATTTTTATTTTATTTTATTACCCAGAGTATAGATAAATTTATGACAGTCATTACCTCCTAGTGTTTCCCCAACTAATAAATCATGATTGGTTAGGGCTAGGGCCAGTAATTGTTTAAAGAAGTTATCATGAAAGAATTCACTTTTTTTTTACAATATCCCTACGTATCAAATTTTCCCTATCATTTGATGATAAATAGAAATCTCCAAGGATACCAGTTTCACAGTTGCCTCCCCGTTTAAGTTTCTCTATGTCAATGAACTGGTTTGGTGGTCTATAAAATACTTATCCTTATTTCTTGAGTTTTAGTAACCGCCAATATCTATCTATCCATAGCAACTCCACCATTCGCCCATTCCATATTTTATGTTTTTGATTGCATTGGATATATTTTCAACACATAATTAAGGCCCCCTCTAATCCTATTATTGCATTGCAATAAAAACATACCATCCCTTTAATACTTGAGACACCATTTTGGTATGCTAAGTTCAGGTTCCCTAAGTACATTTCTATTTCCCCTACTAGTATATTTTATTCTTTCTAATTCCACTTCTAATACTGCTCATATCTCTAGCATTATCTAGTTTCCCGCCAGTAAAGACCTAATGACGATTCTTCATCCCTACTCAAATGCAATCCATCCATCACATACAATTCTTCTTTAACATAAAACCTACTCCACACATCAACAAGCATCACAGCCTTCTCGCACATATTTATCCAACCAAATCACACGAGACATCCATTCTCAAGAGCACACCTTCCATCCTACTTTCACCTTATCAATTAGCCTAAAGGAGGATCTAGTCCCTACTTAAAAGGGGATGGGGGAGGGCGCACGCAACTCTCCCCGAAAGATCTTTAACATCTATTTGTTTGGTGATTTTGTATTCAAGGACTTTTTAAAAATAATCAACGACGGGTTTTAGCCATTGTTTTTTTTTCTTTAAATTAAAAAAGTGCAATAAACATTATGGGACATTGATGAAGGTGAGGTATTTAAGGGAAAAATGGGTTATAAGCAAAGCATAACCAAAATCAACTGCAAAAAAACAAGAACAAGGTATCCAAGCGACAGTCACAGAAGTATAGCGAGCATCCATCCTAAGCTACAATGCATCCAAAGCATACATATGTTCACTCACACCAGTGAGTAGATTAACTTAAATATTACTATTTTCCTAATAAACATTAAAAAGTATATAGATAGTGAATTTGAAAAATCATTTGAAAAAATGATTTATATTTTAAATTCAAGGACCATCTACCTTTTTCATCAAATTCAAGGACTTTTCAAGGATTTCAAGGGCAAAAAATAAATTCAAGCGCTTTTCAAGGAGTTCAAGGGCATTAGACACCCTGTGTAAGGGCTCTGGGACCCCCCCCCCCCTCCTCCCGACCAGCAAATTAGGCAAATATTTTCCTAGTCGCCAGAGGTCCTATACCTCATTTCCCCAACGTGTAAAGGTTGAAGAGAATTGCGTCTTCCCCTTTCCATGATCCCTAGCTACCATTTTGTCTATCCGAACGAGGTGCTTTGCTTACATTTTTTCACTTCCCCTAACTTGACCATTCTTCTCCGGTGGAAGTGCTTTCGTTGGTTAGCCATCTTATAATGATCCTACCGTGTTTGTGTGTATCCGTTTGTGCATATTATAATGATCCTAACGTATGCGTGTATGTGTGTGTCCGTCTGTGCATTTTAAAAAAATGTTGTGAAATGATTTTTTTTCTTGCAAACCAATTTTGAATGTGTTGTGAAATAAAAAAAAATTCTCTCGCACACTCTTAATTTTGTGAGCGAAGCAAACAAGCGCCACAAACTCATTAATTTGGTTCAAACTCACTTTTCAAGTCCATTTTCCTTGTTGATGGTGTGATGAATCGATAAATCCTCCCCCCCCCAAAAAAACAATCTTTCTCTCTCGCTGTCAATCCTGACAAATCCATGGAATCCACCCGGAAACATCTCCTGAAAGACAAGCGACGAAATCCTACGATTTAATCCCATTTTGAGGCGGGAGAATTTGGGGAAATCTTACCAAAACAAGAACTTTCACCCAATCGATCAATCCCATTCATCACTCTATACCTGAATCCCCCCCCCTTCCCCTAAGGAACTCGGCTTTTTGAGGGAGGGAAGAGACTTCCTACCCCTTATAGGGGGATAGGGGCATACAAAGATCGCACTTTATCCGGTAAAAACGTGGGTATTACAAGGATCATCTCAAATTCTTTATTATCTAAAATGCCCCAGCCAAAAATGGATGAGTTTTCCATTAGGCTTGAAAATACTCAACCCACTGTCTGGAGTTTCGATAAATGACTGGGGGAATGGGAATAGGGTCCCTGGTCTTTACTGTGGGTATGAAAACTTCCTGCAATTAAGTAGACGCTGGGGGGGGGGGGGGTACTCCTAGGAATTCCACTTTGGATCACTCCTACACCGAATAGGGCAACACCCACGCGCGAGTCCAATGGCTATTTCTTTGTTTCGTGACCTCATCTAAGAACAGTTCGGGTTCTTACGTACCTCGCCATGACACCCTCCCCCTTTCCTGATCTAATCCGTTTGATTCGAACCCTTGGTTTGCGGTTTATCCGAGAACCCTTCTACCCATAAAAACACGTCCTCCAAATACTATAATATAGGTTAGTATTTGGAATTTACTTTAAAAAAAGCAAAAAAAAAAACCCCTCAAAATTAGAAGGACCTTCGGCAGCGTCGCAAGCAAAGTCGGTCCCGCCAAAATGCGACACCATTTGGTAGCGCAACCACACAGATGTGACTTGCCTTTTCTCGTGTTCATAATGTTTTCCTAAGGCAACTACGAGTAGATCTCCATTTCTTTATGAGATTTAGTTAATACCCCCAAACGGATTAGTTCCAGAACTTTATGTGGGCCTCCCGTGCTAATTGGGATCGGGTATGTCCATTCACCTTTCTCCCCCACAAACAATCATGGCATAACCCCCCCCCCTCCCCGCCACGGCCACCTCGGGCTGCTGCAGCTAAAAATGGAGCTAGGTGCAGACGTCCAAGCCCATTTCTACGGCCAAATGAACGACTGGAATGTCATGACTGTTTTTAAGGAGTGTTTATACGCATGCACGCGCGCGCGCACTGGCCCATGGCCCCTTCATTATGGGGGAGATGGGGTTACGAGATAGACGTATTTTTGTATGTATACACGCCTATGTTCGCATGGAAGTATACATAAATCAATTTCGCTGTGGGTTGTTTTTGCCACTTTCCTTCCTTCTGTTAATGTGACGTGTGTACCCTTTTAGCACCGAGGCGCAAAGGCCTCTCTCTTCCACACCTCGCGACAATCTTGCGCGTACACAACGCGTACAAACACACACACACACAGGTGACCTTCCTTCCACACAGTGACCATTACAAGTAGCCTTGGATACGCAAGGAGGTTTCGGTTCTCTGTTCCGAGTAGATGGGAGTGGCCACCAATCCTCTGCAGGTGTAATGCAGGTATACACCTGCGGACAATTGCCGGAATGGGTGGGGCAAGTAAGCAAAATGGGATTGCGCAACATCGACGAGCTTTCCCTATCTCTCCGCGCGCCCTCTTAACGAGATTCGGAATCTCAGGGTTATTTTCCTTAGCGCATTCGGGTAAACTTGTAATGCTAAATAGCACAGAGTTACGTGCCCCTCTTCCGTAGGGTCGTTTCAGGACGAGGGAAGGTGGGGGGGGGGCGTAAGCATAATCCGGAACCTATATGCTCTAAAGTAATTTCATCATCGCTTTCCCGCGACTACAATTTCCTGTGCTTCGTCCCCACTTCGAGACGGGGAGAAGGAAATGCAAGAAAATTAAATTCTATGATTAGAAAGTACGAAAATCAAAGTTTAATATGATTCCTTATTTATTATAAATCCTTTATTATGAACGATCCTAATCACGCCTAAACATTCACGACGTCTCGCGACAACAAAATAAAAGCATTTCTTGAATGGACCAAACAATTTGTCTCGATAAGCTATGCATATTATGTTACAAACAAAATCCCATAAAATATAAGCAACTTTTTAATGATAGATATTTTGGGGATAAGATTAAATCCATCCAAATTAACAAAGTATCTATGGGGTGTCATATTTAATGGACAAACCTACACAACTCGTTAGTGTCTGGCAGTTTGAAATCCATATTTAAGGCCCCAATATTTAGAAACTTGCCATTGCAGTCCTTGTCATCCTGGGTCTTTTCGCTTGCTAGCCGTAGGTTCACCCTTTATTATCCGTTGAGTTCTCCTCGGATTACACAGCGTTTGCTTTCTCTCATTAACATCATTCTCGGTAATGTTTCTTGGGGATACTCGAAGTGGGACGGGATACGTCCTTTATCGAGCAAGATCAAAGGACACGTGTACAAGGAACACACACACACACAAGGACCTCAAACGCCATTGCTATTTCCGGTCATTTTTGACGGCCATCATTGACGTCACTATGTCCCGAAATCGAGAAATCGGCCGGGTGGAGTTGGCGACGCTTCTTATTGACGTCTGACCTGGGGGGAGGGCAGGGATGGCGTCAGACCCAAACCTTTAGCGGCGTCATGAGCTGACTGCCCATTGGGCGAATACGCTGATACTCATAGCCACATATCCTTAATACAGAACGGGTGGCGGCCGGCCCCTTGGTGCTTTCTGGCTCATATGCATGATTGCCATTCTGATATTTATGTACATTTCATTATAAAGTCGGAGAATCTCACCCACGATATACTTTCCTATAAGGTGGGGTCGGCACGCATCAATGGCATTACACTACCCACTCCCCCTTCGGTGTAAAGGGTTTCGAGGGGCTTAATAATAATAATGCATTTATAGAACGCTATACAGAGTCGCGGGCACTCGCATAGCGCCTGTCTAGCAATTAGAGAAGACTAGACGGAGATGGGGTGCTCAAGGACCTCTTAAACAAGCAGCAACCCCCCCCTCCTCCGGCAGAGAAAAGGATCAGGAGTGATAACAACGGTTGAAGCAACACCACCCATCAACTCTATAAAGAACGTGGTGGCTCTGCATCGGAAAAGGCGCCGGAAGCTTGGGTACTAACAGCGAGTTAGGGAGGGGGGGGTCTTCCCATCTCTGAAAAAAAAATACAGAAACGAGGGCATCTATGCCTAAAACCTTGTGGAGAGGTTCATATATGTTAAAATGTGTGGCGGGTGTGGAAGAGTAATCCAACGGGGACTATTTGATGAGAACGGGAGGAGAGAGAGGTAAGCAACTCTTGAATCAGGGGTGGGGTGCTTGCCCCTATAGGATTAGGGCATTACAACCCACCCCGAGTTGTGGCACAGCGATAACCCCCTCCCGCCAGGGGCGGGGAGGGGGGACATACCGACAAGTATTTTAATTTTAAACACCACTGAAACCAAACCCGGCTCTTATCATCCTGTCAGATCTTCCTCTTCGTCGCAGTCTGCAGGCCAGTTACTTTATAGGTGGGCGCCTCCTGTCATTTTCGTCATATTTCTTAATACGAACACGAGTAAATGTGTGGCAAAGGGAGAATTAATCTGTGAATCGCCTCAATTATATCTCGACCGGGGCTATAGACTGAAAACTGTGCAAAGGGGAGCGCTATGGATGTATGGAAGCCTCAGAATGTAAGGTAGCCACGATAACTAAACCGATACAATAAACACACAATATTCATGGGATACAATAGATACTTCCCCTTCTTTTTATAATATCAGGAGTGCCCGGTAATTCATGGCTAAAGATCCTCTCGCATCTCGATTTAAGATCGTAAATCATCCAAAACATGAGGATTTCTTAGTACCACTTACCATTCCGGCAGGTATGGCCGACTTGTGCAACCTCACTTAAGTGAGTCGCATTGGTCTTGATGTTTAGTTACAGTACGTTTTGGGGGTGTTTTTTTTTATTTTTCACAAATATATCGGAATGTTCGAGTTTTCTCTGTGTCCAATAAGGATTTTTTTTTTAAGAGCCTATCTGGCGACTGCCCACTTGTGCATAAGTCGCCGGAAACACGACAGCCTAGAACTAGGCTACTTTAAAATAAGCACGAAAACACAACAATAAAAAGTGAAGATCGCAAAAATTAGGAAGCAATCTCCGGCGTCGGGGGGAGGTCCCCCTCCCCCCGGCGCAGGAGCGTACGATCTACACAGAAAACAACAATAACAAAAACAAAAAACCAACAACAAAACCTAGTTAAATAATAGGGAGAAGGCCGGCCTTCCCCCAAAAGTCTACCAGTCCATCAGTCAAAGAGCACACACTCCTTCCGAGTACAAGGGACAGGCTGTAGCGAACCCAACCATCCCGGTACCGGGACAGGTAACGTGCGCGAAGATCGCCCAGACTGGGACATTCAACAAGAATGTGGCGAACAGTCTGGGGAACAACGCAGTCGTCACAGTAGGGCGCTGGCGAGCGCTCCATCAAATGGCGGTGCATCCCGCGAGTTTGTCCAATTCGGAGACGACAGAAAGCAACCTTAAGCCTTCGCGGCATTGGGGGGTAGATCCATGGGAACAGTCGCCGCGCAATGGCACGCAACTTTAAGTTCCCTTCGACCGTCTCCCATCTTCTTTGCCACCCGTATTCCTGCCATGTAGTCGGTGTGAGGAAGAGTGAAACGCTGGTCCGGTCGCAGAGTCCTCGCGGACTCTTTGGCGCCCTCATTCCCCACAATTCCTACATGTCCAGGAACCCAGCAGAAGATAATCTCGACATCCGCCCGGCTCGCCAAAACTGTGTGTCCAATAAGGATTTTCAGACTGTGTCGTACCCCCGTTCCCCTGATTAGAGAGCGGACCTGGAACTTGAAGTGTACGCGGGCCGTGGCAAAAAAAAAAAAAACACTTGGTTGAAAATGGCTACTCGATATCATCTGCATGATATATGATGGAAGGCTGTTGCTAACACCATTCGCGTTCCACCCACTAAAAAATTTATTTATTTATTTTTTAATATCTCATCTGGCGACTGCCTTCTAAGGCATAAGTCGCCGTACTCAACCTAGCCTAAATCTAGGCTATATTAAAAGCCAAATAAAAAAATTTGAAAAAACAATGAAAAAACAAAAACAAATTGAAAAATATAAAGCGAGCTCTGTCGACGGGGAAAGGCCCGCCCTCCCCTGGCGATGAAGAACGCGATCCATAGTCAAATATTAAATAACGGGGTGAAGGGCGGCCTCCTCCAAAAAGTATAAAGGTCGATGTGCACGAAACTGTCCCGAATACAAGGGACAGGCGGTAGCGATCCCGCCCATCCCGGTACCGGGAGGTAACGTGCGCGAAGATCACCCAGACTAGGTCATTCGACAAGGCCCACTAAAGAAGACAAGCATTTGGTTGTCTCTGAAAAAGTACATAAAACAGCCAAGAGTGAGTAGTTACGACAGCCTACCAAAGGGTCCAGAGATACGAACGGAGCAGGAACGGAATAAGGCAGAGGGCGAAGATAAGCTGGGGACAAAAGAAGACCGAGCTACCTTTAAGCCGTGCCTGTGTCGGTGTACCATCATCTGACATACAAAAGCCGAAAATCTCTTTCAGATCCACACATTATATAGCACAACGACCCGATAGCGAGACCCAAACTGGCGATAATTACTTGTGCAGTAGCAGATGAAGGCCATAATACAAATCTTCCCCAAACTCCTGGCAGCCATCAGTGAGGGCAAAATTGCCTTCCCAAAAATAAGAATAAAAATGGAGAGAAAGAGAAAGCTGTGTGTGAACTTTTTCTTCATGTATGCTCAACCTCGGCTCCACCCATTCGATCAAAGAAATATTTATAATCGTTCCCTCGATCGAAGGAACATCATCACTTAGGCTAACAAGAGAAGACGCGGATTACAAGATTCTAAAAATTGATCGCCCCCCCCCCCCCACACACACCTACAGTATATATGTAAATGAGACTTCCGATCTAGACCACCCTGTAACTACAGTAGAGCATTCAGGCGTCTTTCGAGAGTGCCGCTTTCAGACGAGAGCCCGCAATTTCTGAGCGCCCTTTCTCAGACCTCCATTGGCAGAGGTGTGCGGGTAGATTAAACGCCGCAGCGCCACATTAACGACTGCGATAATGGAACATAGCAAGGAGGGACGTTGCAATGCATGGTGGGCGAACTAACAAACATCAACTACACATCGCCGATGATTCTTTAAGCCATTACAGTTTCAGGCATCGATAACCGTATTTCTTACTGTTCAGTTGCGTACAGCTTCTTAGAAGGAGGGTCTTTGGGACTTTGTAACTACTGTATCGTTAAAGTGTCGATCCAATAAACCAATCTTACAGCCCTAAAAGAACTGTATTAATTGGGTATTTTAACCTTCTTTTGCCGCAGTACAGGGCATCGTTCTCACCCACCCGTGTGGGCACACTATATCTTACAATTACTACTGTAATTGAAGGTTTAAAACACCAAATTGATACAGTTATTTTTAGTGCTGTTAAATCAGTCGATTGGATACACTCGCTTGGCAGGGGTGAGGAACGTACCCGAGACGTGCCCGATGCAGTGTGAAGATGCTACCCATTGCTATGCCCACCGCATACCATTACTGCGTACATTGTAGCTTTCCTTACTAAGGCACTGTACCGTTTGTACCCCGTCCATAACATTCCCTACCACTCGTTAACATATAACGGCATTAAATAAGGCAGGACACCAATCCTAATACAAATACAGTACCGTCTGTACCCCTGGTGGAGCAGTATTAAAAATAATTTCCAGTAAAGAAGTTATTGCTTAAAAGATCTTCACGTGCCGGTTGGCGAAGTTGTGGTAGAGGAAAGGGAGTGACGTGTGTTGTAAGGGAACGAGGGGAGTGTAAGGATAGAGGAAGTGTGCCAGATGATAAATCGCTCCGAGAAACAGACGCGTGACTTTCAACTGAAGTTGGCGCGAAATTTTACCCCATTTGGAACACTCCCTTACACCCGATACGCCTGTGAACGCATGCATGAACGTATGTTTATGCCTTGTGTGTTCATTCACGCGCAACAGTGGCTACGCAGAGCCAAATGAACATTGAGTACGCATCCGTACACTCTTCATAGGCCGTTGTTTCTCACTCATTAGGGCGCGTAATGGAATCACGCGCGCGTACACACGATTCCCCCCTCACGAGCGCGCACAATTAAGCCGCGTAAAAGGCAAAGCGCGGTGTTATTAGTTCCGAATCCCTTCAGCCGTTAATTATTGGCGGGAGTTTAACCGAAAATCAACAAACGCTCCTTCCAGAATCTCTGGGTTTTTGTTTAGCATTTTGGCAAAAAAACGAAAACTAACGAAGGCGTAGCAACCAAAATTGGAATTATTTATTATTAAGTATAGCGATATTTAAAAAAAAAATTGAGCGGCTATGAAATCGTTGAAATTAGGGGAAACGAAAATGCGCGGAGCCTAAGCCGAATATTTAGGAAGAGACGACTTGGTGTGATATTAGTGGGTAGACAAAACAACCTCGAGTAAATATCTCCAAAAGCGAAACATTCGAGGGCGTTACATTAAGGGAGCGGGGGCCGCACAGAAAGTGGTGGTTAGAGTGATGAAAAGGCGAGGAAGCTTTAGTGTGGTACTGGTAGAATGTACAACTCTTTTAAACCTAATCCAGTCGTTCCAACTGTGAACGTGTTTACGTAAGTTGTTTGTCAGTTAAATCATACATACCCAACCCCATTACGGTAATATTTTTTTATTTATATACAAAAATGCCTGTAATTTCTTAACCACACAATTTAAGGGTTAATTTCTCTCGAAATGCAATTTTAATTAGTTTACCCTTCGACTCCGTGTAGAAAACGGACAATGGAAAGATCCACTTAACCAACAAATTTGAGAATTCAAAAGAGAAATTTTCATCGCTTTGTTTTCGGGATTTTGAGAAAGGTATTCTAGCCAAGGGGGGTGGGGGTATACCGTAGAACGGGTTGGGTATTCAGCGGAGAAAGGGAGAAAGCACGCCCGTTAATCGCCTATAATACGTGGTAGGATCCATCAAAATGCTCCCTCTGGCCACGCTCTTATCAGGTGCCTTTGGAACGACGCTATTGTGTTCACAGCATGGCGCAAGAGGCATGAAACAGAACCCCTTTAAAAATATATATATATATATATATATATATATATATATATATATATATATATATATATATATATATATATAGGGGAATCGATTGTATTAATCTTGAACCCTTTCACTGTTACTGGCAACCCACCCCATTTACCATTTACCTTCGTAATAATCGGCCTCATGAGCGAGCTAGTGTAGAATTGCCCCCCCCCCCACCCCTTTACTTAATTCAGTTGAAGCAAATTAACCGCATCTAAATATACCAACAACACCTACCTAAACAATAACTTACCCATTTTCAACCTGACCTGATTTGTCCGTGACCCTTAATACCCCATCACTCGAGAAATACATAGTGATCGCCCCAACTTTGGATAGGCTTCATTTAAAGTTTTATCGAATTAAGAAATGAAGCCAATCGAATTTGGGGTCTGTTTTTTTTTTGGGGGGGGGGGCCTCACCGTGTAAAAGTGTGTTGGAAGATACACTCTAACTCAAAGTTGAGGAGTCAAGGAAACCAATACCCAGAACTGATACAGGGAAGCTCCCGCCCCCCAAAGGGCCCCGGGCCAAAATAGGTCGTTCCAAGATCGGGGGAAAGTCTCATTTCCTGCATAACTTATTCAAGTGGAGAACCCACGCCCTTTTAAACCACGCTGAAGCAACTGTAATTATTCGTTCTTTGCGTCATTCTTGCGGAGATGTAATTAGAAAGCAATATTAAAATATTAATATTAAACTATAATTACTAAAATAAACCTTGGGCTTTCACTCGTAAGGGGTCAAACCCATTGTACCCCCACTAACCGTTGACGGTACAAATCTGGGAACACGCACTTGACGTACGGGGAGGGGTGTTCGACAAGCGTGGAGGATCGGGGAGGGGGCTGAGAGGGGTGAAGCCCACGCTAATTTCCGACCCGTGTATGTTTATATTTAATTTTTAAGCCATAACTGTATTCTTCTATTCATAAAGTTTTATGTAATAATATAGAATACATCTAAAAACAGTTTTTTAAACCGTTGCGATCGAATGTATCTTATATGATACATGTCTAAAATACAGGTAAATATAAAAAATAATTATTAAATTCAGTATTATACCTCGCGTGACATCCAAAAACTACAATTCCTAATTTTCGAATGTGTGGAAAAAATTCGGACCTGAGAGAGTTCGTGCTAACTCCTTTATGAGATGCTGTTATTTATTATCAATACTGTCTATGATAACCCTTAATGGCCTTTGCCAAAATCAGGTTACCATTTGCGTTCCCTCCAAGGAAGACTAAGGATGCTACTTGAAAGTTCATTTGGTCAACTATGCTTACAACTCTTTAATATTAACCCTAGTCCCTATTGTTTATCTGCCCCCCTCCCCCGGTCACCTTCACTCTCCACCAAAAGGGACCTCGTCGGGACCGCAAAGGATAAAAACCCTTCTACAAATGAAACCTAAATGAACGGCACCGCCTCTCGGCCTCAATACCTGCAGCTATATATCTTCCACACATGTTCACTTACTCTAACTTCACTACTTTTTTGCAGATATCCCATTAACTTTCTGCGTGATAGGGCCTCGTTGCTATTCCGTTTTAAATCCGAGTAAAAAAACGTCCGCCCGATTATACTTATTTACCTCGGGTTGAAAAAAAAATACACGTCATTCAGTGCCCCCCACCCCCTCCCCAAAAGAGCTTACTCTAGATCGATAGCTTGAGAATGGTTTCCACCAATACCTGATCCGGCCCTGGGGAGAATTCCGCCTATTTTGCCGGAGCACATTAGCCGCATTTTTGGCCACACGTTCACCACCTCCAGTTTGTTCATGCCTGCGCTTGGGTGTCTCAGCGTCCACGACCTTGGAGACACCGATGATGTAGCTTAAGTTTCGAATCCCGAGGACTCAATCAAGGCGAGGTCCCTCAAGGGCCCGTGTGGACAGTACATAACTTCCCTAAATTACTTCGAGCACTAAATGGGAACTGTTTTAAGGGCACCATCCCTAAGGGTGACACTTTTGTTGCAAAGGAGGGAAGATTCGGAAAACCCACGTGCCCGCCCCCCTGGTCCATACTCTCAATAGTCCTATACCAAGGGTGACACATTCCGAGTGGTTGAGGGACGCTTTATTTTTTTAATAAAATTGTATGAAATAGTTAAAGTTTTACTTTCACAAATTGAAACTTTATGTATTTCTCGTAGACGGTTGTGGTCGTCTTCATTCTTACAGTTAATTATTTCAATTTGGCTGATGTGATGTGAAATCAGTGACTGTTAAGATAAATTTTTTATCGAGAATGGCACTATTTTTTTTACTCGACATATTTTATTTTGAGAAGAGAGATTCATAGCAGTAAATTTCACCCCAAAATTGAAAGCTCGCTTTCCTGATTTAAGGGTATTTTGCGGTAACATTTGTTTGTTATAGCGCACTCTGGCGACTGCCTACAAGGCATAAACTACCGTAAAAGACAATAACAAATAAGCTGTTATGTATCAACTTTATTAAACCCAGATCTTGAAATTAGAAGTTTCTACTGATGCGATTTTCTTTGCAAAACGACTAACGAGAAAGCAATTTTTTATTGCGTAAATAAAAAAATATTTACATGCATTTCAAAGGATGGTGTCAGCTGAAATTCATCACTAAGGTTTTTTAATTTATTTTTGACCATCTTTTTGTTTACAATCTTCAATTTCAACCCTTGAAAAGCGTTCGACTTTAGTTCAAAATCGTCAGCGGACCACAAATAAATAGCTTTAAGAGTCACAGTTTGGCCACTGTTACTCTATGCTTGCCACACAATTTCACTTCCCCTAACTTTAGCCTTTTATGCACGAACCAGCCTTCAGATAATGTAGATATCCTCGTTGGTTTGGCTTTTATTTACTTACAATTGGAGAGTTACGCGCGAAACGTAGTTTCTACTCATTCGAATTTGAAAAATTTCCACACAGGGACGATGATTCAGCAGCTCTCACTGGAAAGAAAAATAAAACTTTACAAAAGGAAATAAATAAATATTTCCAAAGGATGAAGGATAAGGGGAGGTCGTAGTACGATGTTCAGAACCCGACAGTAAGAACAAAAAGCAATTACCCATAATGCTCCCCTTTTTCCCCTCCCTCCTTAAACGAAACTTAGAACAAAACACATTTGGATAAAAGATCTTTGTGGTAGGGAGGGGGGGGGAATTCTTGTAATGAAAAATGAGGGGAAAAGAGTGGTCGAAGACCCCCCCCCCACACACACACACACACCTTTCCAACTTTCACCCCAGCTCAAAATGTTGGAAGCGTTGTTGTGGATAACATCATGATGCTATCTCGACCACAAAAATTAAGAGTTTTGTTCTATCGTTTTTTGTACATTTGAAAAGTTTACAAAGAGTTCGACCCTAAGAAAGAGGTAGGTCACGAAATGATCGAGCCCGTTTCTCAATACAACGTACTAGATACTATAATAAACATTTTAATAAGAACCTAAAAATTAATTTGAATTTCAATACAATAATGAAACAAATTCTATTTAGGAAAAATCATGTTATTCCTAATTTCTACATTTTAGGCTTTGCAAAGGCTGGTCCTGCCGGAGACGTAGGCTGTCTGCAGCTGTTCGAATTTCGCAGTTGATGGCTAGGGAGCTAACACTGGCCAGGGTATGTGTACACACAAGCTAACTCAGTATACACGAGTAGAACGATTCAAAGTTCAAAGGAATCTCAGTACTCTTGGATACATGCGTGTTTCCAGACGAGTTTGCAATAAGGGACGCTTGATAGTGAAAATATGTGAAATAATTTGTTTTCAAGCTCTGAATTTAAAACAAGGCCCCTTTACCCTTTCATCTCGCATTTTGGGGTAAAGTGACGTAGTTTGACGTCGCGTGACATAACGTAAATTGACGGACGGACATGAGGGCTCGTCCTCATAAATCACATATTGAAACGATGACAAGGACCAGATGTGTACAGTTTCCCTATTCACATCTGGGCATCCCATCCCCTAACTCACCCTAATTACGAAACGCATCCAAGAAGACCTACCCAGACAGGGCCTATTTTGAGGACGTCAAATGCCTTTCCTTAACCGATAATGTGAAGTTCGAACAGCCCGCCAGTGCCCCGACCAGGAACCGCAGAGATCGGGGGATGAACACTGAACATAAAAGGTCTAAACCAAGGTAGTAGGTACAAGGGGGAGGGGAACTTTTCCTGTGTTGAAGGACGATTGTTAGCCATAGGTTGTTGAAGGACGATTGTTAGCCATAGGTCGCAGTCCTAAAATTTTAATTCGATATCCTGCAACTGCACATTATTTAGCATGCAACTACCAGGAAATGGCTTCGCCAGTCCCCCCTACGGGGTAAGCTTGCGCTTCGCTACTAAGATTAAAATTTAAAATCTAAAAAAAGCACCCATGGTTAAATATTTATAGATTTTCTGAACTTCGCCAATTATAATAATTTTATAATGGAACTCTAAACTAAATTTCCCCCCTTTCAAAATATCACGTGGCTAAAATATAGTTATAGAAGATATATAAAAATAAATTTTCTGAACTTCAACATTTATAATTCTTTGAGTTTTAAAAAATTCACAAAATTTCGATACTTATATTTATTTCTGAACTTCACCATTTTGTTTTTTGATATTATAAAAGAATTATTAGAAATAACTTTGATAAAAAGACATAAGTCATAACCAAACTAAGATGAAATTATTATTCAAATACTGAAAAAATCCGCTTCTTAAATTATAGAGTTAGTGATGAAGTGATGATGATGCCAAGGGGAGCAGTACATATCCCATAATAATTTATTCTTGGTCTATTTTTTCAGATACATTGTTATTTTCTAGGAAAACAACATCGGAATTCTTTTAATAATACCCCAAAAAAACAATCCTAAAATTTTTTTTCCCCATCTAAATTTGCTTGATTTACACGGAAAAATTTAAAAAACAGCTATAGTTTAATTGGAATGCATTTTCTGAACGTCATAATTTGTAATTATTATTTTTTTTATTCCCAAACATTCGATAATCATTTATTTTTTCTACTCTTTAGATAGAACTTTGAGAAAAGCCTCAAATATACGAAAAAAACCCAGCCCTTTCTTTGCTGTTTTTCAAGCTAAAGAAAATCTTAGAAAAAACTTCAAATATACCCAAAGTGACTCACAAAATAAAATTTAAGCTGCCAATTTTAAAATTAACTAACTTTTTATGACTTTGTTGCCAGTATTTTTTCTAGGAAAGCAATTAAATGATATTTGCAAATTATGAATTCATTCGGGAGGCTGAAGGCTCCCCCACGCCTGGTCTAAACTCCCAGGAAAGATTTGATTATGTATTGAAAATAACTAACGAGAGGCTGTCCAAAGATTTTTAAAAATAGATTTGTTCACAGTGGTGAGAAGAGGGTTGACCAGGCGTTATCTATATAAAAGGGTATGCTATATATTTAATGATTTTGCCAGTGCTCTGTAGTGATCTAATAAAGACGAGGACATTCCATACCCCCGCCAAAAAAGGGAACAGCCTCATCACTCTTATCAGAGATTGTCAATCTGATCTTTATGTAAATTTGATTATGTGTTGTAGGATCTCATCCCTGGGCAGAATGACGCAAGTCCCACGCCATAAACCCACATCATGCTCCGGGGTGGTCAGCCCTTTCTCTCTTCACCATTTATTCACATAACCCAGATTTTTACGCGGTCTTCTGACCCTTTGAATACCAGGACACACACACACACACACACACACACACACACACACACACACACACACACACACACACACACACACACCCTTCCAACATTTTTTCTTACATGTTCTTACCACCAGAACAATTAGAAACCATTTAAATTTAACTTTGAACAGGGAGTCGTGTGATTCTATCTGGCAAATCTGGAAACCATAATGGTTGGTTCCCGTATCACAATCTTTCATTGCCCTTTTTCTCCCCAAATAAGAATAAATATATATATATATACATATAGGCTGTTTACTATGGAGATTATACCCTATGGCCTATTATTTAGTAGGCAAATGGTGCCGGAGGTAATCTAATTTCGGTGCTACTGTAGCATGATTCCTACCAGTAGGCTTTTGCTGCAGTATGATTTTACTGCTAATAATGAATGATTTTTTAATCGACCCCTACTCTTTTATAGGATTGCTAAACAATAGATTCATTCAAAATTGATTTAGTTTTTAAATTTAATTGGTGCATGTATTCGAATCCCCCTGGCCACAGTTAGCATCAGTTCAGAGCTGATGCGTTTAAAAGAGTGGCGAGGAATAAATGAGAAGAGAGAATTGAACGAAATCCAGGAACAAATTGGTACAAAGAGGTCAGTTAGACAGAAGTACGAATCAAAGACCACCTGCGAGGAAAAAAACAAAAAAATAACTCCAGCCCAAATCGAGGCCAAATGAGGTCGTCCTACCATTATATTTGATAGCTAATTAAACCTGATACTTAAGTGTTTGATTTCGAATTGTGTTCTTTAAAACGTTCAACTTAGACGCACACATTGGATTACATGTGCAACCCAACGAGAGTGTAGGGGGAGGAAGGGTCTCGTTCACCCAAGGGAGAATGGAAAATTTATAGACGACCAGAAACCGAGACTGCATCAACAACACAACCAAGACCAAACAGCCATCTACCATCAGGTCATAAAATTTAATATCGATCCTGTTTCACCCAGAACAATTTTATCCAAGGAAAATCATCTGTGGGGGAGATTACCACCCCCACTCAAAATTGGCACTGATATCAACTTCAAGGATAATGTACTAAACGGGAAAATAGTTAACTAGGGTCAGTGCCAAATGCAATGCCATAAAGGTATAAAATTGGCACAGAAACTTCCTTGGCGGTGAAGTGGCGAGTGGTGGGGCGAGATCTTTTTTAAACCACACACTAAGGCTTTGATGGTTCTACATTTAACCACACAGTTGAATGTATTACATCCCCCCCGTCTCCCCCGTGGCACTAGAATGCGGCGTAAGGAACTAGGTCACGCTGACCTCTCCTGGCACTCGGTCCACATTCCACCGATATCCTCCATCGAACTAACTAGTGACCAGGAGCTGACCTTTGGATGGGGGGAGGCTACTCTTTGGATGGGGGGAGGCTACTCTTTGGATGGGGGGAGGCTACCCTTTGGATGGGGGGAGGCTACCCTTTGGGTGGGGGAGGCTGCTTTTTGGATTCGGGGTGGGGGCTGCTGTTTGGATTGGGGGTGGGGGCTGCTGTTTGGATTGGGGGTGGGGGCGGCTGTTTGGATTGGGGGTGGGGGCGGCTGTTTGGATTGGGGGTGGGGGCGGCTGTTTGGATTGGGGATGGGGGCTGCTGCATTTTGGATGGGGGTAGGGGCTGCTGCATTTTGGATAGGGGTGGGGGCTGCTGTATTTTGGATAGGGGTGTGGGCTGCTGCATTTTGGATGGGGGTGGGAGCTGCTGCATTTTGGATGGGGGTGGAGGCTGCTGCATTTTGGATGGGGGTGGAGGCTGCTGCATTTTGGATGGGGGTGGGGGCTGCTGCATTTTGGATATGGGTGGAAGCTGTTGCATTTTGGATGTGGGTGGGGGTGGGGGCTGTTGCATTTTGGATGGGGGTGGGGTCTGTTGCATTTTGGATGGGGTGGAGGCTGTTGCATTTTGGATGGGGGTGGAGGCTGTTGCATTTTGGATGGGGGTGGAGGCTGTTGCATTTTGGATGGGGGTGGGGTCTGTTGCATTTTGGATGGGGGTGGAGGCTGTTGCATTTTGGATGGGGGTGGAGGCTGTTGCATTTTGGATGGGGGTGGAGGCTGTTGCATTTTGGATGGGGGTGGAGGCTGTTGCATTTTGGATGGGGGTGGAGGCTGTTGCATTTTGGATGGGGGTGGGGGCTGCTGCATTTTAGATGGAGGGCTTAATTTAGATGGAGGGCTTCATTTTAGATGGGGAGGCTTCATTTTGGATGGAGGGGCTTCATTTTGGTTGGGGGGCTTCATTTTGGATGGGGGGCTTCATTTTGGATGGGGGGCTTCATTTTGGATGAGGGGGGCTTCATTTTGGATGGGGGGGCTTCATTTTGGATGGGGGGGCTTCATTTTGGATGGGGGGGCTTCATTTTGGATGGGGGGGCTTCATTTTGGATGGGGGGGCTTCATTTTGGATGGGGGGCTTCATTTTGGATGGGGGGCTTCATTTTGGATGGGGGGCTTCATTTTGGATGGGGGGCTTCATTTTGGATGGGGGGGCTTCATTTTGGATAGGGGGGCTTCATTTTGGATAGGGGGGCTGCATTTTGGATAGGGGGGGCTGCATTTTGGATGGGGGGCTGCATTTTGGATAGGGGGCTTCATTTTGGATAGGGGGCTGCATTTTGGATGGGTGGCTGCATTTTGGATGGGGGGGCTGCATTTTTGATGGGGGGGCTGCATTTTGGATGGGGGGCTGCATTTTGGATGGGGGGCTGCATTTTGGATGGGGGCTGCATTTTGGATGGGGGGCTGCATTTTGGATGGGGGGCTGCATTTTGGATCGGCGAGTTGCATTTTGGATCGGGGGGTTGCATTTTGGATCGGGGGGTTGCATTTTGGATGGGGGGTTGCATTTCGGATGGAGGGGGCTGCATTTTGGATGGAGGGGCTGCATTTTGGATGGAGGGGCTGCATTTTGGATGGGGGGTGCTGCCTTTTGGATTGGGTCGGTAGCTGCTCTTTGGATTGGGTCGGTAGCTGCTCTTTGGATTGGGGGGCTGCTCTTTGGATTGGGGGGCTGCTCTTTTGACGGGGGAGCTGCTATTTGGACAGGAGGGTGCTATTTGGACAGTGGTTTGGGGAGGGGCGAGATAAGGCTTTAGGGGACATTTTTAGTGAAAATAAAGCATAGGCTTAAAAGATGGGGGCCGGCTCTTATGACGAGGGATAGATGGTTAAAGGGGAGGGATGGGCTGCAATTTTGGGAAGATGGGTGTCACGAGGTTGAGTGAATCCATTTCGAAGGCAACAAAGATGTCACGACCGAGGAGAGACCACCCTCCCCCGTAGCCCTTGACGGGAGGGAGGGAGGGAGGCTAACGACACAAGGGATCTCCAACGCAACTGCTGCGATTGCCCCTTGACCTCAGAATGCCCTAGAGACCAACGTCGGGTCGAGGTATCACGGGGTCACGGTCTCGGGATGGGAACGAATGGGTTACGAGCAAGTGGGGGGGGGCTGGTACCAATGCCATGCCGCGGTTAGAGAAAAACGACTTTCTTTTTCCGTCGTGGCACTCCCGGAAGAGGGAGAATAAGGGGGGAAGGGGCGAACGAGACGTAGGGTGACAGGCGGCGGAAGGGAGAAAACTCGAACACCCTTTAGGGCGGCTTTAGCTGCCCACCTATCGTCCAACGACGTTTCACTTCTTAATCATCAAGAGACGCACACACAGCCAATCGCAACACCGCTGTCTTTCCTTCCATGTCTTCATACCCCAAAGCACAAGATTCTCTCTTCCAAAGAATCCTGCCGAGGGCGAGTTGTATTCATATATCCCTGATGCGGAACGCCCCTCCCCCCCTTTCTCACTGAGTGCTGAATATACTTCCAGACACCTCCCCCCCCCTTAAGGAGGAGGGACTCCTGATATTCTCACCAGCGATCGTCTTGCTGATCTACATTTTGGCTTCATTATCCGGTCGGAGAACCGCCCCGGTCGAGAGAGATGGCCGTCTCAGTCAGGACAGATCGAGCGTACGCCGGGACCCTGTTGATGGACTACTTGTATCCCTATGGGGGTATTCGTAATCACATACCCTTTTCACGAAACGGATGCCGTGTCCAAAAACATACAATACGATACGGACCTTCCCCCCTCCTTACACACTTCCCCTCTAAACGAGGACCGGCCCCTGGTGTCTTCAGGCTGCCAGCAATTGTCACTCTAATCTTAATGTGCATTTCATTATCCGGTTGGAGAATCTAGTCCACGATGTGAGGGGACGGATGGCCCACCCTACGACTACCATGAAATTTGGCCCTTTCAAATATTTACGCGAAATAAAAACGAAAATAATCAGCAGTTCTCGTCCATTCGTTTATTAAGGGTGTGTTTGTTTGTTTTTGTCCTAAGGTTATCTAGCGACACGAATACAATGGTAATTTAAACTTATTTAGGCTGGTTTTATCTCTATGGTTATGCAGAAATTTTATCATAAATATTTTTACTCATTATCGAGCTTTCAAATGGGATGAAAGGCACTTTTTGGGAAGTATATATATATATATATATATATATATATATATATATATATATATATATATATATATATATATATAATGAAAAACTCACAAAGTATCACGTGAGGCTAGCAAATGAATGCAATGTCCCACAGGAAAAAATGAAATGGTGTTTCCGAGTACTTTCGAACTATTTGTCTCACAAAGGCTTCTGGTTATAGCAAGAAAACGGACATAAAATAAGTTACCGAAATCTTGATTCAGCAATTCGCCAAGTGCTTCATTCATATGAAATTTCAGTACCTGTATTCAAGGAACTTCCTTCACTGGACGATGTAAGTGATATACGTGAATCTGATGAAAGCAATGAACTTGACAGTGATCCAGATTTTGTACATACATCGACCCAAGAACGTGGAAACTTCAGCCAATTAGCAGAAGCGTTAGCTTATAGATTTAAAGAATTTGTTGCAGGAAAAAAACAATGCAACTTGTATCGGAACAGGGAGAGAGATCTCTTGACATTCTTTAAAACTGAAGATTTTGTTTACTGTTGTGACGCGATGAGTGTTTCAGAGCATGATCCAAATGAAGAGACTCTTTATATATAATTCAAATAAGAGTTTAAAATGTGTGTTACTCCATAATAGAAACTTGTTCGGTGCGATTCCTATTGGTCACTCTGTGCATTTAAAAGAGAAGTATGAACACATAAGATCTGTATTAGATTTACTCAAATATGAACACAAATGGATCATATGTGTGGATCTGAAAATGGTACTTTTTACTTAGCCAACAAGGAGGCTATACAAAATATCCGTGTTTCCTGTGTTTATGGGACATCCGAGCCAAGGACAATCATTGGGAACAGAAACTCTGGCCAATTACAGAAAGTTTGACTGTTGGGGAGAATATTATACACCAACCACTTGTTGAGCGAGAGAACATTATCTTCTACTCTTTCATATTAAACTAGAGCTGATGAAACAATTTGTGAAAGCTCTTAATGTGAAGGGTGACTGTTTCAAATTCATATGTACAATATTTCCGGGCTTAAGTTATGATAAAATAAAGGCTGGAGTTTTTGATGGACCACAAATCAGAAAGTTAATGGAAAACCAAAACTTCTCAAGTTCGATGACTGACATAGAAAAAGAAGAATGGGATTCATTTGTGGCTGTTGTGAAAGGATTTCTTGGAACCAAAATGGCTGCTAACTACAATGATTTGGTAGAGACATTACTTGATAGCTTTCATCGTTTAGGCTGCAACATGAGCATAAGGGTTCCCTTCCTCAAGAGCCATCTTGATGAACTTCCTGCTAATCTTGGCAACGTGAGTGATGAACACGGAGAGCGTTTTCATCAAGATATCAAGATTATGGAGGAGAGGTTTCAATGCCGATGGAACACAAACATGATGGCAGACTACTGTTGGAGTATTCAACGAAACTGTGTAGACATCAAACACTCCAGACACTCTCGTAAGCGAAAATTTATTGTACAATGTAGAAAAATATCAACCACTTTAGTATTTACATACATTTGAATTTCGCTTGTCTTATTTTTTTTTAGGGGGGGGGAGGGGGCACTATAGTTTTGCAAATGGTTTAAAATATTAAAACAACTAGTGGGCCTACAGGACCTGAATTTTTTTAGCTACAGAGTACATTTAGGTGAAAACGTCCCCTTGGTCGTTAAAGGGAAATAAATGCATAACCTAAATCAAGATCGAACCTTATTTAAAGAAAATTCGGTCCTGTGTGTACCTCTGTACACCCCCTTTGTGTATACCGAGCTTTGACACTTAACGAACCCAATACTAAAATTGGTTATACGGGATAGCCTCGTTGGTTATTCTCTTTTAAAAATAGTTTTTGGAATGTGGTCTTATCGGTCTTAGAAGTCAGGTCTTAATCTAATGGTATTTTTATATTCATTTACTTTTTTACGTCTACTGGATAATGAAATTAACATGAAAATCAGGATGTCAATGCTGGCTAACCCAAGGGTGCCATGAACACACGTGGGGGAGGGGTGAAAGGAGAGCGGCAGTAATGCGTTTCGCCACCAACCAGCAATCAATGAAGTTCCGTCTTCATTGATGCCAGAATTGAACTATATAAAAATATAATAACCCTTCAATTAATATATATTAAGAATCAAAATGGCTTGAAATTGTGGTGCCACATGCCAACATAGGCCCTTAAACGGTTAGGTAATTGATATTTCTTGTATGCCCCCCTCTACCCAAACTTCGTTTTGGCGAACTCTTTTTTTTAACCTTAAAAAGAACTAAATGAAAAGTGTATAGTTTTATCCTATTCTCATTAAATACGAGTAATTGCAATATTTTAATTTTAAAATATCTAATAAATAATTATCGTCTCTTCTTGCGAACACCATTAGTAGGGCGTAGCTGAGAGGAGAGAGCGCTCTAGATTAGAGTGAAGTTAAGGTCGCGGGGTTGGGTTAGTCTCCGGATGGACTTCTGTTCACCCATTAATAAATTGAGACCAGATCGGTGGTAATAAACCCATACCAAGTTTCGGGGGGAGGGTTTATTTACCGAGTTTATAACTGCATTTGTTCTATTTTAATTATAATAAAAATAAAAAGAATGAAAATTAATAAACAAAACAAGGGAGAAATCTTGACTAAGGTATGACAGCAAATCAATTTTGACCACGTGCCTGGTCGAATGAGCTCTGGAGGATTGTCTTCATCAAAGATAACTGGCAGGACACTTTTCCCCGCCGTTTATTCTTATCTAATTTAGTGTTATTTTTTTTTGTAAAACACCTTTGTAATAATATCTTGAATTAATTAATGAGACATTAAAGGAAGTCTAGCAACAACACACACCCTGCATACCCCAGGCTTCATTTCTTTCTTCTGTTGTCCTTTCTGGTTTTACTTTGAAAGTACCCTTTGAACTTTTGTAGCCAATGCCTAGGTATGTATTTTCGGGATCATCTCGGTACACCCATGTTTTATCATCAGTAACTATTCATTGCAAAAATTTAGATTAACATACAATTATTTAAAATCTGAATTAATGAGATTGACCTCGGTTACGGATCTTTACACAGCTGTTTTTGGTATTGATCGGGCACAAAGATCATCAAATCAAGGTGATTATGAACCGATCCTGCACTAATACGTTTTGCTTCAATGCATCGACGACCTTCTTCCACAAGTCCACACAATCGATGTGTCCGTCGCTGATGGCAGTTTGAGGTCTGCCATACCAGTCGCCATCTTCAAGATCCTTCTTATTAAAAGGATTTTTCCATCATTAAGAGTCAGTAACCTTCGTTACAATATAACTTCTTTTTTTTTTTTCCTCTCTCCAACCAAGGTTCATGTTGGCCCCAACCTCCACTCTCTGAGAATCCACTTTGTCCTGGGGGTGTATTCTTTAAAGTGAATCTTAAACCTGAATACGAGAAGAAAATTAAAGAAGGCGTCTGCAAAAGGCTAATCAATAGCCAGTTCAGTCTCACTTAGCAGCATCCTCATCCATAAATCAATCTAATCTATTTTTAAAACTCTACAGGGAGGACGCTCCTACCACATGACTAGTGAGCCTATTCCATTCAACTATGTAGGTGGAAACATTTTTCCTCATTTCTGACATGAGCAGGAGACATTTTTCGGGAACTTCTGGGAAAATCCTCTTCCACGTAAAGAGAAATATGGGGAAATCTGTATCTTTATAAGACGCTCGATCTGTTCCTGCCCAACGTTGTTCGCTCAGAACTACGGGTCATTCACGCATGCGAGTAAATTGCCGGGCGAACGCGTTGAAACGTTTACTCATTTTAAGTATATTATATGATAGAGAGTGCGCAACTCTCCTGAATGCCTTCACCCTACAAAAAATTATAATAATCAGCAGATAATGATATTTTTGTGGCACAATATAAGAATTTCAAACAATATTCACCTGTATTTATTTGCGACAGTAGTTTTTAGCCCGGGCAACGCCGGGTAACTATGCTAGTAAGACTTAGGGGAAGTAACGGCTCGTCTTAGGGCAATACTCGCGTCAAGCTCGTGTTCTTTGAATGCCAGCAGTCGGGCAGATACCCTTGGGTAGATGTCAACCTTATGCTTAACTGTGGGTAGGATGACCTGTGTAACATCTATCTACCCCCGCCTACACCAATCGGCCAGATCTCTACTTGTAAAGACTGAAATAAATGAGTTCACTGCAATTTCTATCTCGGAGACTAGTTCCATATTGAACTCTGTAAATAAAACCTTCTGCGAAGTTGATACATTCAACTTCTCAAAATTACCATGTGCCATAGAGCATCTTGTACCCATTTTACTGCAATAATAAATAAATGTTTTTCTTCTGGCAATTTTCCACAGTCTGAAAAAACTGCTGTGGTAAAGCCCTTATTAAAACAAGCATTATTAAATAATGATGAATTAATAAATTATCGTCCGATATCCCATTTATCTTTTCTCTCAAAACTCATTGAAAAGGCAATTGTGCTTCGGTTAACCCCATACTTATCTAGCAATAATCATATAGCAATTTTTCAATCTACTTATCGGCAGAACCACTCGACAGAGACTGCATTGTGCCGTATTTATAATGATCTTTTGTATAACTTTCAAAACCACAGCTCATCTATGCTTGTTCTTCTGGATTTGAGTGCTGCATTTGATACCATTGATCATACATTACTTCTAATGGACTTAGCTAAAGCTGGAATCAAAGGAAAGGCACTCAGTCTTTTCAAATCATACCTGGAGGGACGCACACAAATGGTCTCTCTCAACAACTCATTGTCATCTCCACTGGAATTGAAATACGGTGTCTCACAGGGCTTTTTCCTTATATACTCGTACATCTGGGATTGTTAATATTATGAAGGCACATGGAGTTGGCCATCACCTTTATGCTGATGATGTACAAATCTATGTTCCCATCACCAATCTTCTCATTGACTTAAAATTATGGATGAATGGTAGAAAACTGAAACTTAATGAAGGTAAAACTGAAGTTAATATTTTTAGTAAGGATAGAACTCATTATTCTCTCCCTGTAGGGATCACCTTAATACAGAGTAAGCTATCCTCATCACTCAGACTCGGGTATCTTGGCATTATCTTTGATACCAAACTGTCTTTCATTAACCACTTTAATTATATAATTAAGGTCTGCAATTATCATCTTAGAAAAATCTCCTTGCTTACTAAATATCTGGATCAGAAAACTACTATGATTCGATACATGCCTTTGTAATCTCTCATATTGACTACTGCAATTCATTATTTGTTAATCTACCTAAGAAAGAACTAAAAAGATTGCAATCACTCCTAAATAGATCTGCTCGATTCGTATTCAATCTGCCTCCTGGTACCAGCACCTCTTCTTACTTGTTTGATTTGCACTGGTTGCCTATAATAGCACGCATTAAGTTTAAAATTTGCTTGTTAACATTTAAGGCACTTAAATTTGGAGAGCCATACTATATTCGAGAGATGATTACCAACTATTCCTCGAACTGTAGTATAGCTCTCCGGGCCTCAGATGACCCTACTCGTCTGACTGCTCCTTATGTAGAGAGGAAATTCCTACTGTTGTAGAGCCTTTTCATATATTGCCCCTAAATATTACAATGAATTGTCATTGTATATAAAATGTACTTCCTCAGTTGACGTCTTCAAAAAACGGTTGAAAACACACCTGTTTCTCTCAGCATACAACCATAACTCAAAAGCTATAGCATCTGATTATAAGTTATAGGGTTGGTTTTTGGTTTTTTAGGGGGAGGGGGGTGCCACAGTAGTTTCAATTGAACTCTACTAATGCTAAGTTACTGACTGTGGTATATAACCAATTTTTACCAATCCAAGACGAGATCTTTCTAGATCAACAATAACTAAATGTGTACCATAATTTATTTATTAGATTAATTGAATGCATGTCTTCATTTTATATCTGACAGTGGTTACGCACAATTTTTTAAGATATTGACAAACTTTTTGTGCAGATCAATTAGACTTTAAGGTCTCTCAAGACTTATTTAATATATTAAATATCATATGTTTCTTATTCTTATATTTGGCAGTGGTTACCCACAAATTTTCAAAGTTCTTCCAAACTTATAAAAGAAAACTATGAAATGAGAATTCTCACAACATATCTATTTCATTTATAAGATGTAATCTGTTCTGTCTGTTCCTATACTGTATTATGCGCAGCGCCTTTGAAACTTAGCCACATCGGCAACTAGTGATAAACGCGCTACATAAATAACATTATTATTATTATGTTCTCCCGTAGGATTCAACTGCGTACCTCGACGCTAGAAGTACAACGCCGTACCCACTAGCGATGTCCAAAATGTGAAGGCATGGGGAATGATAGCGGTGCATTAAATGGTTATATGCATGATAATGCGTGTGGAGCCACCTACCCCCGCGGGGATGAGTATCAGTTTTACGTTCGCTGGGCTCGAACCCGCGCCTCGACGCTACAAGTCCAGATTTCTTGGTAACCAATACATATCCGGAGTAACTACGCGAGGAGACTACTTGTAGCGATGGCTCAGGAGAGGTGCGAGATCTCCGGGTCCCAAAACCCCTTACGTACTCTCTTTAGGACATTCTACAATGCACCTTGACATATTTTCACTTCACCTGTACCGTCCTAAACCGCTTCTATTTCAGATAATTAAAAACGGTAGCGACCGAGAGTACTCGCAACTCTCCTAGACCTTTCCCCTCCTCATCAATGGGGCGGGGCCGTTACCCATTTTTGGGGTGCTTCATCCGTGGGTCTTTCCGGAAACAGTAGAAGGATCAAATACCCTGGTAGCGGGGAACAAGAACCCCCTCTCCCACCCAAATTTCATCGCCACAAAACGACATTCGATACCCACCCCCCTCCTCTACCAATCATCAAAACATGACAGAAGCTCTTTAAACCCCAATACCTACCCTCACCTCCAGGGCGAACATACCACCTCTCAATGTCCTCCTCCGAAATACCCCCACCCCCCTCTCTTCCTGCTCCCCGACGACCACCGCCTCCCACCAAACACAAACCAAACAAAACCAAACACCCATTTAAAGACTCCCTAAGACCCTTGAAAAAAAGCAACCACTTAATAAAACGCGATGAAAAGGCAAGAATGAATAAAAAAGGCATTAAAAAAAGGCAAGGCCGGAAGTTTGGGAGGCGTCGGGTTCTCCGCGTTTGGCAGATTCCAGGATTGGTCGCCATCAGAACACCATTCCGCCATGCAGGCCCTCCCAACACCCCTTCCGGGACGACAATAGAGAAGCCTTTTTAAGCCTCTTTGAGGCTAAGAGCAGTCATTGGAGGGTCCATCAGTACCTCATAATGGAGGGGCCGAATAGTGGCCCGAAGAAGGGCGGAGGATATGGAGTTTAAAGTGTCCCCTTTTGGTCAATATGAAAATTAAGTATAAGCCAACGAGGGCATTCTTACTCTGCGGTAAAATGTTTAAAGGTGCCAGATTTCAACAGCCAACCTTGGAGATGGAGGAACCCTGGGGCACGGAGGGCACGGAGATTTTGTCCCTCCAAAAAAGTTATAAAAAATAAGCGACACAAAAGGAAGGAATTCAAAGCGAAATAAAACCACTTTAGAGAGGAGAGGAAACGAAAAGAATGACATAAGAAGGCGGATGGCCAGTTCGGGAGTGAAACAAGACCGAAGATGATGAATAGTTCGAGAGTCCAACAAGACGCAAGATGATGAATAGTTCGAGAGTCCAACAAGACGCAAGATGATGAAGAGTTCGAGGGTACAACAGAAACAAGATGATGAACAGTTCAAGAGTACAACAAGACCCAAGATGATGAACAGTTCGAGAGCACAATAAGACCCAAGATGATGACCAGTTCAGGAGTGCGAGACGACCCTGGATGATGAACAGTTCAGCTCCAAAGCACCACCTACCCGCACCAGTCCCTATCTGAGTCCCCTCCCTCCCATAAAGGTGGATTCTCGGGTGGAGCCGATAATCCCCGCCCGCAAGCGCAGCCTCTAAGTACCCCCCAAAAGGACCGAACGAGTGGAAACCGCCTCGTTGCGGAAAGATACCAGGTTCGGTGGCAAAACATGCGTGCCCCAACCACCACTTCAACTTCTCTAATTTGAAATATTATTGGAGCAATGGATCTTGCACAGCTTTTTACATCCCCTAATTTCAACACTTTCTTTACGAAGCCCCTCTTCTGAAAATCTGAAAACCTCGGGCAGAGATGCCCTCGTTGGTCTTTGCTTCTTAGGTTGAAGTAATAATAAATAATACCCGGAAAAGGGGGATACCAAACGCTCCCCCCCCTCTTTCCCGTTTTCACCCCTGCGGTCTTTCTCTCCAAATAGCAGTTAAAGGGACTAAACCCTGATATGGGTCGCTAGGCTGCGAAACCACCTTCCCGGCGACCTTTCCAACGCATTTCTGTGATCGGTCCCCATCCAGTTAATCTGATGCTGGTGCGCGTCAACCCAATTGGGGATGGGGGGAAATGGTAAAGACGATGTTTATAGTGAGTGGTAATAGTTAAGAGAAGATATATAGTAATCCACATACCCCCATCTCCAACATTACCACCATGGGCGAGAGAAAAAATATTGTTATATCGTCCTGTGCCCACTATACAGGGCAGAGCCTTCGTAAACTATTATTAAAAAAATAAAACCAATGGGGCATCTTTGCCCGTTTAAAAAAAAAGCAAAAAAATATGTGCAAGAGGCTGAGAACCCCCCCCCCCCCCGAAAAGTAGAACACTAGCAGCTACGGGTAAAAAGGGTGTACAACCCCCCCCCCCTCCTCCTCTGTTCCCTCAACAAAAAAATACCCTTAAAAAAATCCTGATTATATCCGATACCATCCTGATACTGGTTGTGGTTTGGCCTCAATCCGTGGATATGTTGGTCCACAGGAAAGTTGTACCCTGGATTCGAAAAGACGAATCATTGGTGTGGCAAGAACACCGGGTCCACCAAACGCCCCACCCTTTATGTCTCATCCCACATCCAAGCATTTACTGATGGGTGTCTTTGAGAAATATTGGAGAGGGAGAGAAACCACAAGTGGTATCACAGGTTCTTTATTACTGGTCAAAGTAATGTTCAGTCCGAAGCGTATATAAGCCGGCGGGCGCGCTCATTTCTTGTCTTAGATTCTTGTTACTCCGAGGAAGCCTGGATACAATGTTGACCCTTAAGTGGTACGCGAAGAGCCCCCAAGTTTGAGACCCATTGTAACATCCATTCAACTCAAATTGCTACTCCTGTTGCCTTGAGGTGGGGCTCTAGAGACAAAGGAATAAGGACACTTGAGGGAGAAAATTTAAGGTAGCAAAAAACCAAAGTACTCCATGAAGATTCTCCTTAAAGGTCCTCCTTCGAAGATACTTTGGAAAGATTCAAGAATAATCAAAGGGCCCTCCTCGAGCGGTGCCCCCTCAAGGGTTCTCGAGGAATTTCTAATATATTTCCAGGAAGGTTCTCCCCTTATAACCCGGACCGCACTCGAGAGGGAGAATTCAAAAAGACCCGGGCGCACCCATTCGCTGGGGTATGGAACAGGTTGGCAGGGAGGAAGAGAACAAAGACGAAAGCGGAAATGGTCAAAACAAAGACCGATGAAAAGAAAAGGGGGAAAATCGAGGGAAACATCTTTGTTATGGGGAAAATTGTCCGCCATTGACAGCCATTTGATAGCGAATTCTCCTCACAAAAGGAAATTTGTATAAATCCAATACGGAAAGATCCACTCCACTAGTAATCCTCTTAGCACGGATCAACGGCGAGGAATCCTTTGAGGGAGGAGGATAATCCGATGGGAAGACGCTAGGAGACGTATCCCTGTCTGGCGGTGGAAAATCCTTTGATGGGAGACCACCCCCACGCCCCATTTCATGGCGACGGGGCTATGGCACTACACCTCGGCCGCGTAATCGCAATGCAATGCAATCAAACACGCCGATTTATACGCACGAGTGTGCAGTAAAATGGTGAGTATTTGCGTGTGGACGAGCGTGTACACGAATTGGGGTGGGGTATTTTGTTTTGCGCCCGTGTGTGAACACGAAACGGGGGGGGGGGGCGTGTGTGCACACGCGCTCGTTGCAGGAAGATGGGTGTTGATTTTTGCATGCGACGGTGACAAATTTAGCTAAAACGAGCAATAAAGATGGAAGAAAATTGTTTAGTTATAAAATAAATCGCAGATATTAAAAAAACACAAAATTAATGATTTACTAAGGTAATTTAATTTTTTTTTGTAGATTCAATCTAAATGCTTTTTGGGTGCCGTTTACCCCCTTAACAATACGCGTATCTACCCAAGAAATTGAAGTAATTTTCAAGTACGAATTCAAATTAGAACATACTACTGTTCAAGGGGCTGATAACATCAACAAAGAATTTGGGGTGAACCACAACTACACTAAGAACTGCTTAGCGTTGATTCAATAAGTTTAGGCCTGGAAATATGGCTACTGATATTGCACATCGAGGAACAGCCAAATCAGTTCATAGTGATGAAGATTTAGGGGCTGCAGTGACCAATAACCCACTAACAAGAACAATTTAAGCGGTTGCTGGAGATTAAGACTATCGCAGACACCATAGCACGTCATCTCAAGGTAAGGAAGGTTGAAAAATTGGAAAAATGGGTTCCACACGAGTTGAGTGAAACTCAGAAATGGCGACGTCTTGAAGTCTGCTCATCGCATGTTGTGATACCGAAAAGGGATCCATTTTTGACGAGAATTGTGAACGGTGAGGAAAAATGGATATTATACGATAACGAGAAGATGTATGCTGAATGGTTAGACAAGAATGAAAAACCAAGTCATATACAAAGCCATTGTTACAACGAAAGATTATGGTTATAGTTTGGTGGAATAGGAGGAACCATCCATTTTTCATCTTTGGAACAAGGAAAATATGAGCCCAGTCGTATTGTGGATAGGTTGCAGAAGTGCATTTAAAATGTGTCATCAAACAGCTTGCATTAATCAAAGGACACGGAACAATACTGTTTATTGAAAATGGCAGGCACCCACTACCATCCTTCAGCTAGGTGTCTACGTAGGGATATGAAGTTTTGCATCAGCACCCGTAAACATTTGACAATTCCCCTACTGATAACTATCTTTTCAACAATTTGAACTTTATATTCGCAATGAAATGGTCAATAATAGGTAAGACGTTTCTAGTTTTTCCTAAACATAACAAGAAAAGAAGTCTACAAAAGGCAGCTCCTGTTCTTATCACCCAGTTCAGTCCGACCTCGCAGCATCCTCATCCATAAATCTATCCAGTCTATTCTTAAAAGTCCGCCGAGAGGACGCTTCTATCACATGACCATTCATCCACCACTGGATTTATAAAACAATTTCTACCACTCCCTTTCCTAACCTTAAACTTGTCCAGTTTAAACCCATTACTACGTGTGCTATCCTGTTCACTAAATATAGGAACCTTACCTCTGTCTCCCCTATTATAACCTTTTACCCACTTAAAGACCTCTATCAAAATCCCTTCGGACTTTTTCCCTTTCTAACTTACGTAGATTTAGTCTCCGAAGTCTTTCACCCTAAGGTATGCTCCTCAACCCATCAATCATCTTGTCATCCTTCTTTGCACAGACTCAAGCAAACCAATATCCATCCTATATAACACGGTGACCAAAACTGCACTGCAGTCAAGATGAGGACTAACTAATGCCAGTACAGTTTCAGAATAACACCAGCACTCCTATTATTCACACTCCTCCCAATAAACTAGAATACCCTATTATCTCTATTCCTAGCATTTAATCCTGCTTTCTAGGCGGGTCGGAACTTACTAGGAAACCAGTCTCTCTCGCATTCTATCCTTTCTAAAACTCTCCCAATCAATTTATAATTATTTAGCCGATTACTCCTATCTATACTAAGTACACTACACTTGCTTATGTTAAATTCAATTTTCCATTTCGCTGCCCATTGGGATAGTATGGTCAATTTATCCTGTAGTACCTCAGCATCAAGTCAGACCATATAATGCTCAAGTCGCTATTTATGCCCATGTCGAGATCATTAATATATATCAATAACAACACCGATCCCTGAGGAACTCCACTGGTAATATTCCCTAACTCCGATTTAATCCCATTTATACTAACTCTTTGGGGTCTGTCACTAAGCCACGACTGAATCCACCTAAAAACCTTCGATCAATCCCATGCGCATTAGCTTTATTCGAAAGTCTGTGTGTGGCACCTTGTCGAAAGCCTTATTAAAATCCAAATAAACAATATCGTAATTCTCATCTCTATCGGCAGCATCGTATACATTTTTATAAAAATACAGTAAATTAGTCAAACACGATTTGCCCCTAGGAAAGCCACGTTGAGATTCATTAATCAAATTTGTTTATCTAAATGATCCCTAATAGAATTTTGCTATTATAGATTCCATCAATTTCCACACCACGGATGTCAAACTCAATGGCCGGTAATTGGCCATGATAGTTTTATCCCCCTTCTTAAAGATAGGAATCACATTAGCTTTCTTCCACGCCGTTGGCACAACGCCTGTCTCTACTAGAGGCTCACTTAACATCTTTACATTCTTTTAAAATCATAGGGAAAATCTCCCCAGAGCCTAGTCCTTTAATAGAATTAATTCTATCGATTTCTTTCGAGACTATCTCCTTGGTATTTAAAATATCTTCTTATGTCTCCTCCTTATTGAGCCTAAAGATCAAGATCCCTTCAAGTACTATTTGATTATTTATTAGTAAATAATACAGAAAAATAAATACTTAACAAATCACTATCAATAACTTTCCGTCTGTAGTTTTAAGTGGGCCTATTTTATCTTTTGTCTTGTCATATATAATTGAAAGAAACATTTGGGATCTTTTCTTTGCATTACTTGCCACTTTAATTTTATAATTTCTCTATGCTACTCTAATTAACTTTTTAATATCCAGAGTTAGCTTTTGTATCTGAGTTAATTGACCACCCTATTTTTCACATTTACGGTTGATAGCCTTGATTCTAATTTGCCTTAGCGTAATATTTACATTGTCCTGCAATTAATTGCTAACAACTGACTCATTCGTGATCAACAATTTTCAGATCCTCAGAACACTATAATCCGCTTTTCGAAAGTTTGGGATTTTAACCTTATACATACTACTGAGAACAGAGTTTTATTTTAACTTAAATCTAATAATGATCCTAGTATGTGTGTGTCCGTCTGTGCAATTTTTTCTCTCGCACACTTTCTTAATTTTGTGAGCGAAGGGAACAAGCGCCACAAGCCAAGCAAAAAACGCCCCTAGGGCGGATTTTTGCTAGTAAATCTAATTTCGCAATTTGGTAGCTATTTCCCAAATTTCCTTCAATCTCCTCATCACCTACAAGAGCCTCCCAGTCTATATTTCTGTAATTAAAATCATATATGATTACTTCTACATGTGCGTCAGAACTATCTGTTGCTGTATACAAAGCTTGCGCTTCGCTACTAAGATTAAAATTTAAAATCTAAAAAAAAAAAGCAGCCATGGTCAAATTTTTATACATTTTCTGAACTTTGCCAATTATAATAATCTTAAAAAGGAACTCAAACTAAATTTTCCCTTTCAAAATATCACTGTTAAAATATAGAGTTATAGAATATATAGATGATAGAAGAATAGAAGATATAAAAATAAATTTTCTGAACTTCAGCATTTGTAATTCTTTGGATTTTAAAAATTTCACAAAATTTTGATACTAATATTTATTTCTGAACTTCACTATTTTTTTTTTTGATATTATAAAAGAATTCTTAGAAATAACTGATAAAAAACATAAGTCATAACCAAACTAAGATGAAATTATTATTCAAATACTAAAAAAAATCCCCTTTTTAAATTATAGAGTTAGTGAAGTGATGATGATGATGATGATGATGATGATGATGATGATAACAAATTATCCTTCTCTTAATGTCTAGACATATTGACTGTGTTAGTACGTTTTAATCGTAGTGTTTTCACAACACTGGAAAGTGTCCATAATATAAATTCTCACCCTTCCTCCTCTGTTCATGTCTCTATGAAACATTATGACCATCAATCTGGAGCTCCGGTCTCGAGTTCCTCTCCGACAAATCCAACGGACTCGTCGCAATATCAAAATTATCGACACTCAAAAACTTCTGAACAAATCCATTTGATTTCTTATGCTCCTACAATTTATGTATGTTTTCAATGTATGGTTCCGTATGGTCTTACTGTTACCACATTACCTTCTCAGCACTTTGCTGTTTCCTACCTCAACCTACTTTTCACGACAGCCTATACCTATACTCTAGTCACTTAGCACTCCCACACCATTACAACTCAGGTGCAACCCAACCATTGCATACAAATCCTCCCTTACAAAAAACACTCCATGTAACCATAAACACTAGTCCCATACTATCACACAATACTTTCACTATCATTTATCCCAACTACTCGCCACATTCACTCACCGCCTACTTCTAAACCTGCGAAAAAATCCCTGACACTACACACCTCTCATTGCTATCCTGACACTCGCTCCTCAGGCCTAGGTTTTCCTATAGCATTCGCTCTCACATGCAAAACAACTTCATCCCTTTCAGTTCCATTCACTATCCTTTCAATTCTTCCCATCCGCTACATGTGCACCTGCCAAACAAACCCTCATCCTCCTTTTGCGCTCACGTTCACTAAAAAAGTTCTACCTAAATTCCTACCTGATTCTCCCTCGACAACCACTTCATTTGCTTCGCATGCACCTACACCCCCTTCCCCTAGTCTCCTAAGACGCAACCTATACTAAAGTAATAGGCTCAGCTCCACACCTTCTACTTAGGTCTACTATCCCCACACCCTTAACTACCATAAAAAAACATGGTGCCACCCTAGCTACCCGTTTCCTTCCTCCTTTTAGCACCCTCCAATCGCCACTATCTCCACAAGCCCTACTCATTGCGATATTGATGCAAATGGATCATATTTGGATTCAATCATCTTATTTTTTCTCTTTTTATGTCATCTTCAACTTGCAAATGGATCATAATTGGATTCAATCATCTTTTTATTTTTTTATGACATCTTCAACTTGCAAATGGATTATACTTGGATTCAATAATCTTTTTTTCCTTCTCTTTTTATGTCATCTTCAACTTATTTTTAAAAAAATTATGTGAACTTAAAATACCTATAAAATATGAAAGTTGTGGAAAAAAACATGAAAAATCGTTGAGGTACAAAATGATAATTTTGCTTCACTATTTACGGAGATCTCTCGCTAGTCCAATGGATGACTGGTTAGATTCACCCGCCTGGGGAAGAAAAATAGGAAGTTCGGGTTCGTAGGGAGTTAGTCGCGCATTGGCCGCACGCTGAATCTGGTGCGTTGACACAGGCACTAACACACACACAGTTAATTAGAATACCGTTATCTCTATGCCCACTCTTCCGACCCGGGGCCTAGCTAAGGAGCCTCATATCCACGTTTCCCTGACGACGAACGGGTGGCATTCCCTCAGGTCATTAAAGGCTCGCAAGCTGGGGTCAAAACCCCATACCGCATACCCCCATACAAACACGCGAGGACCGACACCCCTGGTGTCTTCGGGTTTGCTAGACTTGTATTCTGCTGATCTTTATGGCTCTCACAAGAGGTCGATCATGTTTAGCAAACTTACTGGAACGTCTAGATTATGTAACAAAATTAGATGAAAGTAAATGTAACTTATTACCGTTATTAATTGTATGGGTGAATGGCTGAAAGAGAAAGCAGAGGGTAGTAGTAAATGGTGTAATGTCACAGTGGACGGATGTTATCAGTGGAGTACCTCAGGGAGCAATTCTGGAACCACTGTTATTTGTAATTATTTTGAATGATCTTACGGTGGAGGTTCGGAGCCAAACATTCAATTTTAGGGGATGAAAGCGTGTGGCAGCTGTACTAAAAGAGGTGGATGGTAACGTTAAGACGGGACGAGGGTTCGCCACTTAAAAAAAAAACAACAACAGATGTACATAACTTGTATTTAATTGTTTTCGAAGGCAGATTGGGCGAGTATATGGGAGGGCGGAGGAATATAGGAGTTAGCCAACTTAATTTTATCCAGGCGGATCTTAACCGGATAATGAAAGACAAAGGTTAGTATGACAATCGTTGTGGCACCAGTCGTCTTTGGGGATAGGTGCTAGGAAGTATTATGTTTTTGACACCAAAGAGCGTTCAGGTGGAACCTTCGTCACCCAGGGGCAGATGGATCTGTTCCGCGTCAAAGGTATGTGGATATAGATGCCCATCTGCAGGATTCCTTGTGACAGAGAGTGTGTGTTTGTTGTGCTGTGAAGGCAGGAGAGGAAAGACAGCAGTGTTGTGATTGGCTATGTGTTAGGTGAAAGGTGTAAGATCTCCCCACCCGAAAACGGGCTGAGCACATCGCATCCACCAATCGCTAGCTAGCCAGATCTCTCCGTGCGCTGACATTTGTGTCCGCTCTTAACGGGATCGAACCCGGTACCGCGGCGTTAGTGGACCACGCTGTATCCACTCGGCTAACAAGAGCTCTATGGGGGATGTGTTTGTACTTTTGAGTTCGGTCTTGTGGTACGAATTGTATCATATAACAAAAAAATCGGGATTTTTTCGTTTGTCAGTTTAAAAAACGCACCAACTTTTGAAGGATAATCCGATACATATTGTAATAGCGATATTATTGCATATTTTAGTTGCATGATTAAGCTTTGGATAGGCATGGATTGGTGATGCCATTTTGAACGCCATCACGCGGATGCACTTCACAGAGGGAAGTTAGGAGCTGAATGCAGTGGCTGGAGGGTTGACTTGGATGACCTTTGATAAGCCATGAAGATTTTTGTCATCCGTAAAATTGCTATAAAGGTATTTTCGTCAGTGTGCACCTGTATAGTGTGCGCGCGCGTAATTACGTACTTATATGCATCCGTACACACGCGTCCGCAATGTAGGTCTATGTTCCTGACGTAGTACACAACCCCGGTGGGCTCTAAACCGCCTTTCTCCAGTTATTATCGTGGGGGTTCGCCCCCTCCCCCTGCCGCAATTCTTCAAATTTTTACACGGTCAAAGCGATTACCAAGGGAGTAGCGCCCCATCTCCTTCGTTGAGGGAGATCCTGCCCCCCCCCCCCAATCTTAACTAAGGAATACAGTGGACCTCATTGTCTTGACTGACTGAGTGGGGCTCTCGCGCAGAGGAAATGGACCCTTGATCGAGTCCATAGTTGAAAGGTTTATGGGTACCCCTTTTGTGCCCTCCCCCCGCCGATGACGTCAGGGGGAAATAACGGAAATGGATCGCGAATTCGGCGTCAGTAGAATCAAAATACGACCCCCAGGGGACCGCCCCCCCCCTCCCAATTTGTGTGTGTGAATACATATGCATGTATATACATGTACGAGTATCCATCAAGAAAAAAACTCGCCAAACGAGTGGTGGGTTTGGAATGTGAAACTGTCTAGAAAGTCATATGGCCCGAATTTTCTAAATAGGAGACTACTCGGGGTGCAACTCTTCCCAAATGCGTACCGATTCTGAAAAAAATCTAATAACCATCGAGAAAATGGCCAAATGAAAAGCGGAGAAATTAATTACGCCGAAAAGGAGTGCGGAGCTCCTACGTCCCAGGGCTGAGAAATAAATCTATATGGCGCAGGTCGCGGGATAGAAACCCGTAGCGCTAAGAGCTAAAATAACCTTCCTTTCAAAACACACTGCCTCTCTCTCAATCCATTCCCCCCCCCCCATTTTCCGGAGATATCGGAGAATGGGGAGAAGGAGATTGGTTGCCCGGACGACGAAGTTGAGAGACCGAAAACTAGGTCTCTCTCTCTCTCTCTCTCTCTCTCCATAGCGCGAGTAACGGTTGTTAACCGGGAGGTGATAATGCCAAATATGTGTTCACGTGTGTGGGCGTATGTATACGTACACGTACGCTCCCATTATAGGAGGGGAGAACCCAGGAAGGTGGGAGAGGAAAACACAGGAGGGGGAGAGGGGCCCGTCTGTACTGCGTACCCGTGCTCTTATGTGCGAATTTGTTCGTGGAGGTTTCTAATAACGTGTTCTCCTGGCCTCAGCATTGTGTGGACGAGACCCGTCTCCTCTTCCCTTTTATATGCCTTCCCCTTAGTGAAAATACCCTCGTTGGTTACCTAAATTTCACCAAATCCGCCTTCCCACACGAAAGGTCAGATTCGAATCCGTTGCGAAAGTTCGACTGAAGACGAGTCGCGGCATTCATGCCCCTCCCCCGACTTTCCTTAACCCCCCCAAATGAGGGATATTTCTCTTTCCCATCCCCTGTCTCGGGGAAGCGGAGGCGCGTGCCCGAGGAAGCAACACAAGGAAACGGGGTCAACATCGGAGGTCACCAGGGAGGACCAAACCTGGAGAGGGAAGCTGCGCCCCTTTCCCCCCGCTTCACCCTTATTCTAATTCTGCTTGTTCTTTCTATCGTGTTTGTTCGCACGTCCGTTTCGCTTCGGCAAAAAGATTGGTCAAATTTAAAATAATTCGGGAAATTAATAATAATTAATTCGCTTTTATTTTACATTCAACGTGCAATTTCAACAGGCTCGGATTATTATTATTTTAGTTGAGGTAATTGTAATAGTGGTGGTGACATTGTTTGTTACTGATGGATCATCACTTTACCCTGCAGTTAAGCAGGGTGGGAGGGAGTAGACAGGCGGGGAGAGAATCACAAGAGGAAGAGAAGTAGGCGGCTCATCCGTATGCGAATCCAAAGAACAGAAAGAGGCCACCAAAACAGAAAATTAGAACGGAGTGGTCTCCCCCGTCCCAATTATAGGTCGAATGGGGGCTATGAGTGGGAATAGGGTAACGGGACCCGCCCCTGGCCCCGGGGAACGAAAACCCGTATCGAGGATTAGCGAAACGTGTCTGGAATATGCACGAGAATGAGGGGTTAGAGGGGGTAGCGGAGAGCGAGGCTGAGGACGCATTTGAGGCAGTGGGCAGAAAGGAGGAGAACGCGTCACACTGCTTTAAAGTATTAGTCATTATGCAGCGTGCAACCTGAAAGCGCATGGATTTAAAGCTACGAACAGAGGCCTAATCCGAAAGGTTGTTCATCCTCGCTGCACGCACCCCCACCCCCTTCTTATAAGGATAATCAACTCGTACTTCATTATGGCGCAACTCTAAAAGCGTGGCTTCAACCTCGGATTGCGCATAAAAGCAAAATGCATACAAAGTCAATTGTCTCGAACATAACGCTTCAAATCATTGTCACGAACTCACCGAACCAAACGATAAGATAAGGACCCCGTCACACCATGGTCACTATCTCCCTTCAACATTCTAAACTCAACTTGATTGACTAGTAAGCCCAATATTCCGAGAGTCGGCACCCACAAAACTGCTAGAGGACAAAGAGAAAAAGAACAAAGGGACTCGGAAGCTAGGACAAAATTATAAAGAATAAAGGGCAAAAAGAAATCGGTAATACCTTGAATGTTAGGTTCCGGAAACCCATTTTCGAGTCTTCGAGAATACCACAGTACACAAGAAGTAGTCTAAGAACTTAAAAAGCTTTGACAGGGTACAAATTAATCTAAATATCCTTCATTATATATAATCTTGTATACCCTTGCAATGTCTTTTCTCTAGTCACTTTGCAAAGTTTTTACAAATAAGTTCGTATAGAAATTGGTTAAGTTAGGAGCGGCGAAAACGTATGAAGGCCGATAGCCCGAATATATCAATTTACCTTCCACCCGGAAATAGACTTTTTCGAAGCGCCTCACAGTTCCTAAACAAAGGTGGGTCGCCTACGGAGCCAACTTAATCATATATAAGAAACAGCGGGCACTAGTTGACAACCTTGAGGAACCACGTTCAAGCCCGTTCTCACAAACGCCAGTCTCATTTGCCCACAAATACCCGACTCCCTGCAGTGGGTAAGATCTAGTCCTTGGTATTACACACGCCTACTCTAGTTTTTTCGTGTCCTCGCATATTGTCTCATTAGTACTCTCAATGCCTATATATTGGGCATTCAGGTTTATATCATTTATGCTCAGTCACCGAAAACTATTAACATTTACAATCTCAATCACTAGTCCGTCCACTCAATTTTACATCTTTTCCACTCTTCCCCTAATCACGTTAAGACTAGAATCACGCCACAGTCCGATTGGCACCGGTCGCTGCTCTAAGAGGATTAAGGGTTAAACAGATCGTTTCAAGGCCAGAACCTTAGTAAGCTTCGCTTTTGTGATGTGGGGTTGACCGTTTCAAATGGACAGTCTGGGATAAAACATCGATCGTTAGAAACATCAAACTAAAACGGTATCGGTTTGTCGCGTTTTCTTGTATTTTTGCCAGACAAATCTGTAACGAAAAATCAAACTTAATTGAAGGGCAAAGGGGATTAATACCATAAAAAATCCCACTGCCCAGGACAATCTAATCCACAAAAGTAGAAAAGATTGGAGATATCTCAATATACGAACCGAATACTGAATTACGGCCTCCCCTTCCATTTCCCTGATACTTCCATAAACCCTTCCCTCAAAGGGGTAAAGTGCGCTTCTATATAGTGAGACCGCATGGACATATTTTATAGTCCATTCATTTGTATCTAATTACATACACCAATGATAATTAACCCCTATTTGGTAGCAATGAATGAGGTGGTGTAATTCCCTAAAAAAAAATGAGAGGTACAAGGATAAAAAGGAACCTCAAAACATACTGCTAACCGCACTGAAGAGGTATAGTATACGGAATGTCCTAACATAGTTGTTCTGAGAGAAAGCCTAGCAAAGACGAAGACTCTCCCCCCCACGCTCATCTCGGCAATACGGGTACGGAAAGTTATAAAATTGACTCGGGTCTATTGATACCCCTCCCCCTGGGGATTTTAATGGTAAAGTTGAAACAATACGAACTTTAAAATCATAATAAATAGCTATCGCTATTCCTTTTCAAATTATTCACTAGTGTCGCTATTTACAACCTCGACAGAAAAGAATTTGTTTCACTTGTGGCCGCCGGTTATGGCAAGCACAAGCAGCGAAAATGAGATACATTCCCCTCACGTTTTTGATTTTTCTTGTACCTTTCTCGTTCATGTTAATTCCAGTCTAAAAAAACGTTAAACTTTGTTATTAAAAAAAACCCCGAGCATCTCCGCCAGTACACGGGAGCGGGATGATTTTTTTGAACGGCAAAATATTGAAATTAGGGCAAGTGAAAAATGGAAGGGAGGCACGTAAACAGAGTAGCTAAAAGAGGAAACAACTTGGAGCGCTAGGAAGCGTGAGGACACGCAACTGTTCTAAATCTGCTCATTATGGTGCATTTAAATAAAGCGAAAACCAAAGAGGACATCTGCCGCAGTTCGTTTGAAAGTAATGAAAATAAAGTAATGTGGAAGACAGCTGAAGATTCACCAGCGGACGATGGGCTCGGGCGGGCACGCAATCGTCCAAGGAACTCCCCCCTCCACCCCAACTAAACGCAACTAGGTCCTCTCATAGGTGTTTAGGTGGCAGAACCACCAAAAAATATACATATCTACCGTACCAAATTGGGAGGCCAAACGGGTACCAGAGCAAGGGCAGCGTGGGTAGTGAAGAACCTTGATCGAGAAAAACCCACGAGTCCAGAACCGCCTCACAACCCCTTAGAACCTTTGATTTCCAGGGTCATACAAGGAACTACTCGATGCCGAACCTAGTTGAATATTGGCCACGTGTGTAGGGGGGGGGGGGAGGGGCGCCCACACTCTAACTTACACACATATATGTACACGAGGGATTAGTGATAGTATGCGATCATGTTTGGGAGCGGCACAAACCACATCGCCAGCGGGTGCTCTTTCTTTCTCTACTCTTTCCTGTTCTTTTTCTCTTACTCTTTCCTTTTCTTTATCTTTTTTCTCTCTATCTATCTAGTTCTCTCTCTCTCTCTCTCCCACACACATTTCCAAACAACGTAACACGTACTTACCCCGACTTCAATCCAGCCGGAACTAATAATAAATTTAACATCTGTTTATTAGGTATTTTAATTAGTACACCAAAGGCAAAAACCAACGAGGGCATCTCGACCAGATAGTTTGTGAAAAGTTGGAATAATGGTAAAGTTAGGTGAAGTGTAAATGTGCAATAGACTCCCAAATTAGTAGCATACGATATCACTTGAGGGGGAAGGGGACAAAATAAAAGCAATAAAGGTAATAATAATAATATAATTAGCAATAATAGTGACAATAAAGAGAAGCAACCATAATAACTAATACTTTTCAGGAGAATTAATTCCCCTAAAATAATCAATCAATCGATAACTATACCAATTTCTACCTTCCTTTGCAACCATAGAGACCAACCAAATAGATTACCCCCCCCTCCCCTCCCCTGAAAGCACAATTGGAGTGGGGCTGAAGAGAAAATAGTTGGGGGGGTGACCTCGCCCGTTACCAAAATTAGCAAGGAACCAACGGCAGTAATCCTTTAAAACCGACAGACGTTTCTTGAGTGCCACCATCTGCGACGACGACGTAACGGGCCGATGAATGATATAGTCAGGGGGCCGCCCTGTCGTCACTCCGTAGTTTGGCTCTGACCGTACGCAGGGAGGTGTCATAGTTATAGACCGACCGACCGACCGACCGGGCCCCGGGCTCCCGGCAAAATTACGACCCCGGTTGGTCTATAGTCACAGTTACGGTCGGGAGCACAATGCCGTCCATGATTGGCGACCGCTCCAATTATTGGAGAAATGAGCTGACACTGACCGAAGATTGTCTGGTATTGAGTGCCACAAGGCCACGCCACGTAATGCTATGGGAGGGTGGGGGACCATGCTACACATCTGGAGGATTGGATGCTATTCAAGCCCCGAGGCCCCCATTTTTCTCTGATGGGTGAGGAATGGTTAATGCATCTCACAACCTCCACAAACAAGTCGCAGTATTAAGGTGTACGAACATATCAATTTTACGTAAGATCGGGTGTACATTTTGTACGTACACAGCACTAACCACACTGACATGTACATGTTCAAAGCCGTCAATGAGATTCGCTCACAATAACCTTTCCATCCACACATGTCAGCAATAACAGTGGTGGCGGGGGGCAAAGACCCATTGCGGTTCACCCCAAAGGTACGATTAGACGGAATCCTGGGAAAGTTCCCTTCATCCCCACCCCAGAAATAGGGGAGGTGAATATCAACAGAGGGGAGAGATGGTCATTCCCCTCTGCGAAGGGGGACGGGTGAAAGAGGAGATCGAGACCAAACCCAGAAGTACTCCGCTCGAGTACTAATTCTAACTCGCGAAACAAGAGCGAACCGTAACAGGGTGTAGGTCGGGAAGACTACGTATGTATGTACGGTGAGTACGTGTGTATGTATATACGGTGAGTACGTGTGTATGCATGAGGCGTATGTACCCATGTGTACAGGATATCCCCACAACAATCAGCAACCACTAACTGGGAGCTACGACCACACACTGCGGGGCAGAAATTCGAAGCAAGTACAACCGCGCCCGAAATTCCCGACACAAGAAATCAATCTGCACTTCAACACTTACATCGCAGTCATGTGCACATGACGCATAGCACACGTGTACGCCCGCTCGATTACCCCCACTAGTGGTGGTAATAATAATGCATCAACCACATTTTATAACCAACATTTCTCCCAGAAAGGTTGTGTATAGACCGAGTACTTCAAAAAATGGACTGCTCGGGGCGCTCGAGTAGGGTGCGCAACTCTCTCCCAAACAGTTCCAATTAAGGAAGATCCAATCCATGCGAGAGTTGGGGCATGGGAGGCACGCAGTCGCATATACGTAATTGGAATAATTACACGCCAAATGTCACCATAATTATTCCAACTACGCTTTTCTTCTTCTGTCTGTCTTCTCCCTCGGACAACCGGGGTCTACCACAGAGAAATTTCCCTCCCCTTTTATCCATCAATCCCTCCATTTACCTTCCCCTACCTATGACCCTGGATGTGGGTGAGTCGCTTTTCACTCACGCTCGTCAAATATTCACCCGTAGCCCAGGTGGGGGCACCCACTACATCACTCTCCACCCTTCCCCCACACCCCCACGCGTGAGAAAAAGCGCCCTTAAATGGGCAACTGGCCCAGCTGTGTCCCAGGACAACCTCAGTGCTGGACGGTTGCTATGGGAACGGAGTTAGTCCCCGCAATTGGCATCTCGGTTTGAAAATTTGAGTCTGAATTCTCGGAAGGCGAAAATGTCCACGCATTAAAAATTAAACAACAATGAGGAGGAAATTTCTAACAGAAAGCTACTCAGGGCTATAAATAGAGGGAAAGGTTGAATATATATATATATATATATATATATATATATATATATATATATATATATATATATATATATATATATATATATATATATATATATATATATATATAGTCGCAGATCCTAAGCGGCCGTTGTGGTTGGAAGGGCACGTAAACCTCCAAATGTCAGCCGCAGCCAAGTAGGCAGTCGCCAGATGAGCTCTTAAATTTTTTTTTAAAAAGTCAGCCTCAGTATGTTGGGTCATGTTAAAAGTTCCCCTCCACCCTTGTGGGTCATGTTGCTACCAATCCAAAGACCATTAATAATACATATGGCGCTCTTCGGAAACGCGTGCCCCCAGAGAACACCCGACACCGAGAGAAAGCTAGACGAAAGAGGTGGGTTGCTAAATCGTCCTCGAAGGCAACGAACGAAGAGGAAAGGATATAAAGGAACAAATCTTAGGGACGCAGGGCGAGAAGACGCGATCGTCCATAAAATGAAACCCACCAACTTCATAACAGAAGCCGAATCTTTACCTATAATCGTTCATTCACTCTTCCAAACTGAATTCCAGCAAACACTCAGATAACTAAACCAATCTTTAAATCAACACATTTAGAATTGATCGGGCTTTGGGGGAAAACATCTTTTATTCTTTTTAAGTGTCCTCATTCTTTCCTATCTACTAATGAGGTTAATATACTTCCAAGTTCTATTTGAAGTATTGCGATGTCCCCGTTTACGTGTGGTGAAAAGTCATCTCCCACAACAATCATTAAACAAAAATATAGCCGCTCCCAAAAGGGGATTTAATTCCTACGTTCAAGTATACCTTTTCTATTTTAGGAACTTAGTCCTAGAAGATTAAAATATGGCCTACGGGCCCTACCACTTGAGTCATTACTTACGATATGGCATCTTTACAGTAAGGGGAAAAAAATAATGGGATTAAAATTGAACTGACGAAAGCAACTTATAGCTTAATGCTAGATTAGATTAAAAAAAAAAACATATGCAAAATATACCAGAAAAACAAAACAAAACAACAAGGAAGCAAGTTCCGGCGTCGGGGGGACGCCCGCCCCCTGCAGCGCAGGAACATGAGACCAAGAGTCAAATAATATGGATGAGGTCCTCCTCCTCCAAGAAATCAAGTAGTCCACAAGTCTGTGTCCAAACAGTGTGGGGGACAACGCAGGCGTAGCAATAAAGTGGGGGTGAGGAGCCCCATCAAATAGCGGTGCGGAGTGTGTCCAATTTAGAAGACGACAATCGAGGGAATTGCAATAGCAAGATCCCGAGCAGGACATGACTTACAGTACGAAAAAAGTAGACATTCCTAAATCGCCCAAATCCCTACGAAACTGAGTGACTCGCGAAACCAAACATAGGGTGCAAATCAACATTTGCAAAACACTTTCTAAAGAGAACCACCACACACGCCAGTTCTCCATACTTACTGTTCACACTACAGATAATTCGGAGAGTTTGGGTGGACAGTAAGTAAATTTAGGGTGGGAGCACTAGCCGACGGAAACGTCTCAAACTACTTTTAGGGGTGGGGGGAATTGACCCTTTGAAGTACCCAGATGGCCAGAGAGAAATCATGCCACCTGGGCAGCTGGAATTACATTCTCGGCCTCTCTTACACAGCTGTGAAGCAATATACATTCTATGAAAGTAAAAAAAATCCAACTGGAGTAGTAGCTTGTGAAATAATAACAATAATAAAGTATCCTCACGGGGTAGAATTTTGACAGAAGCCACTCGTTAATAAGACCTTAAAAACACGATAATGGGTAACGGGTCCTATTGTTAATTCGTTTATGCGGGCCTATTTGTCAGCTGACATCTGTTTTTGAGGTATTGGTTATCATGCATGACGCCGATACAAACGAGGGTCTTCCCATCTCACCTGTACAGGAAATCCCCCGTTACATGTCGTTAATTAAACAATTAAAGGAAAATATTGAGGATGGGGTGTGATGAAGGGAAAGCTGAAGGTAGACCTCCCCCAGACCCATCGATCATGTACACACACATGACCACCGATCGCTATCCCCACTAACAGGGACCTGCAACCTTCAATCCCTCAAAAGGTGGTAAATAAGATACTGGACAAAGGATGCTGACAGAGACTATTACCACTAGCTCACGTTCCTCCTGCAATTACCATTATATTTAATGAGTCCAGGAACCAGTAAACAGCCTATTCTGCAACCACAGGCTAACTAGCCCTCGGAATAAATTACTAGGTTCTAATGAACGTGTGTTCCAAGTTTGTTCCTTAGGAACACTTGTTCTAAGAGTATTGGGCCTGATTTTGGGGTTAATTGAAGAGGAAACGTGTAAGTTAACGAGTTCATTAAGTGGAAGACAAACAGGATCAAGGATATAAAGAACTGCCTTTGCAGTCCTTGTCAACTTCGTACAAGAGGAGAAAGCCCTCGAAGGCAGGGACTTGAACATTTCTTTTCCTGCCTATCTTTCCCTTAATGGACTCATTAATTTACGTTTCCTCTTCAATTAACTCCAAAGTCAGGCCCACTATTCTTAGAACAAGTGTTCCTAAGGAACAAACTTGGAACATACGTTCATTAGAATCTAGTAACTAACTAAGAGGGTTAGTTAACTTGACCAGACCTTGAAGTCCGAGCTAAAAGGGTGCCAAACCATGTTCGTGGGGTAAAAGGGGGGAAAAGGGGTGAGAAGGCACGTGACCTTCTGCTACCTCTCTACTTTGTGGAATGCAGACCTCGGGAGGTCAGCAAGATAAATTATGGCGCAATCTGACAACAAAGTTTCCTCTATTACAGAAACTTCAATGGAATTTAATTAAATCCAAATGTATGATAACTCAGCAACCATTAACGTATCCATCGGCTGTTGTTCGTGCCTCATCAAACAAAAAAACAAACATTCGTAAGTACGTCACTCTCTAAGTTATGATCCGATGCAATGGCTGTAATACCCATTGACGAACGGGAGAGTCCGTTTCCTAGAAAGAGCCCTCATCAGAGATGAAGAATGTGCGTTTGTATAAATGAACACATCGCGAATTTGTTAGGTTCATACTCCAAATTATACCATCGGGTGTTGAACGAAAAAATGAGGAAAGAAAACAAGAGGTAATGCTGAGTCGTAGTGTCCTTATGGCATACAAGTCCGCGCGCGCTATGGGCCTAGCGTATCCTTGGTCTAACGGATCTAGCACCAACCATCAAGCCCCGTTGGCCGCCGTCTCTGGAATGCGAAATCCAAAGAGAAGCCAAGCCACATGGGTATGCAAGTGTCCTTGCCACAACCCATTACCAATGCCGACTTCACACGAACCGTGCGCCCCCCCACCCCTCCTCCACCTACGTACATTAGTGTATACCCAGCTTGGTACAAGTGTGGTCGAGGACTATAGAACAGCGCAATAAACGCCGGAGGCTTACGCCGTTTTGTTAAAGTTTAGAATAATCTCGTTATTCAGCTGTTTTTAAACGAGGAAAAAAAAAAGGTTGGTTAGTTTGTTATTTTCAATTCTAATTACTGGGAAGAAAAAAATGTTGAACTTATTAACAAAGCTTACTTTATCCTCCAATTTTCCAATACCCAAATAGGCTTTGGGGAAGGAGGCATCTCCGATCGCCTCGGATGAGTTATTAGCATGGAAATGATATAAATATCAATAAATATTACAAAGACTAATTCTTTATATATTTTAAGGCAATAACTGAGGGTGTCTCTGCCAAGTTTGTTTTATTAAAAGAAAGGTTGATAAAAAAGTGAAAAATGGCTACATAAGGTAAGAAAGTGCGATAGGCTTGGGTAAATAAATACAGGATGACCCCTCAAAACGACCCCAACTTCCAATAGGCTTTTCTTAATTCGACAAACAATTATGAAATGAAGCATATTAAAGTTGAGGCCCATTTGGGGGGTCACCCTGTATATACAGTCGCCCACAAAAGTTAACAAAAGATAAAATTTACCTTTAGTTCATTTCAAAGATTATTCCTTCCCTGAGGCACCTTGAATATATAGATAGACTGAGGGTATTAAATATGTTCTCGTTCGAAAGGTGTGTGAGAGGGGATATGATTGAGCTGTTTAATTTTTTTTCTGGGATAGATAAATTGGATGTTAGCAAGTTTTTTTGAGTTAGATGATGGAAATCGGACTAGAGGTCACCACTTGAAAATTAAAAAGCAAGGGTGTAGGTTGGATTTAAGAAAATATTTTTTCACCAATAAAGTGGTAGACTTCTGGAACAAATTGCCGCCGAGGGTAGTAGGTAGTCCAAATTTAAATGTATTTAAGAGTAGATTGGATGAGTTTATGAGAAGGGAAGGTTGTGATGGTTCCTAAGTTTTGCATATATTAATATTGTTTGTATATATCTATAGCTGCATGTTTTAGTTCTTGACAAGCCTTAAATGGTGATACCCTTGTTTCTGGACGCAATCCTCTGGATGAAGTTTTCTTGGGAGTTTGGGTGCCTTAAAAAGAGGCCGTTTGACTCGGATGACCTATGATGGGCTCTTGTGGCTTTTGTCATCCATTATATTATATTGTCGGGGACTTTAATTTTGTCTTCCCCTGGTGATGGTGCTTTTTGTGGGTGGGTTTTGACGGAGGCGGGTGACCTTTGATAGGCCCTTGTGCCTTTTGTCATCCGTGAAATTATGTTATGTTATGTTAATTGTACCACCCATTCCTTTTAATTGCTGACGAGATCCCACAACCAAATAATGAAATTAACATAAAGATCAGCACGAGTCATCGACTAGTACGAGGGTAGCGTGGCCGGTCTTCGTTGGGGTGGAGGGTGGAAAAAGAGCGGTATTACTGTTTTGCCACCAGCCAGCGAACATGGGGACCTTTTGTGGCCACACTTAAGGGGAGTACGAACATGGTAACCAATTCGGCAGGTTTCGTAGAGAAGAAGAATGTGCAAAGGAAGTGGAGAAGAGCCCTTCAAACCTTCAGATGGATTGGTGATGTGAAAGTAGACACCGCTTCTAAAAAAAGGACCCCCCCCCAAGCATATAGTGGTACGCAGAACAAATTTTGCGAGTGGCAAAAGACAAACAAAATCTCGCCCAAGATATTCGACTTTTGCTTCCTTGCAAACGGCGCGGCGCCAAGAGGCCACGGCAAAAACGCCTCTTTTCTCCCGGTTTATTATGGACGCCTTTTATCACAGAGTTGGAAAATGGGGTCCATTGCCCCCCCTCCGATACACCTCTCCACAGTGGGCGAGTGCTTACTTAAGGTCAACATCTTTTCGGTGTGGGGGGCGGGGTTACCTTGGGTGAATATGGGCGACAGTCGGCTTACCATATGGTCAATTTGGAGAGATGGAGAGGGATTTCCTATGGTCAATTTGGAGATATGGAGATTACCTATGGTCAATTTGAGGAGGTAGAGAGTGCATATAGTCATTTTGTAGGGATTATCTATGCTCATTTTGGAGAGATGGAGGAATTACTTGTGTCAATTTTGGGAGGGGGGCTACCTACGGTCAATTTGTGAAATTGCTTTCCATGATTCTCACTCAAGTATATACTTGAGTGAATTGAACTATTTGTTTTGAAGTCCTTTTTTCATTCGCTTGTTCAAGGAAATTTGGTAGACTCCAAATTTCTCAGTTGAGCCATTCTCATACGTCCCGAGTCTCCTTTTGTTCCTCCTCTGAGTTCGACGCATTGACTTCTCTCGTAGTTTCACGCTGCCCGATTGGTTAATCCAAGTCCCTCGCCACTGCGAATGTCCTGCCCGAATACCCCCCCCCCCCGATGCCCTCTCGAGATACAAGTCTGGTTATTTCCCTCGAGTCACCCGACACCACATACGGTGTGGCGCCAAAGTTTCCCAAGCCGTGTTAGAAATGCAAAGTTACATACTTTTAGTTAATGCAGGGGAATGAAATTTACAAAGCACGTGGAACAAATACAATGTAACATCAGAAAATCCAAATGGTGAACAGGAAACAGTTTATACCTGCGTTGTAAATCCATTTGAGGACACACTACTCTCGGACTTGTCGATGACTCGTGCTGATCTTTATGTTAATTTCATTATTTGGTTGTGGGATTTCGTCCACAATTGAAAAGAATGGGTAGCACAATTAACTAATCTGGAGGATTGGAATGAACTAAAGGTAAATTTTATCTTCATTGTAAAGGAAAAAGGGTGTAATCCACCAGAGGAATTTGTTCAGCAGGGGGCTTAAAGGGCAAGAACAAACCAGCCTACAAATACCAACCAGCGACCCTCAACACACCACCCTTCCCGGATGTACAACTAAAGATTCTTCTAGATCCGAGGCTTAGATAGTACTCATAAGTACTATCTAAGCCTCGGATCTAGAAGAATCTTTAGTTGTACTCTACCCACAAAAAGATCTCTGCACCCGGAGGTGCCATGGTTCGAACACACACACCCCGTGGTTAAGATGGCTTATTCTTCATTTCCGCCCTTTCCCAATGATACCGGGTTCGAATCCAATTTGTCTTCTTTTTCTTAATGAATTCCCACTTCATACTACATAGTACCACTGCCTTCGACCAACGTAGTATCGCTAAATCAGTGGAAGTTCATAAATTCCAAAATTGCACAGTGATTGATCAGGATCCTACCCAATTCCACATCGCACAGCATCAACCATTAGGTGCTCCCCCCCCCAATTAATTGCATTTTCAACAAAATTCATGGCGCTTTGATCAAATAAGAACGGTTTGTGCCAAGTCATCGTCTTGAAGTGGCTCGACCTGGAAAATTGAATTCAAACATCATCATTCCAGTGTATGCATGACTGTGTACAAGTAAGATAGCAGCATCCAACAGTCATCGTGTGTGTTTACTAAATATATATTGTCACATTTCATTAATCATATTATATAATTTTGTGTGTGTTGGCTCTTGCCTTAGTTTTTTCCCCGTTTAGTTACGATACTTTATTTATCCTTTATCTCATTTAATGTCATCTTTTTTAACTGGCTTTATTTTTTATTCCTTTTTAGTTTTATAGTACATGAAGATGAGCGAGTAAGCTCGAAACGTTGTAGAATAAAGGAAAATGAATTGGATCTTCCTTATCTTGCCTTCCTCGACAAACTAAAGATCAGGCTACACCCGTTCGACTACACACACACACACACATTATATATATATATATATATATATATATATATATATATATATATGCTTTTGTTTGAAGGGGTTTTAAAAGAACTTCTTTGACCCTCAGTCGCGCACCAATATCCAGCGTGGGAGAGAACAGACAGAACAAGAAAATAGGACAAAAATTGGGGATTAATCGCTACAACCACAACTCAAAATGGCGTAGTGGGGTGTAGCAAGCCCCCCGCAAAGAGGGTACCACGTGAATAGACAACTATGCTGCAGTTGACATCTTGAAAATTGTCCTTCTCCCTACTCCAGCAATCGCAGGTGAAATATGCGGCTATATATGTATCACACATTTTCGCTTGTTCTATGAATCTCTCCTTACAAACTTTCTGGCCGCGATTCCCTCGTTGGTTTCCGCTTCTTATATTTAAGTAACCAGATAATAGCAGGAACAGATTTTCAATGTCGGGAAACTCATCCTTTCTACTTGTCCACTAAATTATTCCAAGGATTTATCCCTAAAGAACCCCTTTTGGGGAGCGTCTCACAACTGTGGCATACTTGAGTAGACCCCCCTCTCTCGTACATCCACTCCCCCGTCGTCAGTGGAAGTTCATAAATTCCAAAATTGCACAGTGATTGATCAGGATCCTACCCAATTCCACATCGCACAGCATCAACCATTAGGTGCTCCCCCCCCCAATTAATTGCATTTTCAACAAAATTCATGGCGCTTTGATCAAATAAGAACGGTTTGTGCCAAGTCATCGTCTTGAAGTGGCTCGACCTGGAAAATTGAATTCAAACATCATCATTCCAGTGTATGCATGACTGTGTACAAGTAAGATAGCAGCATCCAACAGTCATCGTGTGTGTTTACTAAATATATATTGTCACATTTCATTAATCATATTATATAATTTTGTGTGTGTTGGCTCTTGCCTTAGTTTTTTCCCCGTTTAGTTACGATACTTTATTTATCCTTTATCTCATTTAATGTCATCTTTTTTAACTGGCTTTATTTTTTATTCCTTTTTAGTTTTATAGTACATGAAGATGAGCGAGTAAGCTCGAAACGTTGTAGAATAAAGGAAAATGAATTGGATCTTCCTTATCTTGCCTTCCTCGACAAACTAAAGATCAGGCTACACCCGTTCGACTACACACACACACACACATTATATATATATATATATATATATATATATATATATATATGCTTTTGTTTGAAGGGGTTTTAAAAGAACTTCTTTGACCCTCAGTCGCGCACCAATATCCAGCGTGGGAGAGAACAGACAGAACAAGAAAATAGGACAAAAATTGGGGATTAATCGCTACAACCACAACTCAAAATGGCGTAGTGGGGTGTAGCAAGCCCCCCGCAAAGAGGGTACCACGTGAATAGACAACTATGCTGCAGTTGACATCTTGAAAATTGTCCTTCTCCCTACTCCAGCAATCGCAGGTGAAATATGCGGCTATATATGTATCACACATTTTCGCTTGTTCTATGAATCTCTCCTTACAAACTTTCTGGCCGCGATTCCCTCGTTGGTTTCCGCTTCTTATATTTAAGTAACCAGATAATAGCAGGAACAGATTTTCAATGTCGGGAAACTCATCCTTTCTACTTGTCCACTAAATTATTCCAAGGATTTATCCCTAAAGAACCCCTTTTGGGGAGCGTCTCACAACTGTGGCATACTTGAGTAGACCCCCCTCTCTCGTACATCCACTCCCCCGTCGTCCAAACGGTTCGAATCCGCTATAACCACCCAGGCGACCATTATCTCCGACCACTAGAATGTTAAATTCCTTTAAGGATTTATCCTCAAGCACAGTCAAGGACCCTTTGGGAAGGGTGGGTGGGTGGGGGGGCGTCACAACTGTAGCACCATCCAAATGATTCGCCGGTAGATGGATACCACTACACACAAGACCGATCCTTCTTGTCACGGAGTCGTGCCGGGATTCGAACACCCTCCCATGATAAAGGCGAACTCATAACCCCTCCGTGGCCATTGTTCCAACCTGATTGTCAGGAGACAAACACTTGAATCACGCGGGAATCTCAAGGAGCTGTTCAAAGCTGAAAAGAATCGTGTCATTAACCACAGAGAGAGAAACGCACCCTCTCAAGGGGGGTTTCCGAGGCTTAAGTGATAATCACTACCTTGACGTGAAGATCAAAACAATTTGAAGTTCATTAGAAAGCTTTTTACAAACTCGGGCCCTTACATGTAAGGGTAGGTAGTGAATGTACGTTAATGTGGAACAGTGTGCAACATAATTTTAGTTCACCAACAAAACAGGGAAATTTAAGAGGAGGGGGATAACTATTTCCCAGCCCCTCATGGGCCATTTAAACATCTCTCCTCGCTAAGTGTTTGGCACTTAATTCGCCCCCATCTCTATGGGGAGGACTATTTTAAGTTGTTTTTTTATTTCCTTCAGCTACCACTTTAACACCCCTTAATTTTTCGCTATTGTCCCAAACACACACACCATTAAAACCTCGATCCTGTGTTTGCATTTGGGTAACCGGGGTCAAATTATCTTTAGTGATAAGTTCACCACAATATTTTAGACAAAATCTATTCTGGCTCACATTCATGGCCATAGTCAATAAATCGGATACACTAACATTTAACATACATTAAGGCAATCTTATCTCTCCTGAAGATAAGTTATTTTGAAACACTGGTATTGATCTTATCCTCCCATTTCAATATGTCTGTTTGTGTCTGGAAGCAGTTAGTGTAACACTTTGTGTTGTTTTTCGCTTGAGTTTCTAAATATTAGGCGAGAGGTTGGGAGAGGCCAGATGCAAGATATTACCCAAGAGTCATCAGTCAGTCGGTTTCTTAATCTTCTCTTCGTGAATTTCATTTGAAAAGAGGTGCTTGTAAATAAATGTGAGTAAACACAGCCGAACATTGACGCCATTTTAATCGTAGTATACATAGCAGTTTCAAGATCTTCCTTGTAGAATTCTAGTAGTGGGATCGCTGCACTGCATCTCAATATGTTATATTTAATATTTTCTGGCGCAATGTCGATGTTCACGTCATATGGAGTTGCAAACAGCCTGAAATCACTTATTTGTGAGCGAATATCAGTTTCAAGTCACCTATCAGTCACAAATGTGTTTGTTCGTTTGGTCTCCTGGAATTTGGAGAAATGAGCAGAGTTTATTTTTTTAAAGCTGCCATTTCCAGATACGTAGTTTTGTTTCTAAGGCCGGTCAGATTGATATAATAGGGACTCTGGGTAGGATCCAGCCCGGGGACCGTAGGTGGCCGATCCGTTATAGAGGAATGTTGAAGGCCGGTTACGGTATCTGGTTGATCGAGTCGGATGTCCTTTGATAGGCCTAGTAACGTTATTTTTTATCCGTTAAATTGTTATTAAGGGGAATCACAAGTAAAGCGCCTATTATCCATCCAGAAGTCAAACTAAAGACTATATTTTAATCATCCAAAATATGTAAATTTAGGCCAAAAATTTTACACCCAAAACTAGTATTCCTTTAAAGAAAATTGGGAGTCCTTTATATAACTATAGTAGTGTGGGGTTAGAGTTTAGACAAGTATAAACCACCCCAGACCATCATCTTAGACCCAGAGAGTTAGTCACTACTAGGTACTAAATTAAGCAAGAGAATGTTCTTTCTCAGAGGAAGTTTTAAGCTTCAGTACTTTCCGATAGGCTTCGTTTCCAGGAGTCCTTTGAAATAGTCTCTCACACCTTTTAACTATCCATTTATAGCTCTGAGTTTACCGATTTTGGTGCAGCACCTCAAATAAGAACCTTTTTTTAGACAGTGTCAATCTCCCTCTCGTTCCTTCCTTGTTGACCGGCGCTGCCTTCGTTTTATGGCTATCATCTTTTGCCCAAATCAAGAAACCAGCAATTAGTAGGGGAAAAAAAGAAGGGAATGGTATTGTCATTATTCCATTGAAAAATCCATTTCCAAACAAGTACATCAAACCGCCACAATTAGATGACCAAAAATTGCAAATAACCACTACCCCCTCCCCCCCATGGAAGTTTATTTTCCACATTTGAGTGACAACCAAACATTTGTCTTAGAAGGCAGAAGAAATTTCCGTACGAACGGCACAACTACGAGAGGCAACTGATCACTCATGATGCTCAGCCCGCTAGGACCATCATCCTATCGGTCTCCCAACGTCGCGGTACCGGGTTCGATCCCGAATCCCGTCATGAGCGGAAACAAACGTAAGCGCACGGAGAGATCTGGCTACCGATTGGTGGATGCGATGTGCTCACCCGTGTGGGTAGATCTTACACCTCTCATCACACACATAACCAATTACAACACTGCTTTCTTTCCCCTCCCGTCTTCGCAGCATAACACATAAACTAACACTATTCCAAGGAATCCTGCCGATGGGTATCTATATCCACATACCTCTGACGCGGAACAGATCCCTCTCCCCCGAACGCCGTTTGGTGTCAAACCATAATACTTCGTGGCACCTCTCCTCAAAAGAGGACCGGCCCCTGATGCTCCCGGGCTCACCAGCCATTGTCATACTGACCTTTATGTCTATTTCATTATCCGGTCGGGATCCGCCTGGATAAAGGCAGGTTGGCGACCCACTACTACTACTATATAATAAATTAAGTATCTAAACACGCAATTGTTATCAAACTTAAAGGGTAATTAGCCCCGAGGCCACTCAGAAATTTAGTAGAGATCTTTAAAGAAAGAAGTGAAAATATCTGGAAGATATATAGCCGCAAATCCTCCTGTATGTATTAGGGACAAGAGGGGTAACAAGCCCCCAGAGGTCACCTGACGCCCTCTTTCGGGCCATACCCCTGCAACGAATACGAAATGCTGCTTTGTAACTACCAAGAAGTTAGAGAAATTTGATGGGCATCGCAACTTGAAGATGGCATCCATCAAATTCCGAATACATTAGCTATATTTATCTCAATATCTAAAACAATGGTGAAAATAAAGCAACAACACCGACATAACAAATCCAATATAAAAGCGCCAAACCGAAAACACTTTTCATTTTCGTCAATTACCAGAGATAAAATTATAGAAAAGCTTCCCCGGCAAAGAAGCTCGACAATTTTCTCCACAAGACCTCATTTACATGTGGACATGTACACAATCTGACCAAGTACGTACGATCCAAAACACTTTCTTCTTATGGTCAACAACCAGAGAGAGAAAGTTAAAATCGTCGATGACTACCTTATGCCTCTGGCCGATATAGGCAGACACAAAAACCTTTTTCTTTCGAGACCAGGTCTTTCAGTATTATGCTAATCCCGTCCCTAAGCCGAGGGCCTGGCATACAAAGGCTCAAATAGTAGTTCTTTTTCAACTCGAAAGGCCCAAAGTGGATTGAGTTATCCACATTGATCTGTGGACAGAGGACACTACTACCATTACACACCAGATTTAGTGAAAAGAAAACAGCCCCGAACAGAAAGCGGAAAAAATAACAAGGGAACATCGTAAAAAGGTTTACACTTCTCCCATATTTCCGCCAATTTCAATAGGCCTCCATGTACTGTTTGCCATCCCCCTCAATGGACCCCCCCCCTCCTCCACTACCAACCGTCTAAGCACGGCTACGTCTTTTATTCGAGCAATTTTATGCACTCGAACGAAAGTTACTTGAAATGATTTTTTTCAAAACCTATTAAGCGAATATTTGATAGAGAGAGAAAATTGCAGTAGTAAACCATTATAGGATGCAGTGTGATGGTATTTGGACACGACTTTATAGGTGAAAGCGCTCTATGGTACTATATAATGGGTTGTTTTTTTTTTAACTAAAACGGATTGCAGGATTAAACCAGAGGTTTGGACTGATGTGAGATGGGTTTGGGGGATTATCTCTGATATCCCGTTGTGGGAAGTTTGTCACACAAAATTGGTGCCATGCAGCCCTGATCAAGCTTATGATAAACAGTCACAACGACCATTAACTAGTAAAGATGATCACTGTCGAACTTAACCATGTAGAAGCAGTACCAACAACCACTAGTTGTAAGGGTAATCACTGCTAAATTTAACTAAGTAGACGTAGTACCAACGACCACTGGTATAAAAGTGAGAACGCTGATCTGCACTTGCTCCGGGAAAAGTTGAATAGCCGCTAGAAAAAGAAAAACATTCTTTTACAACAAGATCTTATCGGCGGGGTTTCGGATTTGAGCAAGTGAAAAAAATACATTAAATAAGAAAACAAAAAGTAACAAAGTTAAAAAAAGACCTTACCCTTCGAAGTAGAGAAAGAGGTACAAGTTGTCCTAGGACCTCCCGAAGAAGAGCGAATACACAAATAAATAGTATTAAGAACAACTATCTAATATCAACAGAGAAAAATAGGCTTTGCAATAATTTCTCCCCTAAGCAATTTCGAAATTAACATTTTGAAGCAGAAGAAAAAAAAAGTATTTCTGATATTACCATTAAAATCTACCAGTTTCCCCACAAAGGGGTTTGGAGAACCTCAAAGCAAATAAAACTACCACGCCCCACCTCACCCAGCTGTTTATGCATTATTATGCGAGGTGGAAAAATACTCATAACGCCCAAAGCTTTATCCGAAGAGCACGATACGCAAAGATAGTAATGTGGGGCTGTTAGTGGACCCGTCCAGTCAAGCCGGTTAATACGAGTCTGATATTATCATTGATAAAAAATAATTTAATGTTAGAAGCAACCATTAAAATGTACTATTTTGGCAGACATCTACAAAGTGTTAACATTTGCAGAGATTACACGTAACTTTGGATCCAGTCCATATGGTACTGTATTCCTTGAAAATAGTAATTTAATTTCCGTGAAAATTGCGCAGGATATTCTTTGAAATTGGTCTCTCGTGTCCACGCTTCATTTTGTAGAACAGCAAATACCCAAAAAAATTATAAGTAATGTATTTGAAGAAAGGACTCCTCCCAAACAAGATAACGATAAGTATAAATGCAGCCATAACCAGTAAACACAATCTAACATTTAATTGAACAAAATATTAATGACAAACATCTTCGGTCGCAGGACCCTGCAATTTGTCGCAGGCTCGGCATGATTTTATTCTATTTTTGCAAACTTTGGCAAACATCTTCAACATTCATCAGTTTACGATCCATAACCTCCTCACCGAGTAATTTTAATAGGTTTTCTTCCAAGTTTAAACTGTCCCAAGATAGCCCCTTGAAAAGAAAAATCAACGTTTAAATCAAGGCTCTGCGAAGGCCAGTGCATCACATCTATATTTTCAACATCAAAGAATTACTTCACCGCCTTTAGTGTATGGCTCATACCATTTCCTGGATGAAAATAGGCCCACATACGCCCTATGATCGGAGAAAGGGGATCACGTGTTCCTGAAGCAGATTCTTGTATACCTCATCGTTTCCTTTGCCGGATAAACAAACTCCATCGCTTGACCCTATTGTCTTTATTTTTAACGCATCCTTTCTTCAAATACATTTTACCTCCTTCATTTATAAGATTTTTATCATCATCTCAAGAATAGGTATGCAACCCAACACCTGCAGTTGATATTCTTGACATGGCAAAATTGGAGTCGCTATTCTTGACGCGCGAAGTCATCGATTTCTAAGACCCCGGCCTCGATGTTTTGGTTTGGTTAACAGGGCTAATCTAGCCATCGAAGTCGGGACCCTAGAAGTCAAGTTTGGGTGTTTGGTCTAGTAGGTAGTAGTTATTCACCAACAATTAGGTGTATGGAAATAGTTGACAGAAACCAAGAAACACTTTTGCCAATAATCAAAAAGGGATGAATAGCGGTCTACAGAAATCTACACAAACAGGCGTTTATCCACAACATATTGAATCGTAATGAGGAAGACACAAGACAATAATTAACAACATGCGCGGATTTCTTCCAGGTCATTTAGAACAGTTGATGTGGATGGACATAAATTATGTAAACAGATCATTTAATTTATGCAGCGCAATTGCCACACAATTTCCTATTTAATAAATTAAAATACCGTTCATTTTCATTCAAGTAAAGACTTCGCATATTTCATTTCTTTCATTCCATTTATATTTGGGTGGCTCTTCTTCACATAGGGACTTTTGTGGGTCACAACTCTTAACATAGGAACTTTTGGTCCCTAGTCTTGACATGAGAACTTTTAGGGACACTAGTCTTGAAGTGGCAATTTTTGGGAGCCTTACCATTGAAATGGCAACTTGGGGGGTGGGGGGTCTCTTATTCTTGACATGACAACTTTGGGGGCCTTAGTCTTGACATGGCAGCTTTCGCGGGCCTTACTCTTAACATGGGAAATGGGGGGAGGGGGCTAGTTTTGACATGGTGCAAATTGTGTTCCTTATTCTTGAGATGATGCTTTTATTATCCGTTCTATGAAATGAAACCAACATTATCAGACGTAAATTTCAAAGAAATTTACAATTATTTTCAAAAAAATATCTATTTAGGTATTTTATTCTTTAGTTTTGGACGGTATTGTATACAAAATTATGCGGGGGGGAGATACAAGAGAATTTGGGATCTCATACTCTACTCTATGCTCAGCAACTATGCTGCAAGTGAATTTGCAACTATACCTATATCTTCCATACACTTTCACTTCATCACAAACTTGATTGTCTCGTTGGTTTTCACTTAGTTTTAAGTAATACAAAAAATCAGTCCAAGACGATTGCGGCGTTCTTCCTTTTGAAACCCAGCGAGATTCTCAGCGGACATTGAACCTTGAAGTTCGCTTAAGACGATTCCAATTCAAAAGAGGTGCTAATTCTACTATGCCACTTAGGTATCCCCTCTAGCATATTCAATTGGTAAAGCAATTTCCTACATACATACATACATGTGGAGAGGGAAATAAACGATTTCCTTTGAATACAGAAGACGGGGTAATTTAAAATGATTGAGCTAAATGATGTGGCTTATGGAGCGACGAGGCCACTTGAATAAGACCCAGAACTGTAGATCAGTAAAGTGGTTATTTTACTTCACAAAATAACCACAAAACTATTAAGGTGGTGATTATGTTACATATTTAATGCATTACTTCAAGAAAATCCAACTATCTCTGACCGACATGAAAGTTATAGAAATTGCCATTCGTTTCTGTCCCCGCTCATAAATGCAGCACCATCATTAGATATTCAAACATGATGATGCTGCTCAGACGAATCTTTACTTCGACAAGGAAAGAAAAAATTTAAAACGGAGTGAAATCCATCTTCATTTAAAGGAATGTGAACAACGTTTAAAACTTTACGTTCATCCAAACAGTAACAAAAAAAGTGCGGTAAAAAAAAATCATGTTTATACTTTGCCATAAAGCCACAATAGAGGTAAAACGTTTAAAACTTTATATGAGAGGAGTAAAACTTAATAAAATTCAAATCCCCTCAAATTAAAGAAAATAGCATCAACACATTCGTCTCGCCACTCTTGACATGAGAACTGTCTGAATCTCTCCTTTCTCATTTCCTGAATGGGTTCAAGGAAGAAGTTGTCTGAAACTCACTTTTCCTGAATGGGTTCAAGAAAGTAGAACGAAAGAAGTGAAATATTCAGAGATAGGACCCAACTAATACTAGAGTTAATTATAAGATGGTAGCAGTTGAGGAGAAAGAATTAAGAGTAGGGACATGACCTAATTTTAGTCTTTGCTATTGAGTCCAAATATTTAAAAAATATCAATATTTAAATTCTTGGTACATAAGAAAGATTGACAGTTCTGACAGAACTTCTTAGCCTAAAAGATTTCGCAAAAACTAAAATAATTGGCACCGTACAGTAAAAGTCTGCTTTCTATAAACACCGTTAGGCCTTGCATGGTGTTTTTGATGTCTAAAAATGAGAGACATCGTTCTTTATCAGTTTCCATGCAATATTTAATATCGAGGTGAATGGAATTAAGATATCTATTTTGTTTTAGGTTGCTGGTCTACATTAGAAGATAAAACGGCCATAACACTCCCCTACCTACACGACAAATCAGATTTCTAAAGATTGATCAACTCTGTTATCTTTCTTACACGCCCAAACAATACACCAAGTTATTCCGCTGTAATTATTAGGTACACCTTTCTCCCCTTTGCCCTTATACAAGGGTGTTATTACAACATTCCAGTCTTCAGGCACTCTTACACTTTCAAATCCCTTACCACACAACCAGCCCTACCCCAGCTACCTTACTATTTTCAGACCTCTCAGCACTAAGAACCTCTTGCATATATCTATCATTTCCATAGCTCCCGGTTTACACCCAAGTTAATCACAGTCACACATTTTCAATACATTTTCATCTACTTTTGACCTCGCTTTACTGAAAAGTACCATGGTATTATTATAATTAATATTCACAACTATTCTTCTCTTCGTTTGACACCTTTATACTACCTTCCAGAATAAGTTCCCGATCCTTATTCATCTTGTCCAAATACTTCATTAATTGCTTGCATACTCTCGTTAATCACCATTTTCGCTTCATTGAAACCATTCGTCCGCATCTTTCATTCTAATCGCCCCCATCCAATTTCAGGCTTGGAACAACCAATTCGCCACAGGTGTTTCAAACACTTGCTCCTAAGTGCATGTGCTATTAAGCACCTTTCGAGAAAAGCAACAGACATGTTGCTCAAATGCACAATCTTCGACTTGCCTTCGGTCAAGTCTTGAATGTCTAGACCAATAAGTGCGAGCTTAGTTAGACAAGGGCCAATTTTACCTCAATCTGGGCTGTGCCCTATTCTAACCGATTAATTTAACAACCATATAACCTAACATTCATGGATCAGAAAAACCACAAGAGCATATCAAAGGATATCCGTGTCAATCCCCTCCCCCAACATCCCTTCATAAACTACATAAGAATGCGAGTCTGCAAAAGGCTAATCAATAGCCTACACGAAGCAGCTCCTGATCCTATCGTCCAGTTCAGTCGCCACCTTGCATCTTCATCCATAAATCTAGCCAATATATTCTTAAAACTACGCAGGAAGTTTTAAACCTAAACTTGCACAGCTTAAACCCATTGGTACGTGTCCTATCCTTCTCAAAAATAAGAACCTTACCTCAACCATGCAACTACAATATACGATCTCAATATTAAAATATGTACAATTTATACAAGACAAAAACTTAAAAAAACAATAAACTTTCCTCCCCATACACTCACCCAACCTGCGCTTGAAAACATTTAGATTTCTACTCTCTATTACATAAGAACATAAGAAAAGAAGGAGACTGCAAAAGACCATTCATTCATGGCCTACACTTAGCAGCTCATGTCGTGGTAAATCATTCCAGAAAGCTACCCCGCTATTAGCAAAACCATTTTTTTTTCTTACATCCAACCTTAAACCCCTGTTTTCTAAGTTTCAATTGGTGACCCCTAGTCCTATTACCACCCTCTAATTCGAAGAAATGTCCAAACTACAACTTATCCATCCAAAAACAAATTTTAAAAGGTTCAATCATATCCCCTTCAAATGAGAACATATTTCATACTTTCAGTCTATCTACATTTTCAAAGTATCTCAGGGAAGGTATCCTCTTTGATGCCCTTATTTGCACTGACAACCAGGTTGATATGTCTAAAATGTGGGGACCATGCCGGTATACAATACTCAAGATGTTTCCTAGCATTTTTCTTAACGAAGCCCAACACCATCTCTATTTTTTTACTCAATACACTGCTTAAAAAAACGTGTATAACGTTGCATTCTTGAAAGTTAGAAGTCATCTACCAGTTATGTGCCTAAGAAAATAACTTGTTTATGTCAGTGTGGAATAACGTCAACCTGGTTTCTCAGGATATAGGGACAGGTCAGAGTTATTAGTTAATAGCTAAACTATTCCTACTTTATCCATATTGAATATTTTATTTTTAATCTTCAATTAGCTAGAGGTGCACTTGCGATAAAAAAAAACGAGAAAGGAATTAATAGAAAACTTTAAAAAACTCCAGAGACCTCGAACAAGCGACATCTATCATGAAAAGGGGCGGTCGGACAATCATTCATTTCATTGGTTCGAATCCCAGTTTTCGGGCATTTTTATCACTCGCGAGGCGGGCAATTATGTCTGTTTGCACATACACATACGTGTAGATTTCTTACCAATACATATACGTCTATACAAACGGCGATCCAATGAAAGTACCAATTCGCACTAACCTCCAAATTGGTGACAAAAAACATATGAAAGTAAAGACCTAAAAAAATAACGGAGTCATTCCCCTATGGCCTATTCGGGCCTCACATTCGCAGCACCCTTTCACAAATGCCCCAACTCCAGCTGCCTATGGTGCCCTGACATGGGCTCCAGCTGTGTTTCCTACAGATGCACACGGAGTGGGGTGTTTTTTGGGGGGGAGAGAATGAAACAAGTATAACAAACGACGGTATCTGCAGGGGAGAAATAGAGTTAAAGGAAAATTGGAGTAAATAGGACATGATTAAGTTTTTTTTATTATTTTAAGATTCCATCGTGGCGACAATCAACAAGGGCGCAGCCACATGGCATGAAAAGGTTAAGTAAAACAAAGGCCGAGACAAGAAACCAAACAAATACTGGAATTATGTGCGTATAAACGTCCAAGAACAAGTTCTTGACCCCCTCAGCCTCTTCTGAGAAGACAACGAAACCCCCAAATATGGAGGACATGCTCGAATTCCATCCGTTCGGCACCACAAGACTACGTGGTGGAGCCCCGCTCATAACAGTACCACTTTCGAATCACCATGGAAACCGATCAAACCCATTCCTCAAACCACGACTCGAGCGTAACAATGCAGCGAACTTACCAACCTGATCCCAAATCACCATGACCACAAAAGGGTGTAGGTTGAAATTTGTCTTTCATTTACGAATAATCAGCCTGAGCTTGGACAATGCATTTATGTGCGTACACGCGTAGAAACGAACCCAAATTATCGTATTGATGCTCCCCCCCCCGTCCCCCCAAGTTCTGAGTCACCTGACGCCTCCAAAAATGCAATTTCCCATCGGAAGAACCAACCGCAAAGGAAATCGGCCCTTCTACTCACCCTCTTGTATAGTGCCGTTTCCTTTGGACAGATTTAATTTACTCTTGTTTACTAAAAGATGACCAATAATGGACCACGGTAGATTTTGGTCATCTGACACTACTGTTATGTGTGACTAACCTTTACTAAACAGCTATATGATGGCGTCGGTAACTCAAGAACCTTGCCAGACTGGACATGTCACAGCACATTGCTATGAAAGGCCAATTTGGAGCGAAAGAACAATGTAGGCGACCTTGTGATTCATAGGCGTGGGTATTTTAGTCCCATTGATACGCGCCGACCACACGCGGGTATAGAGTTTAACTCTTGAAGGTGAAGTCAATCACATTACTGGTTAGGCAACGGTTTTCCCAAGCCGCAAAAATGATTGGGGCAACTGGGGGTAAACCGCAAACTGGCACTAAGGATGAAGCCAACTCTCTTCCCGCACTAGAACCAGTGCCACCAACAACATTTGGCACTTAATGATCAATAAGGGTAACAGCGAATATATAACCAATACAAAAAAATGGGGGACTATTTCAAACAGCAATCTCTCTTAAGCCACCACTTAAGACAATCCAAAGATGATACTGGAGCACTTATGCTCATCCAAAGAGCACTTGCGGCAATTTATCTCTCCGGGACATGCGGTCTCGTTGATTGTCCCTGAATGTCCTCCTTCCCGGTAAAGTGAGCGAGGGTCCTTACAATCCGTGGTCACACTCGAAACCTGTCCTTTCTATGTGGTCCAAATGGGGGGACGTTTACACGAGGATCCCATCGCACAAATTGGTAGTGGTGCTCCTCGACTCTAGTACTTGGGTTTAACAAGGTTTCCCGCAGCAATCCTTTTCACCATTCTGCCCACATCTGAATGATCCCACATTAGATTACACTTCGCCAATAACCTAACTCCAGATTATTTTTCCTCTCTCGCATAAATCCTTTCCTCAAGGTGTGTGTGGGGTTACCATCGAGTGACAGTGTTATAAGCTCTTCCGCCCCCAGCAAAGTCACCCAACCTTTTTATCCTCTATGCTCCTTCCCTCTCCCTTAAATGCCCTACCAGGTTACAAACGAGTCACTGACAATGCTCCGGTACGCTTCTCACCTAACATGGACATACAAAGACCGCCCCAAACTGACATATTCACACAACTGTTTCGCAACCAAGAAACCGAAACAGATTGGCACTTAATCATAACATGTATGTCCTACACCAATATAATTTACATAAAAATTACAAACATACACGTTGCAGATTTCTTCTGGGAGAACCCCGTCCGTTTGTGTGTGTGGGGGGAGGGGCGAGGCTGCTGGCCTCTTAAGTAAGCCTACTGAACATCCAATACACAGTGGTCCTTTGGAAATTAATCAAAACACGTCCCAATGTGTGAAAGGAACTTTTTTTTCTTCCTTTCTCACCACACCATCTTAAATCTCTTACAACCTTATCCTGGCTTTTATGTGTGTGTGTGGAAGGGGGTTCTGTTAAATGAGAATTATTATCATTTTAACCCATCAGTCGCCCGAGGGCCTTTATAAGTCATCGATTCAGTGCTACGTAATCGCCCGAGGGCCTTTCGTGACCTTTTACCTATAGACTTGTATTTGCCCTGATAATTTGTCAATTATTTTCAAACTCTTATCTTAGTGATTAATCATCTAATTGAAATACATAAATGGCTTAGGTCAGTCCTTTGTTTGTAACCGAGATTTATGAATGAGAGTAATTTGAGTCCGTTCTAGGCCTCACCACAACATGACTCTTACTTATTTTTTTAGTTAAATACACTTATGTTTTTCATCAATTAAAACTAGGACATGCCTTAAGTTAGTATGTTATTGAATGCACACAAACCAGCAAGCCTATTTTGTCTGGAAAATACAGTTTTATAGGTAAAAATAGGCCCTGAGCAAAGTTTTCATAAAAGTCTCCCATGAATAGCGGCAGGTAAATATGTAGATTATCGGCGCGAAGGATGGGACGTACTATTTCGTCCGTGTTCCAAAATGTTTCACGTTTTTGGAGTACATTTAAGTTGACGGCTCGTGTCGTGTGGGAGTAAACACAATGGGGAGATTGCACTAGGATGATCCTGAGTTTCATTAAATTTTGGGGGGTCTGGGGGGCACAGCCCCCCAGTATATAATCCTAATTGTTTATAGAATAATAATCCGAAAAGGACTCAAACGCGCATGAATATTCTGACACGAGTGAACGAAAATATTTACACACAAATTTTTTTTCGGCCGGGCCGCTCTAATCTACATATTTACCGAAATAGATAATTATTATTATTATTTAAAATAAACAAAAGGCAATTATGAGGAATTTTTTTTTTTAGTTGAAAAGTGCATGATTTTGTAAGAACATTTAACGCCCTCTTTCACTGTTTGCTGGGTCTAAGTAGGCGCGGGAAGATAGTGGGAGATTTAAAAGAGGGGCAAAGACGACCAGAGAGAAAGAGCGCGTTTCTCTTGTGGCCTTGTGATCGGGAGGAGGTAAAAACGTGACGAAGGTACAACACAGTCTAGATACCCGAGAAAGGCGACTACTTGGTGAGATACTGACAGATGACGCGTAACTCTCCTGAACGTCCCGCTAAGCATCAAGATCCTTTGCCACAGAGGAAAATTACAGGCTCAGCAAAAAGCCTCGGAATCACTCAGAGGCAAGCGGGAGGATAAAGGAGAGAAAGTGTGTCGCTGATTGTGTTTTATAAGCTAATTAGTTTAGACCAGGCTATTTATATCTCACCGGGTGTTGCTTTTTGTTTTATATACAACTCACCTAAACAAATTAGCATATAAAATACATAAATCTCAAAGGCACCGAACCGTAATCACCTAATTAAGAATGCGGACAAAAAGAAACTAACAAAGATCAAGGGAACTGAACGCCTTCTCCCCCTCAAAATTGGTGGGAAGCCTATTTCTCCAGTATTTACTCGAAACTCACAAGCGAAATCCGACGAGTGCATCGCCGTCCAGAAACTGGAGAGGACGAGTGACGTCACATCACGGAGTAGGCGAGTTGGGGTACAGGGGACGGCCGGCCTTCGGGAAGGCATCGAAGCAAATGCTGACAACTACCCTTAAAAGTGCAGACCAACAAATATTGACTCGCGTAGGCGATTTCAAGCGAAGAATACGTAAACAGTTGACATAACAAGGGATCAATCACTGCACGATGGCTAGGAAATCAAGGTGTATGCTAGATTTGAGGAGACTTGGAGGTATTGTCCGGCGATGTTCTTATTTCTCGGGAGTAGGAGAGAACACGTAGCAATGGAGACAAATTTAAGAGCGAGATTGGTTTACTAATCGAGTTTTTTTTTCAAAAATTACACTTTTTTCAAGAAATGAATGCTACTTATTATTTTATTCAAAATTCATAATTTCAACAAATATGTATCAAATTAAGATCATTTTTCTGATACCGACTCATAATTCATCTTTCATTCTACAGGTTATGGCTATCATGGGTACCCACAATTCCCGATCAGTGATCCGTTAGTGATCTTTTCTTACTATAATATAATTATTAAACTAAGTCATTATTAATATTATATAAAAATAGAGATACCTATTCTTTTTATATGTTATTCTAATGCTTGTAGATTTGGTTTTTGAAAAAACCCGGGTTTTATTGGCCTTTTTCAAAATTTTGCTTTTTTTTGCCAACCCTGCAGTCATGTGATAGAAGCGTCCTTCCTGGATAGTTTTAAGAATATTGGATAGATTTATGGATGAAGATGCTAGATGGGACTAAACTGGGTGAAGGCAACATGAGCTGCTTCGTATAGACTATAGATTAACCTTTTAGACTCCCCTAAAAGAAAACGACCAGAAGGGAATGTCAAGACCGCACGCACCGACGACCGTGTCGAGAATTTTAAAGTTGACAAGTTCTTTTCTTATTCCAGCCCTCGAGAGGCGAAGGAATAATTTTATAAATATTAAAAAAAACAACTTTATTTAACCCCTAACCTTATGTGTCACAACATTATATATAAATAACAAAACCTAAGTGGGACGGTATGGCTCGATGCGTGCAAAGTTTTGACTTTCGCCAGACCACTATAACAACAAGGAGTAACAACAAGGAAAGAAGGTACACTAGGAGACCTTACGGTCCATTTTTCAGGTATAAATGTATATATGAATTACATCTATGTTGTTACTAGTGCTTGCGTAATTTTAAGCTTTATAATTTTTTAATATGCGCCTAGTAGATTTCTAAACTATTGCTACTTTAAAAAAATCAAACTTCTCTCGCCCATACTATATAGATATATAGTCTGCAAATACGCGGTTTCTGCAATTCTGCCTTCAAGGGGTTGAAAAGAGATTATACCATGTGGTAGCATTATGTGTTTTGGGCTACACTGATTGGGATGACGGCAATTATTTGATAAAGATCCCAACTCTAGTATGAAAATAAAAAATAAATTTTAATGGTACATTTTATGTTTGATTTAAATCTGACCTTATTTTTTTTTGCAGATGACTAAAAAAAAAATGAAGTACTAATTTTACCAGACTTCTCTTTATGTGGACAAAAAAATGAGGTTAGATTTAAGCACTCCTATCCTCACTGAACCGGACAAAATGTAGTGTTGTATTATAGGTATTAATTAATGTATATACCGGTAGAACGGTTTTATTTATCTCGACAATAATCCCATTTCAATCAATCTTAGATTAATTTCTAAGCGAAAATTCACAAACTTTTGAATACATCGATTTTCCCTATCGAACTACTACTTGTGAACCGATATCTAATTGCATTTGACATAATAAAATAATTACGTTTTTTCCATAAATAAGATTCCGCTAGTTATTTACTAATGACTTTCTTTTCAATCGTCTTTTCTTATGACGTCACTGCCATTTTTTCATCCTTTCTACCACTCACACGCCCCTATTTTTAAAATCAACTAAAAGTATTGTAACATTACAAATGAACGTAGGATGTATTCGCATAGTATGAAGATTTAATAAAATATTAAATTATATTTAGGACGAATCTGCATTTGCACAAAAAAAATGGGTATCAGATTTAAAGAAAGCACAAGTCATTCGGATAGGTATGCTTGGTATTGTTGTTTCTCGTTGTGACCTTTATCAAATAAGCGATAACATAACATAATTTCCCGGATGACAAAAGCCACAAGGGCCTATCAAAGGTCATCCGTATCCATCAAATCCCACCCACATAATGCATCCATAGGATTTTGTCAGATCGTGCATCTACAATATACAATTTAACAATCCATAGGAATGTCCAACCATGCATCTACAATATATAATTTAAAGCCTCCATAGGAGTCTGTCAAAAAAAAAATCAAAGTCCCCCAAAATATACAATAAAAAGAAACTGCATCCACAGGAATGAGTCAAGAAACATATCCACATACCGAAAAGTAAGAAATTAACCCTCCATCCCCATATAATCATCCAATCTGCGCTTGAAAACATTCAAGTTTGGGCTGTCTATAGTCTCAGGTGGCAAACTATTCCAATAATCCACCACTCTGTTAGGGAAAAAATATTTTCTAACATCCAGTCTACACCTCTGTTTTTTAATCTTTAAGTGGTGGCCTCTAGTTCTATTACTACCTTCTAACTCAAATAACTTGCTGAAATCCAATTTATCCATCCCAGAAAAGATTTTGGTAATACTTCAGATTCGTGGCGCACGGTAGATGGCGCTGTTAGTCGGCTACAATTTTGGGCTACAGCATATCTATTATGACGTCAGACGGTAGCCTCAGATATGACCAATCACGGCGTTATATTGTTTTGTTGTTTTAGGGATTTGTAACTTTTAGTTTGTATTATTTACTAAATATATGCGCCTCTGCTTGTTTATAGTTTTTTCTAAGTTAGGTAAGGTTTCTTGATGTCTTTTATTGTTTTGTTTTTTTTGTTTTCGTATATTTTGTATTGTTACGAACGATAACAGCTTCTTACTGGCAACGTCGTAGCTTATAACTATGACCCGTTTTGCAAAAAAAAAATTTGTAGTTATGTCGTCTGCGTGCTCTACTTGTGCTTCGTCATTATTCGAATTTGGCTTTATTTTGCATAACCGCGAAAAACTTTTAGATTATCTAGAGGCTCATAAATTAATTAAGAAAACTATAAAATGCCCAAAATACAGTGCGAATTTACATTTTTCGGAAAATTTACTGTTTCGTTGTGATAAGTTCTATTTAAACGAAAACGGTAAACATTTTGCTGGCTATCTCGCAACCGCTCTTTTCGTGAAGAAATTTTCCAGTATCAAAGAGCGGTTCCACGAATTTCTGCTAGCCATAGCAGAATTATACCCGCCCGCTTAAAGTTAGTATTGTTTGTCTTTAGGTTACGTTTTTTTCTGCCAGTAAAAAGCTGCTCGTGGGGGAGTAAGCACTGCAGGGGACCACCCTACGATGACCCTGAGTTTCAATCAATTGGGGGGGGTCTGGGGGGCGCAGCCCCCCAGTATATACTCATATACCAAAAAATATTACGCCGATATTGTTCACATCTGACGCTACCGTCTAACGTCATAAGAGATATGCTGTAGCCCAAAATTGTAGCCGACTAACAGCGCCATCTACCGTGCGCCACGAATCTGAAGTGTTACCAAGATTTTAAAAAGGTCAATCATATCTCCCCTCACACACCTTCTTTCAAATGAAAACATATTTAATACCCTCAGTCTATCTTCATATTCAAGGTGCTTCAGGGATGGTATTTTTGTTGCCCTCCTTTGTACACGACTCTAATAAGTTCATATCATGTCTAAAATGTGGTGACCATGCCTGTATACAGTATATAACAATGAGTAACACTTTCACACTGCTTAGCATGGATTAATTAAGAACGTCCGCCATACATGCCCAGATATCATCACTGCGTACATTGCAGTTTTCTTACTATTGGGATGACTTTGATAGGCCCTAGTGACCTTTTTTAATCCATTATTTTCCTGGTTAAATATGGAATACACAGCCACATTGTTAATTGGCTCTTATCATATTGTACTATATAGCATTTTGAAGGGATTATTTTTCTGAATTAAAATATAGACATTTTATATTACCAAATATTAAAGAAAATATGATTGATTTACTTAGCATTCGTTAGAGCTCCTAACGACGTGTGGCAATCGCCTTTGAATTCGAACCTAATGCTAGGCGTTCAAATTGTGTGTATTACTAGTTGTTTACAAATAGCGTGGGGGGTGCGGCCCCCAGTTTCCAAATGATCATATTAGGGTTCGAATGTAAATGCGGTTACCAGACGTTGGTAGGTGCTGCAAAGTTAATTGTTTTTATGTAGTGCTCTTCCGCCCTTCGGTGAGGAGCTAAAAATGGGAGTCATTCAATTTCCTTGAAGTGAGTGATTGTGTAAATTCCAAATTTACATTTCCTGTTATGTTATGAAGAGTAACATGGTAAACTAGAGGTTTAGGGTGATTGGAGAGTTTTGCTCAGGAGTGTAGTGAACCAACACATCCAGGGTTTTGTATACACGTATATACATGCAAACATCAACGGGTGAGAATATGTCTATAAACGCCTGTAGTTGCGGAATTCCACACAACAGAATTAGGGTTATAACACTGCGGAGTCGATGGAGGTGTTCCGGAGAGGAAATTGCAACGAAGCTCACGTGAAAACAGCATTTGTACACGCTTGTTCAAATCCCCACCACTGACTTGCTTACACAAAAGAAAACGCACATACAAGTTGAGTGTTCTTAGTTAGCTACAACTAGACAAAGTGAAATATTCGCACTTAACTGATTCGAATCTAACTCTTGAACTAGGAAAAGGTGTAATGAAGCCAAAGGCTTATAGCCACCTGCGATCAAAGTAATTTCACACCTGTGTCTGAAAGTGAATAGTAGTACACCTGTGTAACAGATAGAACGTCGCAATATTGCTATCAACGGGAACTCATGCTTAGAGTCATACACAAGACCTAATCCCCTCAAAGTCATCTCCATTTGACTACTTCATACTTGGAAATGTTATAAATATTCGCTCCATTGACAACTGATAAAAGAGTAAACTTACCACTTGTCAAAGATTATAATAATCTGCAATAGTGCTTCAGATATAGCTAATTCCAATTGTCAGAATTCGCCGTACTGCAGAACAAAATAATACTAATAATTCAAGTGTTAAAGAAAAAAATAGCGAATAGGGAAGAAAAACAGAAAGAATTCAGTACGGTCGTTAATATGACACGACTTAACACAATGACAACTCGCGACCAACTAAACAGTAAATGCACTGATTGAAGGAAGCCAAGGAATATAGAGTGGGAGGAGCTATAGCGTGACACGTACACACGTACATACGCTGAACCGCTGTCCTTTTCTGGGGTTCGTGTTGACGTTCCAGCGTAGTTCTTCTTCGTGGTTCTTCGTTTATCTCAGTTCCCACTCTACCTATTTCGATAAGGGGGAAGGGGAGGGGGGATAGGCTCTACCAAAACAATGAACAAGAATGAATGGGAGAAGAGAGCAGTTCACCCATTCGTTTGTTTTAACCGGGGCACTAGGCCTCCCCCCCATTTTTCCCCGTTTTCATTTAACCCGCAAAGGGTCCTATGGGGGAATAACTCCATTGTAGCTGGCACCAGGATTATTCCGTGCCCTCCCAGCCCCAATCACACTGGATGAACTGCGGCTCCATCTCACGGGGATGCCCTCGTTAGTTTTTATTTAAATTCCATAACCATTAATCGGTTTCCCACTACATGGGGGCCACGCACTTCAACGCCTCTAAAACTACCCTTTATGCCCTATTAGTGGTGGAGTTCATCTCCACTTATCCACTTTCCCCCTCTGTCAATCTTTTCTCTCTCAAACACTCTTCACACAACCCAATCAAGCGGTTTTCCAACCTTTCTTACACCCTCTCACTCGCGCTCCCATATTCTCTACCTAAGTTGTATATTGACCGATCCTTCTTTCTTGCCCACACCACCTCAGAGCACTCAGTCACAGCATCGTTCACACTTTTCCTCGCCCCTTCAATACTTCATATTCACTCGTTCCTACATTCTCTCTCCTTAGCTCACACCGAGCAATCGAATACCCCTCTCCAAATCTGCCTCACTCGAGATCTTTCCTTCTCTTTCTATACCACACACTCACTCCCATCACTTCTCTTTGGTGGGGTTGGAAAGCAGGCGTCCTTTAGCTATCTTGAATGGCCAAAGTTTCATACAATATTTCATACATTTTGCATCATCACATGGCTCACGTTGGTCTCGGAGCCAACTTGTCTGGCACTCCTCCTTGGATTTCGCCTTATCTTGTTTATCGTGGTCTTGATGAGAATTGGGGTCCTCACTGATCGGGGCGGGGTTTTAAAGATAAGCCGTTTGGTAGCTTTAAAACCCCCACATCTACTCACAGTGGGGTTCAACATTATACAAAGATTATGAATTTACAATTAAATTCACGCAATTAAATAAATACTGAAAGAAGTTGCAAGGAAGTAAACAATGGTATGTAAACATATTTAAAATAATTTTAAAAATCAGTCCACACTTCGTGTTTCCACACTGTAAACACACTTCAAAACATCCAATAGTTTACCATTCTTCCCATATATCATCATAAGCTTTCTCCAAATCCATGACCTCATCATACACTTTACTGCATCTCTTATCCCTTGTTTTTTTCAGTAAATACTTAATTCACACCCACACATTAGCCGCTCTAAATCCTCTTGTTCATCTCCTATCAAACCATAGGTTATCCTTTACATACCCCGAATTATAATTTCCCATACATTATACCTACAAAACTTAGACACCCCACCCCTTGTAGTTCTTGAATTCACATTTCTCCCCTTTACATTTGTACCACGGCACTATTACAGTTCCTGGTATTCTTCCCATTTCAAATTCCTTCCAAGACCACTACCAGACCCATTGCTCAACACAATTACCACCACTATTTAACATCTCTGTGACTAATATCCTCTACTAGACTAGAGAATATTAGTCACAGAGATGTTAAATATATTTTGCTAACACATATTTCAGACCTTCCCAGCACTAACAATCTTTTGCATTCTAACCTGTTCCATACCCAGACACACCACCCGATTTACACAGGAATGTGGATCCCCTCGGGATCCGCATTCCTCTACCATTTACCATCGGGATCCTCGTTCATCTTCATGTTCCCATCGTGATCCTCATTCATCTTCTTGTTCCCATTGGGATCCACATCCATCTTCCTGTTTCCATCGGGATCCTCATCCATCTTCATGTTACCATCGGGATCCTCATTCATCTTCCTCTTCCCATCGAGATCCACATTCATCTTCATTTTCCCATCGGGATCATCATTCATCTTCCTGTTCCCATTGGGATCTTCATTTATCTTACAGTTTCCATCGGGATCCTCCTTCATCTTTCTGTACCCATCGGGATTCTCATTCATTTTCCTGTTTTAATCGAAATCCTCATTCATCTTCATGTTCCCAACGGGATCCTCATCCATCTTCATGTTCCCATCAGGATCCTCATTCTTCTTCCTGGTTCTACCGGGATCCTCATTCATCTTCATGTTCCCATCAGGATCCTCATTCTTCTTCCTGGTTCCATCGAGATCATGATTCATCTTCCAGTCCCATCGAGAGCCTCATTCATCTTCATGTTCCCATCGTAATCCTCATCCATCTTCATGTTCCCATCAGAAGATCCTCATTCTTCTTCCTGGTTCCATCGAGATCCTCATTCATCTTCCAGTCCCATCGAGAGCCTCATTCATCTTCATGTTCCCATCGTAATCCTCATCCATCTTCATGTTCCCATCAGAAGATCCTCATTCTTCTTCTTGGTTCCATCGAGATCCTCATTCATCTTCCAGTCCCATCGAGAGCCTCATTCATCTTCATGTTCCCAACGGGATCCTCATCCATCTTCAGGTTCCCATCAGGATCCTCATTCTTCTTCCTGGTTCTACCGGGATCCTCATTCATCTTCATGTTCCCATCAGGATCCTCATTCTTCTTCCTGGTTCCATCGAGATCCTCATTCATCTTCCAATCCCACCGAGAGCCTCATTCATCTTTATGTTCCCATCGTAATCCTCATCCATCTTTATGTTCCCATCAGAAGATCCTCATTCTTCTTCTTGGTTCCATCGAGATCCTCATTCATCTTCCAGTCCCATCGAGAGCCTCATCCATCTTCATGTTCCCAACGGGATCCTCATCCATCTTCATGTTCCCATCAGGATCCTCATTCTTCTTCCTGGTTCTACCGGGATCCCCATTCATCTTCATGTTTCCATCAGGATCCTCATTCTTCTTCCTGGTTCCATCGAGATCCTCATTCATCTTCCAGTCCCATCGAGAGCCTCATTCATCTTCATGTTCCCATCGTAATCCTCATCCATCTTCATGTTCCCTTTAGAAGATCCTCATTCTTCTTCTTGGTTCCATCGAGATCCTCATTCATCTTCATGTTCCCATCAGGATCCTCATTCTTCTTCCTGGTTCCATCGAGATCCTCATTCATCTTCCAGTCCCATCGAGAGCCTCATTCATCTTCATGTTCCCATCGTAATCCTCATCCATCTTCATGTTCCCATCAGAAGATCCTCATTCTTCTTCTTGGTTCCATCGAGATCCTCATTCATCTTCCAGTCCCATCGAGAGCCTCATTCATCTTCATGTTCCCAACGGGATCCTCATCCATCTTCATGTTCCCATCAGGATCCTCATTCTTCTTCCTGGTTCTACCGGGATCCTCATTCATCTTCATGTTCCCATCAGGATCCTCATTCTTCTTCCTGGTTCCATCGAGATCCTCATTCATCTTCCAGTCCCACCGAGAGCCTCATTCATCTTCATGTTCCCATCGTAATCCTCATCCATCTTTATGTTCCCATCGAGATCCTCATTCACATTCCTGTCCTCATCGGGATCCTCGTTCATCTTACTGTGCCCATCGGGATTCTCATTCATTTTCCTGTTTCAATCGAAATCCTCATTCATCTACATGTTTTCATCGGGATTCTTATCTATCTTCATGTTCCCATCAGGATCATCATTCATCTTCCAATTCTCATCGAGATCCTCATTCATATTCATATTCTCATCAGGATCCTGATTCATCTTCCAGTTCACATCGGGGTCGTCATTCATCTTCCAGTTCACATCGGGGTCGTCATTTATCTTCCAGTTCACATCGTGGTTGTCATTCATCTTCCAGTTCACATCGGGGTCGTCATTCATCTTCTTGTTCACATCGTGGTCGCCATTCATCTTCCAGTTCACATCGGGGTCGTCATTCATCTTCTTGTTCACATCGTGGTCGCCATTCATCTTCCAGTTCACATTGGGGTCGTCATTCATCTTCCTGTTCCCATTTGGATCCTCATTCATCTTCCTACCAAACGCTCCATTTGTCTCTTTCCTACTTTGCTCAATCACTCGTTTCACTTGCCTTTTCATCTTTTTGCATGTAACTAATCGCATCTCCTTGACATCTTTATCTTCACTTGGTAATTATTTCATAAAGGTCCCAACTGTAGTTTGGAAGTAAAAAATAAATTTTAAAGGTGCATTTTGATGTTTTATTTATATCTTCTTTTTTATTGGGGTTTTTTTTTTTGCAAATGAATAGTCTAAAAGAAATTGAAGTATTAATTGGACAAAAAAAATAGGTTAGATTTAAGCAAATGTACCATTAAAATCTATTTTTTACCTTTACCCAGCTATCTTATCCTAACTTTACCTAACCAAACATGATCTAATTTTTTTTATAACTAATCAAGCATGAAACATTTTTATTTTACTAGAGGATATAACTAGGCCATAACTTTAAAAAAAAAAATATGCTACCTTTCATTAGGTGGAACATCATGAATAAATACAAGGCAAAGTATTTATTATGATGTTCATTCCTACTGCGCTCGCGCACGCAATATCGGTCGTGATCAGCCTGGATGAAGGTTAGTTTGGCGAACCACAACTACTACCACATCGACATGTATCCCTTTCACTACCTACTACCACTTCCTTAAATGTGTGCCACATTTTCTCTATCTACATGATCAACAATTATTTTACTTCTCCTCCTCCCAAGCATTCTCATTTTCTGCATTCCTTTGGCTTCCAATTCTCCCTCTCTTTCCACCTCCCTCACGTCTCATCATGCATGCACCAACCACATCTACCTTACACTGAACAATAATATGATCATATACTTCCATACTCATACATCTCGCACATCAAATACGCCCGACAGCATCTTCTTTCTTACTAGGGACAAATCCCTCATACTATTAACTTCTCTCCCTCTCCTTCACCCAACTCATGTGTATTTATGCACATTCCCGTGCTGAGTATGTTTGCTACACATAAGTTACTTTCAGCACAGAAACTTACCACCCTACCACCATTTTCATTCTCTCCGGATGCACCAAAAGCTCTTGCCACCTCTTCCTCTTATCTCCTACATCCATCAACCGATCCCCATTCCCACTTCCATCCACCAATCATCACAAGTCATTCGAGAACATCTATTTCTCAGCTTCATTTCTATCATTACAATATAGATAATTACAATCTCGCAATTTCCTTCTTTCTCGAGCTCTTAAAATTCATACCCGGCCTCACTCCAAAAGTACTGTTATACCCTCTTTAAAAATCACATTTTCATTTGAGTGACAAACTGAATAAATATATAAATCATGTGCTCAAAAGACGCCAAGATAGGCTTTGCTTTTTTCCAAGAAGTCCAATAGCACAGGCTAACCCTACGTCAACTAGAGCCTACAGGAACATTTTCACGTAGGAACTAGATAAAAACAAAACAAAAAACAAACGAACGTAAAGAAATAACTAATGAAAATATCGACTAAGCATAGGACGACAATAGCAAACCTCTATACCCCAAGCACTGGGATTGTGACTTTGTGTGTAAGTGCGAGAGCACGTGAGGGGAGACGATAGGGTGTGGGGGGGGACAGAGAAAATAGACAAGTGGAGAAGAGAGAAAAAAGTGTGGAAGAGGTGCAAAGAGATGCCTAGGGTCTGGTGATCAGACTTATCACTTTTATTATTTTCTTGCTTGTGTGAGTTCATTTGTGTTGTTTTGGGTTTTTGGTAATAATTATAAGTTTATAAAATTATAAAAATATAACTATTATGGCGTTCAAGCCATTTGTCTCAGCAGCTTTAGTATTTTCATGGTTTGTGTTGTGCATTGCCTGTTTTGTACATGTTTTTAGTATATTTAAGTGCGTGCATTTGTATTGTTTTATTGTATGTGTATTTTAGTAGTATAATTGTTTCTTCTTTCTTCTTTCTTCTCTCTTCTTTTGTAGATTACTTCTTTCGAAGTTCTCTTCGTAATCGTTGGATTTTCATTTTCATATTCTTGGTAAAGTTGTCATTATTGGTTTCTTGTCATAGTAGGGTTTCGAGTAATTTCTTTATTCTTGTGATTGATGTTGTTTTCACAGGTATTCCTTTATCTCATTTCACGCATAGAACGGCACTTCATCTCCGCCAGCCACTCGGTTGGCGGAGCTGGGGAATCTGGGGGGACATTCAGCTCTTCTGTTCTGGTTAATCATCTGGGTGATTTCATCACTCAGTTCACGATTAACCAGATCCTGCATTTTCCGGGTCCGTTCTTCTATGACCTTGTTAATGGGAATTATCCCCGCCTCTCTGTGCAGGTCTTCTTGCCGTCTTCTTTCATGCCTGCGTGTACCCGTTATTAGGTACATGCATTTATTTTGCACTACTTGAAGACGCCTCTTTTGTGTTTTTGAGACACATGAGAGGGTGGAGGCGGGGTAAAGCAACGTAGATCTTACAAGGGCATTGTAGATCTTCTTCTTGTTGCTTTCACGTAGATTTCTGAAGCGGTATAGAGTTCTGACAGCGGACGAGGCTCGAGAAATTCTTTCTTCGACGTGCTTTTTGTACCCGGTAGAGGTGATTTTCATACCGAGTACATTGCATTCGTTGGTGTAGGGGTATCGCGTATCCCCCACACGCACGTCTGCCCTTGAGGTGCGTCCAATGGGGACCACCTTGAATTTCTCCTGGTTTGTTCTTATTTTCCACTGAGCCTCGTAGTTGTTCAGGTTCGCGATTTCCATCGCTGTCATGCGAGCTTGCCACGGCGCATGCCTCCATGGAGATACGATTATCTGGTTGAAATCATCGGCGTATTGAATATTGAGGGAATTGGGGTACACAGGGTCTGGGACGTCCGCGGTGTATATCGAGTAAAGGGTGGGGGACAGACACCCCCCCTGCGGGAGGCCCGCAGTGAGCGGAAACTTTGGTCCGTCCGTGCACCCTAGACTGACATACGCCGCTCTCTCCATGACATAGTCACAGAGAGTTCTTTCTAAGTTTTCACTTAGACCCAGCCTTAAGATCTTATACTGCATGCCCCGCTGCCACACCTTATCAAACGCCTTTGACACATCCCGACAAACGATATCCACATAACTCCTGTCCCGTTTGGCTTGGGAAAGCTTTTCCGTTATGACATTAATTGCCATTTCCGTACTTCGCTTCTTTCTAAACCCGAATTGGCAAGGGTTGTAGAGGGAGTTTTCTTCCAGGTGAGACACCAGTCTTCCGTTGAGGATCTTCTCAAAGAGTTTCCCGCCAAATTCCAGGAGTGAAATTGGGCGGTAGCTCTCTCTCAACGTAGGGTCCTTTCCATGCTTGGGCAAAAAGATCATTTTTGCCGTTTTGTAAGCATCTGGAAAGTACCCTGTATTCAGACATGCGTTAAAAATTCGTCTCATTCCTTCGATGACGTTGGCTGGTGCCTTTTCGAAGTTAAGCTTCGTAAGCCCCGATTGGCCTGGGGCTTTCTGTCGGAATGAGCGGAGTGCGCCAAGGATCTCTTCTTCTGTGATCTCGGCGTCTCCGTCACGCAGTCTATCCACCTGGTGATGAGGATGCGTTCGATGTATTACCGTGTTAAGCTCGTCTACGATGTTATTTTCGAACTCTATATCGAAATCTTCGTTTTCATCTTCCGATATGCTGAAGATTTTTTCCCAATAACGCCGGAATATCTCTTCGATGATGTTATCTGCAGTTTCAATGGATCCATCTTCTTTTTGGATTTCCATTTTCTTCTTTTTTCCAGATGATCCTCTGAGACTTTTGACTTTCTTCCAAAAGTCCTTGGGGGATGCATCTTGATCGAGGCTCTCGATCGCATCGTCCCATTGTCTCTGTTGTTGTTCGAGGATCAGCTGGTTGAGCTCTTCCTTGATCTCTCTACTTCGTTGTAGCGAGTCAAATGTTGCATTTGTTATATTTAACTCGTACATAACTCTCAATTCTCTATATAGTTCTTTCATATACCCAGTCCACCTGTATGAAGAGATGGTTTTAAACTGGGTTTTGGGGATGCAAGCCCTATCTGCAATAATGAGATGTTCGTTGAGGTCGTCGAGTGCCTCGTCTATCTCCTCGAGAATTGCCTCGTCCAGATCTGGTGGGCGATAGGCCTCGAGGAGACCAGCGTACCGTGCCCAGTCGGCTCTCCTGTAGTCTTTTCTGACTGGAGCTGGGACTTGTATAGGGTTCCTATTGATGGTGAGTAGGATCCCTATATGATCACTACATGGCACCTGGACTGGTTCCATGTAGTAATTGAACGGCAGCTGACGATTAGCCAGACAAATGTCTGGTTTTGTGGCACTTCTTCCTCGAGTATAGGTTGGGAAGTCCGGGCCTATTCTATGGACCATGTTCCGGTCCATCATAGTATCCAGGCACCTTCCATTGCCATTGAAGGTCCTGTACCCAGAATCCCGACATCTGGCATTAAGGTCCCCCATTAATATGGTGGGGGTCCTTCTGCCAAATAGGCCAGAGAGAGAATGGATTGGCAAATATTCTCGTCTCGGCAGCTGGTACCCGGTGGCGATGACCAGCTTTCCTATATCGAGTTCGACCTCTATTGCAAGATAGGATTCCTCCAAGTTTCTTATGGGTTTATACTTGATCCCTCTTTTGATGGCGATGGCGGCACCGTCGTACCGCTCTTGAGAGTAATTCGTGATTAACACGTCGTAGTTCCAGATCTTAATTTCAGAACTACGAGTGTCAACCCCATGTTCAGAAATCAAGATGACATCTGCATCTATTTCCCTGAACACATTCCCGTAGAGAGTTCTTTTGTTTGTCCAGCCATTGGTGTTTATTTCCAGAATTCTTAGTGAGTTCCGCTCCATGGTAAGATGAGTTACCTGTGTTTCTTCTTTTTCTTACTCTTGGGGGCCTGTGGGGCGGGTCTGGGGTGCCCAGGCTTTACCTTCTTCGGGGGAGGGCTGGGAGTCTTGGACTGACTCTTTGTTGCCCTAGTGCGAGTGCATGGGCCCTCGTCACTATCCGAAGAAGTGGTATCATCTTCTTCATTCGCTTCATCTTCTGAATCATCCGACGGGGGAGATTCAATTATGTCTTTAAGTCCCGTGGCTTTTGCTTCGGTGCTATTGTTTCCGATGACACTATCCTTGAATGCCTTAGAGCATTCCGGGTCATCAGGAACAATGATAGAAGGGAGGTTGTTTGCCTTTAGCAGTGCGTTCAGTACCCGGTTGTAGCATCCGGGTTTGACCGCATTTGCCACATTTGCATGGGTAATGCAAATTAAGATCTTCGCACTAAGGTCACTTGTGAAGATCACGGGTGAGGGGGTTGCCAATGTTGAGGCCATCCCTTCACTTTTCTTTACGGTGCTCGCGTAGGTTTGAGTCTTTTTCTTTTTCTCTTCCTCTTCTTTTCTTTTAATTATCTCCTTTCTCCTTGGGCAGTTCAGGGCCATCGTTCGATGGGGCCCCTTACAGTTCATGCATTTCTTTTCGTTGGTTTTGCAGGCGTCATAGCGATGACCCTGCGTGGCACATTCACTGCACCAGGTTGTTCCTTTTTGGGGACAATTTGCGGTTGTATGCTCTTCGAGGGCATAACAAACGAAGCACATCTGAATATTTACATATTTTTCGTGCTCGATGTTCGATCCAGGGATCTTCATATTAAAAATGAGGAGTCCCTCGGTTGCCGCCTTGTGGGCCATTTCTGTCGTGTTAAAGGTGATTTTGAAAACGTGGGTGTGATCTCTGAATTTGATCACTTCCCTAATTTTCGCCCAACTGTGGTTCTTCTCAATTTCCATTTTTAAGTCAGCGGGTGAGTTTTCGCCAACCCAGCTCTCTACTTTACGGCAAATGATGCTTCTATTTGCCGAGATTGCTGGTGGGGTTTTGGCCTCCAGGCCCATTTCCTTGAGGACTTCGGCCCCTTCGTCAGAAAGGAGCCGGTCGATGTCCTTGGTTTCACCGCACATGGCGATGAAACCGTTGGGAATGTCAATTAGTTTAATCAAAGCAATCCTTAAGTTTGCGAATAAGGATTCGCAAACAGTCTTTTTCTCGGGGGTCTTGTTTCCAGGTAAGGTCCGTAGGGGGACCCTCTTAGGGAGGGCCTCCATCGTCGCCGACGTCTTCTCTCTTCACTCTTCTTTCTTGAGTTATTTTTTTATGTGTGAAAATGATATGTGAAAATTTTGTATATGAAAAAAGTGATTTGTGAAAAAGGAGGTAAAGATAAGGGTTGGTTTTGAAACGACGCGAGAGAAAGTGCTCCCGTCCAGTTTCCTGTTGTTTCCCCGCTCGGATGGTGCCGGGATGAGGGGGGGATGATGGATGGGGGATGGTTCTCGAGTGGGGACCTCAGAGGGTTGAGCTTGGTGGACTTAATGCATAGCGGCCGAATCAACGACCGCTAAGTTTGTGCCACCCCCTCACGGGTACGTACGCCAAAACTGCATCCAACTACATAGAGACGGGTGTAACTCCCTCTATGATTCTGGCCGGGTCCCCCGGGCGATGAGGATTTCTCCTCCGTCCGGGACTCGCAGTTTTGCCCCAAATTCGAGAGAATTTCTGACTTGTGCTTCTGCTGTGGGATAGGCCTCAAACCAGTTTCCACGCAAGCCCTTAATTATGCCGGACCAAGTGGCCGACATAGTTAAGACGAAATTAATGAAGGGCAGTCATCCGAGCAGGTTCACACGCAGGTCGTTGGACGGGAGCAACGAGGGTATTTAGCCCATCATTTTTCCTCTACTTCGCAGCGAAAAAGATATATGAAATCTTTTGCAGTTCGACTGGGCTCCTAAAGACACCCAGGACAGAGTCGCGTTCTTAGATGGCGAAGGCTCAAAAGTCTCTCTTTCTTTATGCACGCGTGAATAACAACGCTCTTCAGGAGGTAGTAAGGCAGTGCTACTGTATACGAAAAATTCGCCCAGCGGGATTGTGAATGAGGCTGCATTCGAAGCCTACAAGAGCAAAATCGCATAAAGAGCATTTGTATTCAACAATACGATCTTCGTTGCGGTGTAAAGATACACGGGGACTTAACGAAAAAGGTCACGATGATAATATAGCTCTGACTTAAGAGACCATCAATAATAATGGAATTAGTGGAAGCCTTAAAAAACAACCAAGCAGCCTCACACACGCCCACACAGTTAAAATGAATCGAAATAACGAGAAAAATGTAAAAAACAAGCAAACAGTGAAAAAGGACACATTTTTAAATCAATATCCACTGTAAATTGGAACTATGATTAAGACATTTCGAGGCATTGGTAAAATAATAAGAAATAAATAAAAGAAAGTTTAGTTGGTTGCCGGCTGGACTTAAATAGGCTACACTACATTATGACTTATTTGTTCGACGCTGGTTCACAATAAGATGGCAAATATTTAAAAGCGGGAATATTAATTCATGATGTAATTAAATCATCCTATAATTTAAAAGTTTAGATTTACTCAACTAATAGGAGATGTTTTAATATACTTAATTTATATTAGACATTACCCGAAATTGTCCCCACAACGTGTCCTCATCGAGGAACAAGAGGTACTTACTGTCGACCTTCAGCAAATTTTCACATTCCCTATATACACCACTATTCACCTTTAAAAATTCCCAAGCGGATGTGCCCTCGTTGGTTTTCGGATATTTATATTTATATTATCGCAAATTTATGCGACAATTTAACTATCCTGGCTTTCTTTAGGGCGAACTAATCGTCACATTTTAATCTTACTACGGGTCGAGAAAGGAAGAATTCGAGAGGCCTTCCATTCCATTGTGTATCTTGAATTCAGCCGGGCACATGCGCAGTAGCGATTTGGTTTCCGGACCTTCTGGTCGTTTTATTTGATTAATTCTACTTTTCTTGTTTGAGGACTTTACATAGCTCATTTCTCCCAATTTAAACACTTCTGTGTTCAGGGTTGATTTCGTGTTATAAATATTAGGTGCTTGGATAAATTTAAATTTAGTATTACGTGATATTAAAAGGTGTACACAAAATACACCTTTTTTTCTTCCTATTGAATTTATGTCTGTGCGATAATACCCTACTTTCCCCATATATATTCTAGAAATGTTTGTGTATATCATCTGACTGTAAATGTAAATAACCTCTCAGAAATCGGGTGAGAAAAGGTATGAAGACGAGCCGCCGGAAAAGAAAGATCTCCTAATTCGAGGCTTTGATAAAAATAGACAATCAATACGATTAACTGGCGATGGTAAAGATTAACGACCCCCTACAGCTTTAAAGTTGCTAATCTCTACCAGCAGAATTTAGGGGTCGCTAATCTTTGCCTGGCAACTTAGGGGTCGTTTATCTTTATATACATTTAAGATAAATATATATATATATATATATATATATATATATATATATATATATATATATATATATATATATATATATATATATATAATGCGAGCCCGTTATTCGCGTCACAATATTTCGAGCCTCGTCGTTCATCTTCAGGTCCAAATATTTAAAAATATATAATAATCAAGAAATACGTACTATATAAAAGAAATATAATTATATGTATACAATAAAAAATAATACAATTTAAGTGAGTGACAGAAATACCATAAACTCAATATTAGATTCAGGAAAAGTAAAAAAAAAAAAACCCTATTCAATGAGGGAATACAAAAAAATTAGCACAAAGACTTATGAAATTTAAAACAGATAAGGAAAACACTATTAGAAACAATGTTGCATTCACGAAAATTCAATAAAAACAATTAATTAACAACCTCTATTTGAACACACCTTAGATGGACGGTCAAGAATCCAAAGGAAATACAAAAGAAAGCAAACTATACGTTTTAATTTGATATCAGTTGGTTATTTTAATTTCAAAGTTAGCAGGTAATTGCATTAACGATAGTTATTAACGAGTTCAAATTGGTTTGTTGAGTAATTAATTCATATGTAAGAGGACTGAAGTTGAATCTGATTTGAGTGAAGGTTTTCTTAATATTACGCAAATCGATTCCCAAATCCTAAGTTCCTGCTTATTTTTACATGTAGTCAGGATCTTCAAATTATCTATATTAATATCTGTATTACACTTAATGATATAACTGCGTATGGGGGACTTTTCTTTTTCTGTTATAGTGTTCTCTGTTCTGTTACTAATAGCTAGGTGAGCCAAAACCCTCGCCTCGATGGAACGTGTAGGGAAACCTACATTAACATTTAATGAGTGATTTTTGTTTTATATTGTTGGTTCATTTGTGTGTTCTAACTATGAATAAATAGATATCTGATCGAAATGTTTTTTTCTGGAACCAGTTGGTATACGGTGATGGTACAGGACCTCCAACTGTTACTCAATCAGAAAAGGTTTGGGAACTACTGCCCTAGAACATCCAGAACAAGTGAATTTGTATATGAAATCATTGCCCAACCCCCAAAGGCAGTTTGCCTTTTGTCCTGAAAAATCTACCTATTGTTCTTTTGTTTATGAAAATTAGTTTATATTGACAAGATAAAAATGCGTCCTGAAGATTTGGGTGAGGCTAAGTTTTAGACTTTGATTCAGATACCTTACATCGGGTAATAATATGCTGTTTAAAAATGTCTCGATGGTGTTCTGAACAAGTCCTTAGGGAATGAATTGTTGGCAAAATATTTGGTTAGGAACTTAAATTCTTTAAAACGCATTGAAAAGAAGTCGGATGAGATTTGGAATCCTCGCTAAAGTAAAATTTTCATAAATGTAATTTTATATCGTATATCACAGAAACCGAAATAATTTAGTCCTAGACACGAAAAGGGAGTTTTCTGTAAATTTCAGTTTTTATATTTTCACTATGTCTGGTGACTATTTCATCTAAGAAAGGTAGAGATTCATTGTTTTCTATACCCATAGTATAGGAGATATTTAAATGGAAGTTGTTTAAAATTATAAAAAATTCTCGGGCTTGTTCCTCTTTATTAAAGACGGCAACAGTCCACAAATTTTTTGCAGTATGTAGGCTTGATATTTTGATTAATTGAGTTAAATAGTCTATTTTCGAAACACATATAGAAAAAATCTGCAACTAAAGGAACCATAGGAGATCCCATGGCAAGACTCTCGCCCTCTTTGTAAATGGTATTATCGAAGGTAAAGTGGCTATCTTTAAATACGGAGTTTAGCGCTTGATTCAAGTAAGACCTGGTGAAACCATTAAAAGTATCACAGTTTTCAAAAATCTTATTAAGAATTTATATTAACAGTTTCGTTGACCGGAATGTTGGTAAATAAGGATGTGATGTCAAAACTAATAAGCACTTTGTCCTAAATGTTGATGCTCTGTTGAACCAATTCATTTAGAAATGTGTAAGAATTAGTGAGTGAGAGTTAATTTTTGCTGTATAGTGAAGGAATATATCAACCAGAAATATAGATGAGGGAATTTTATAGGATGCAACCATTGCTGGTAGGATGATATCTATCTTAATAATTTTACGAAGTCCCTAAAGTGCACCAGTAGTATGGGTCACTGCACCGACCCATCGGTCCAGTAACTCGGTTTACATATCGGTCAAGGAGCGGTGGTAGTCCTTTCCCCCTCTCACCGATGCTGTCAGGGGCCTCCTTATTGCCACCCCCCTGTACTTAATTATCCTTGCCGGGCCTTCCTTGACCGACGTGCTAATCCAACCAAGGACCTGATTGGTCTGAGGTCTGATATCGCTCCCTCAGCTTCCATGACGATCGATGTTAAGCGGTTTCAACCTACCCTTGATCCCCTTCCTCCTTCTAAACTTTCCTGGGATGGCTAACACTCTCTCTCTCTCTCTCTCTCTCTCTCTCTCGCTTTTCTCTCTTTCAACAGAAGGATACAATGTATTATTTTTTTCATTTTGATAGCCTCGGGTGTCATAAGGAAGTCTTTTCCTCCTGCTCTACCCCATCTCTCCTTTTCCCCCTTAGGCAAAAGGGTTGCCTATAAACAAACAGACATAAAATATTATCACATTCATAATGATGAGAAAGTTAGTGGGGGTGAGAAGATTCTGAAGGTAAGGATGCTCATGATCATTCTATAATACCACTCTTCCTCCTCCGGGCTGGTACAAAAGGAGGGTTGATTGACCAACAAGGTCAAAAGATGTTACGAAAGACGTATCGGAAACGTACTGAAGTTAAAACCAATGGAAATTTAATAAGAACTGTACCAATCGGCCATCGAGCGAGAATTAACTCTCTATGATAGACAAACGCGCATGTCGTTCTCCTCCATTTAAAAACATGTCTATACTTCACGACAACAACAAACTTACACCCACTACTGAACGTATACACGCATAGTCACACAACACGACAGTTAGAGAAACTTGCAAGAGACCCCAAATAAATCCAAATATACGGTAGACAACCACAATCATTCTTCTCTTTTCTTTATGTTCTCACCATTGGATTACCGGTTGAACCAGCAAGCTGTTGAGGAGCAAACCTTCAAAGGTCAACAAACAAAAATAAATTAATGCGTCAACTGAACTGATTGTTGATTCCTCCTGTTTTCAGTGGACGGGGTAGAGACCCTAGAGGTGAATCCTTTTCTTATTTTCACTCTCTAACTTTAACTTCTACACGTTTCACACCTAAATAACATAACTCGACCATCACTGCACTCAGAACCTCAGAAAAGTAGTGCATATTGACCCAGGAAGGAAGCCCGTATAAGGGGCGTAACACGGACACCCTTAGGAACACGAGCCCAAAATTTAGTGGAGCCTCCTAATAGATATAGGTAAGGGCCTAAGGAGTAGTTCTCAAATAGAAGAATATATAAGGAGCCATAGGCGATGTAAGATAAAAGTAGGGCTTTCGTAGCTCACTTTATTTTGCAGAGACACAAAATAGGACGAGACACAAAATAGATCGAAGAAAGAACACGACCTTTCAGAGCGCTCTGGGCACTCGATACGGAAGAATGGTGAGAACGCCTCCTGCAACACAACTAACCAATCTACCATAACACTGCTGCCCTGAATGGGGACAAAAAGGACACTATTGAAGAGAATGCAGACAACCGACACAGAAAAAATGCCTTAACTGCTGCGGGCCACACCGGACAATGGCAATGGTATGTCATATAAGGAAAGAAATAATCTTAAGAAAAGAAAAGTATGAAAGAGACCAATCGGAATCCAAAAGAAACTCGATATATACAAGCGTGGTCAAACCACAATGAAAGAAATGAGGGAGTCAAGAACAAACCTCACTGTGCCTAAAGAATCATCTATAAAACTAATTTCGTGCATCCTCTGCATGCACGTAATCAACACAGGTAATCCTGGTAATTTCGCCGTAACCCTCAATACCATGTTGGAATACGTGGAATGAAGATGTATTTCCCTGAGAACACACCCACCTGAAAAATACTCAATCTCAGTGAGGTCAAGGTCACTGGGAAAACAAGCCAAACAGAAAAAAAGTCCGACTAAATAAAGAAAAACAAAAGGATGTGTTACCCGAGCCAGAAAATGAACCGATGATAAACAAAAAAAGACAAATAAGACAGCTAATGAAAGTTGCACAAAGAGGATTGAGGTCGCAGAGCTCAAACTAAAAGTCTACATCAGTGAGGATTGCCCCTCCCCCCGAACCCAAGATGAAAGAAACAGGTAGATGTAATAAAAGCATTGCGCGAAGGAGCGTGTAAATGAGCCTACAAAGAAAAGACAGCATAAGAAGATGAAGTTATTTAAAAATTATTCCTCAACGACAGGATCAGTTTCTACTCTGGTGACCTCGTGATCCTAAACAGAACCATATTCAAGAAATTATTCGCCAGCAAAAGAGCTAAACTAGGAATGAAAAGAGCTAAACTTGTTTTCAATAAGAGAGACAATCTCACCTAATTAGCCACACGATACAGTTCAAGAATATGAATACCTGATGAAGACACCAAATGTGAAAGGTGGAGTGATCCAAAGTGTACTAAAGTGTGCCAAGTAAAAGTCCCAATGTGTCAATAATCCGAAAAATAACACAAATACTATACAAAGAGAGGATGCACTCACTACTAACGCCCCGAATCTTACAGCGATACTCAGCTGGGTAAAAACTCTTATATATATTCACACAAGGGCGTGAATGCTACAATAAATACAAGAATGAAACGGATATATTATAAGCTGATAGAGATTATACATGAATACCACAACATAAATGAGCATGATAGAGAGAGAATAGCAAGAAATATTGACGCACCTCCCATCACTTGTATATAAGTTGCGCTGAGTGACTGGATGGATGAAAGAGTAGAATGGCAGCAAATATAATTCGGACTCCATGCTAATCAGTAGGTCCAAATAATGGAAACATTCCATTCTCTTCTCCCTTCCCCATTACTTATTTCTCATTTCACTATCGTTTCATTCATCTCTTCTTCTCCTCTCAACCAGCCACCTGCCGATTTCCGTCCTCCGGGCCTTGCCTGTAGGGAGTGGGCACTGGACCCGGAGTAGTCTCAACCTTATCGGAGGTGAGGTGTAGGGATGGAGAGCGATGGTTGCTGTCTCTATCCTTTTTAATATCTATTTGAACCATTCTCACCCCTGACATCAGACTATCAACATCTCTGAGGAAGGATTTTTGCTTAAGTTTGAAACTTAGAAAATAAACATTTTGAGTCAGGAACTAAAAAAAAACAACAAAAAAACAAAACAAAAAACACGTTAGGTTAGAAAATAGCTGCAATAACCCGCAGGAAATAGAAAACATTTCCAAGTACTATCGAAATTTATTCCGTTCTTTCTTAAGGAAAACTAAAAAGAAAGAAAAACAACTAGAGTATATATAAATAAAAAAAAAAATTATAGCCTTCCCTCTTAACCAAGAAATCACCAATGGCGAAGGTAGAAGAGGAGTCGACCTCGCGACCATCCAGAAGGTCGCGAGGTCGAACCAAAAGACCTACCGGGCGCAATAAAGAGATTAACGCAGGGGAGATAAGCCTACCCATACACCCCTTCTCTCCTTCCAGACAGTGGGGCTGGGAGGTGGGGAAAGGGCCCGCGTCCGTTGGAGCCGAAATGATAAGTAATCATCTAGATGACAACTGCAGCATCATTGTCCTTGTATCCCATTGTGATTTCTAAGGATGAAAGGGAAAGGGAAGATAGGGGCAGGGAAAAAGGTCGGGAAGAAACCAAGCATTTTACCGCCCCCCCACCGGAGTCAAGAGAGGGGAGTGCATGGGTGAAGCCCCCTTCCCAACATGTAATGAGTGGATGTAGGCCTGTCGGCGTCTAGCCTACAACCACCGTCCAAGAGAGATGGATGAGAAGGAGCTTCTAAATAAAGTGACCAAAGAAAGGGCAAATGGTGATGCCTAGAAGGCACTCTCGAGCCTACCCTGGGCCAATGGGGCCAGTAGGGCGGGCCAGTCAACTAGATGCCTGGGCAACAATCTATACAAGTCACTCTCTTGCGGGGGAACCGGTTGAACGGTTCTCTGTTAGCTGGTTGGTGGCAAAACACATTGCTGTACTTTCCACTCATATCAAATACCATTCTGATCTTTATGTGAATTTCACTATCCAGTTCGCTGAATACGAGGCGGGGGGGGGGGGCGCTCATTTAACTAACTCTAAACTTGAGTGGACCACTAGGCCTTTAAGATTATAAGGTAACATTCCTATGTTATCATTACTCCCCCCCCCCATCAAGTTCCATGTTCACCTACTCCTAATATCCCCCCCCCCCTCCCCAGTTCCCACCACGGTTGCCGCCCAAGAACTTTCACGCGAGGGCATTGAAAGGCCAGAGCCTTAATGGATCCTCTAGTGGCAAACTGTAGGTTATTTACCACCAATTACCACCGAAGAATTTTTTTAAAGCTCCAGATGGTTGGTTGCTGGTGTTTAGTTATGATGGTGCTAGTGTTTAGTTATGATGGTTGTTGGTGTTCAGTTATGATAGTTGTTGGTGTTTAGTTATGATGGTAGCTGGTGTTTGGTTATGACGGTTGCTGGTGTTCAGTTATGATGGTTGCCGGAGTTTGGTTATGATGGTTGCTAGGTGTTTGGTCATGATGGGTGTTGGTGTTTAGTCATGATGTTTGCTGGTGTTTGGTTATGATGATTGCTGGTGTTTAGTTATGATGGTCGCTGGTGTTTAGTTATCATGGTTGCTGGTGTTTAGTTATGATGGTTGCTGGTGTTTGGTTATGATGGTTACTGGTGTTTAGTTATGATGGTTGCTGGTGTTTGGTTATGATGGTTGCTGGTGCTTGGTTATGATGCATCTTGGACCTGATTTAACAACTTATTCTTTTTCTATGTTCTTTTTCCTTTTGTTTTTTTCCCTTTTCTACTTTTCTTGTTTTTCCTATTCTTTTTCATGTTCCTTTTTCCTCCCCTTTTACATTCTATTCTTTCCATTCATCTTACGTTCCTACTTGCCAGAGTTTCCTTTTCCTATTAGCTCTGAAGCTCTTAGAATACATGGTTCGCCATTTCGAACCCTGTATCTTCCATATTTTTGATTGTCCCTAAAAAAGCTATTAAAAAAGAACTAGGACAAAACAACGCTTCCCAAAATAGACCAAAAAAGAGACAACGAGTGAGGACAAGTGGACCAAAGCTAAATATTAAGGGTAGCGAAAAAGTAATGTTTGTATTTTTTTGTAAGAAATTTTAATCTACACAAAACATATCGGAATTATATCATTTACTAAACACGAGTACCTTCATTAGTAATGGTATTTGTCCCCTGGGAAACCAGTTTGCTGATTCCAAAGGCAAGATAAATCAGGTTCTTTAGAAGAGAAGAGGCTTGAGCGCTTCCTCTTCCGTGCTTCTGAATGTTTCTCTACGGGTAGGGTGTTCAAGTGACCTGAATAACTGGAAATTGCATGCTGCTAAGTCTGTTGAGAAGGGTAGGTGAGGTAAAACTACCCAACCTACCTACTTTTGGGGGTTGCTTTTCTTGAATGTGACCTTGTATCATCTTGTTGCAGACTGAGCCTCTTTATATCAATTAGAGCTGGTTGTTTTTTTTTAGCAGAACTTGATTCACACTTTCGTGTTGACAATAAAAGTAAGCATTTTTTGTTTTCTTACATTTCCATAATTCAAAGTAAACAATACCTGTTGTATTACACCCAACGCACAGCAAAGCCTTCGTTGGGTGCAACTCTGTCTTGGATGTTGGAACTAAAGTTTTATTTGATGATAGTAGACACTGTTTATTACGTTTATTGTTATAGACTATCTATTCATCATCACCGGTTACAATTCGAATAAGAGAAGTGTTTTTTTCATTTATGGTTAGCAAAGTGTCGAATGCAAACTTTCCCAATCTTTTTAAGATGATCTTTCACAGTTGGGCGAGGGATAAGTTTCCGATATTTTGACGTGCGTATGTTTCAATGGCTTCTTTCACTGCGTTATAATAAAAAAAAAACAACAATTGGTCTTCCTGATAGATGGCCAAGAGGGAGATCAAATTCACAGTTTTTTAATTTGTCAAGCCACCTCTGCCATTTCCGAACACTCACTCCATCGGGAGAGATAGTGCATATGTCTTTCATTGCGCGTCTTGCATTGTTGCCTTTACGAAATTCGTAGACCATGCAAAGTGGAATATGTAACTCATTAAAAACATTGTTCTCCATAGGTTATCTGACAGAGAACACTAAAAATTTAACTTTAACCAACGAGGGCAAACTCAAAATGTTATCTGAACATATAGTAGCAGATCTTCGCATAACATGTCCTAACAATCTCATTTGTCTTCTTTATTGTAGTTTTTGAATATCATTGAAAATATAATACTGAATTTCTAATTATTTTTGAGATTTAGCTGAATTTTAGACATGTATCATATATGATACATTCGATCGCAACGGTTTAAAAAAACTGTTTATATATATATATATATATATATATATATATATATATATATATATATATATATATATATATATATATTCTATATTATTAAATAACTCTTTCTGAAGAGCAGAATACAAGAATGGTTTAAAAGTGGATCCACACCTGTCTGAACATGACTTCAAACTATTTGCTTGAAGATACGACAATAATTTCGGTTATTAATTAAGACAAACATTGACAACTATGATAATGATAAAATAAATACAGTTTTGGACAAAATTGGATAGAAAGTTCGTGGCTTTAGATTAGTTAGATTAAAACAAGGTCTGCTGCCCAAAAGTCGCGTGCTTTCATTTATTCTGATTTATGCCTTGACCTTCAAAACTTTCAATAATTCTTAAGCTAACCTTGGGAGAACCTTGGCAATTATATCATTCGAAAGAAAATGTAAAGCAACATAAAGGCTTCAAGTTTTGTTAGAATCGGCTGAATAGTTATGATGCTATTGCCAAATCAATATAATTCCCTGGCTAACCTTGGGAGAACCTTGGCAATTATATCATTCGAAAGAGAATGGAAAAAACATGAGGGTTTCAACTTACGTTAGAATCAGCCGAATAGTTACAATGTTATTACAAAAAAAAGCAAAACGGGGACCTACAGACCGACCGACATAGTGAGAAATAGAGTTGCACGCAACTAAAAATATTTGAAATATATAATTCCAATCATTTAGTTAATTATTTCTTCTGCTCCGTTTTAGTTGCTGCCATATCGACGGAACACCGCCGGAGTTCCCTGTTACAGCTGAAACCTGGACGAGAAGCGCACCCTCCCAACCCATTACCCCAAGAGAAACTGGTCCTCTCTCTCGGGTCGTTTTATGCACTTATTTTAAATCTCCCTCTATCTTTTCCACACATTAGGTGTAAGAAGGCGGTAAACTTCCTTTAAAAAAATAGCGAAAAATAGGTTTTAAATTTTATCCTGGCAGATTGTGGCGTGGAATGAGTCGTTGAACAGTGACAAATCCTTGGGACCCTATCTTTTTTTGGTACATGCTATTTATAAACCAATTATTATGTCTCAATAGCTATTTATGGTCTAGTTATTTTTATACTAACTCTTTTGAATATATTAACCATTTTGAACTTGCTGTTTAGGGCCTAGACATTTCGGCCCTCGCTCTGTCGTAAAAGCCTACATGCGCAAGCGCAACAAGACAGATAAACATTCCATCCACTTAGCTCGCCATTCCTCCGCCTTTTGAAGTAGATCGCTCGAGTTGTTCAGTTAAGGCAACTTTTTATGAGCCTCTTGGATAGTTTTTATTGAACGTGTAGGACGTGTTACGACCTTGTTTCATTGCTAGGAATGTATCAGACGTTGAATGAATACTGAACTACTTTAACAATAAAAAAAATCGCACTAAAATAAACTTTTTGGACTTTGGACTTAAAAAGTGGTGAAATTTAGGGAGAGATAGTGAGAGAGTAAAGTGGTAAGATTGGGTATTCCACATATTTTATTGCGAGCAGTGCTTTCCATCCCCTCTGGAGGCTCAGATGTCTATAAAGAGAATGCAAAACATAAACAGACCTAGTGAAATACCATTGGAGCCAGCCTCTATGAATGAGTAAACACGATTGAAATTTTAATGATAGCACTGGGGAATAATGTATTTGGTGAATTGACAAAAGTACATTTTCCTACCTAATTCGAACATACTGAATTCAAATCTGAAATCAGATTCTCTCTAAATGCTACAGATTTTTCGTAATATCAATAACTAATATTATACAATAATTTTGATTTTATCTCGCCTATCATCATGCCTTTAAGTAATTTCGAATCATCCTTTTGCGTTATTTATAGTAAAGCAGGTTTTTTTGCACAAACATTTTATTGCATATGAGAAGAAACTTGAATTACACATTAGGATTACAAATACTGTAATCAAATAGATGCTAATGTATTAATGACCATACATCAGGCTGGAGGACATCTTTTGAATTCAATCGGGCAAAAATTTACCTTTGTAGCTCTTTCTCTTGTAAATCTTCTCTGGCTGATCTCTTCTAATCGTTCAGCAGTAGTCCGCCATCATATGTCTATCCCAGTGACCTTAATTGCGCTCTTCCATCGTCATCAAATCCTGATAGAAGCGTTCCCCTTGTTCGTCGCTCATGGCTCCCAGATTCTCTGGGAATCGATTGAGGTGACTATTTAGGAAATGCAGCTTCACACTCATGTTGCATTCCAGATCGCGATATGCTAAAAGCATATTAGTAACCAGATCCTCGTAGTTATGCGCTTTTTTGTTTCCCAAGAAGTTACGAACAACGGCAGAAAATGAGAGCCAGGCTCGCTTCTCTTTTCCATTCATGGTGTTCACGAATCTAGAATCACTCAGAAGTCTTCGGATTTGGGGACCATTAAATACTCCTGCTTTTATTTTTTCGTATGACAAAGCAGGAAACGCCAATACTATCTACTGAAAACAATCATTGTCAGTGCTCAACACCTTGACATACTGCTTCATCAACCCCAGTTTGAGATGAAGTGGAGGGAAAACTATCTTCTCTCGACTTACGATTGGCTCATTAACAATGTTTGGCATTCCTGCTTCCAAAGTTTCCCGAACTGGCCAATCTTTTTGGGAGCAGTGTTTGTAACGGGCTCGACTGTCCCACATACAGATATAGCATGGAAACTTTGTATATCCCTTCTGCTGGCCAAGGAGGAAGTTGACCATCTTAAGGCCTACACATATGATCCAATTGTGTTCATGGTACTTAAGTAAATCCATGACCATTCTTATGTTATCGTGAGTTTCTCGCAGATGGACAGAGTGACCGAGATGAACTGCACCAAAGCCATTGTCATTATGCAAAAGGACACACCTGAGGCTACGCTTGGAGCTATCCAAAAACTGTCTCCACTCAGCAGGGCTATAGGTGCCAAGTTCCAACTCGGTAAACAGACCAGGAACATCGTGGCAGTATACAAATTGTTTGTCTTCTTAGAAATACTTAACAAATGTACGCTCCCTTGTTCGGTAATATGATAACTGTACCGACCTGCCAAGCATATTTCTTTCACTCAAAGTGGAGGCTAAAAGTTCTGCAGCTTTCTTGGAGAGCGCCAAATCACGTATCAAGTCATTCAAATCCTCTTGATTGAAACAGTGAGGAGCTAATGACTGTTCAACATCTGATGATGAATCTGCAGACTCTGAATCCATTATGTGGACGTCCATATCAGGTACATCATTTTAGTCCTCGGAGGAAGCATATCCACTGAAAGTCGGAACTGGTAAAGACTCAGAATGAGGTACTGGCCGGATCGCCGAGGGAATGCTGGGGTAGTCGATCTTGTGCTGATTTTTCTTGTCAATCCCTTTAGTATTCACCAGACAGAAATAACAGTCCGATACATGATCCTTTGGCTCGCGCCACACCATGGGGATTCCAAAAGGAAGACCATTTTTCTTTCCTTTTGTCCACTCATGAAGATGTTCCACACAACTATGGCAAAGAGCATGTGGGGTCCACTTCTTATCTTGATCGCTAAGAGGAACATCAAAATATGCCTTACAAGTGCTGATTTCAAAGTTTGATATATTGCGCCTTTGACAAACTAGCATGTAACAGCCACATACGTAGCAGAAGGTGTCTGGATCATTAATGCAATTTTCTCTTGACGAAGCCATCACTCTAACATGAGACCTGAAAACAGAAACAATAACGTCAATATTTTGCACAATAACACTTATTACTATCTTACTACTATGTACTGTGAAGTATTTGCTTTCTACAAGCACCCTCTCTGTCCGTCCGGAGGGGAGTTTTCGGGGAAACGAGAAAATAGAAATTACAGAATAACTATAGCATGTAAGTAAAAATGGATTATATATTTGAAATCAGCATGAAAAAATGAATTAAAATTGGCAGATAAATCTAAGTCACCAGAAAATATGATTAAAATTGTTCCCCTGTCTAGTCTGCACGCGCGTTTTAATAAATTTAATAAGGAAATATATTTTTGAATCTCTGTTTGTTATTTTAGAACTTTGTGAAGGTTATATTGGGGTAAAAAGGTATTTTTTGAGGTCTTTTATTTCTCAGGGGAAACCTGCAGTTGGACGTGGAGCTCGAACCACATGTGTCCACAGCGCTTAACTGGCTTAAATGTGATGTAATCGGAATGGGGTTTCAATTTGGCTAAGCCAAGTGGGAGAGATGTTTCTGATAGTCAAATGTTGTATGAAAGAGAAGAAAGATAAATTAAATGAAAATGCTGGAGTTATGACAGGATAATGGCAACAGGCAGCAAAGGTAAAATAAAATTGTCTGGGACAGTAAGTAGTATTTGAAAAGTTTGCTGCAATTATTTTCATTATTAAAAAAAACAACTAACGGAAGCATAACCATTAGAGAGGTTTTGCGAGAAGGTTTGCAATAAAATGGTGAATTCAGGGAAGTGAAAATGTTGAAAATGCTTTGAAAAATTCACGGTGAAGTAGTCAATAGAGGGGAGACGAAGAGGGCGCGCAACTCTCTCTGAATCTTCCTGCTCCGAATTCAAGTCCACTTGCGAATTCAGTGAATCAAAAGCACCAAAGGCAAATTGAGACGAGGTTGGGTTAAGACTAAGTAAGGTTAGGGCTAAATTAAGTTAGGGTTAGGTTAGTTTAGGATTAAGTTAGATTAGGGCTAGTTTATGTTAAGGCTAAGTTAGGTTATGGTTAGGTTAAGATTCAACTAGATTAAGTTAGCTGCAACATCTTGAGATATAATCTCGCATTTCCAGAGCCGGAATTTATTTAAAGCCTTTCTCTTTCTCTGGGACAGACTCAGTGCATTGTTTGGTAGAAGAGTCGAGTGACCTTACAAAGTGACTTGGAAGATGGGCAACCAAGGCAAATCTACACTGGTGGGCACCAGCTAATTTTTTGTTAGTCCGCAATTCGCAATTCCGCTAATCGACAATCCGCAATTTTTCCGGCTTCGCTGGTCTGCTATCGCAAATCTGCTAATATTATTTTTACTCCACTAATGAAGTCCGCAACAGTCTGCTAACCCTTTGTTGGTAGTTAAAAATATTTTCAAGAAAATTATCTTACAATCTATATATTTATTTATTTAATATATTTTTATATATAACAGAACTTTTAAAACAGCAAACTACAGAAGTGGAACAGCAAATTCCCCTTCAAAAGGTACATGTCTCCATTGACAAAGACCAGCTTCGCAAGGTATCATCAGTCAGAGATGACTTCTGAAGATGACCAATGTGGTTGAAAGAGGCCTCGGGCGAATAATAAATAATGATTTAAAATTATATTTATGGTCCCCCCTCTTTTATGGGATAATCATTTATGAAAACTATCAAGAAACTAAAAAATGCTGTCAAATATAACAATTACTATATCCAACATGGCCTCTTTATAATATATATATATATATATATATATATATATATATATATATATATACCCTCATGTCCAAAAGTTAAGACTAATATATATTTTTATTTTTTCATTATTTTTTTACAAAATACGATATAAATAATTATTCTAACATTTAAATTGTTTTTGCTTTATTAAAAAGTCAGAATTAAAAAAAAAATGCATTCTTTCTCTGAAGCCGAAATCGCACTCTAGTCCTGTTCCCTGTAGATTTTCTATTCGATTAAAAGGGTAAAATGTTGACAAATAATTATTAAATGAATGGTGTTGTCATCATCACTTCACTAACTCCATAATTTAAGAAGGGGATTTTTTTGAGTATTTGAATAATAATTTCATCTTAGTTTGGTTATGACTTATGTTTTTTATCAAAGTTAATTCTAATAATTCTCTTATAATATCAAAAAATAAAATTGTGAAGTTCAGAAATAAATATAAGTATCGAAATTTTGTGAATTTTTTAAAACCCAAAGAATTACAAATGGTGAAGTTCAGAAAATTTATTTTTATATATCTTCTTCTATAACTATATTTTAGAAACGTGATATTTTAAAAGGGGGAAATTTAGTTTAGAGTTCCTTTTTAAAATTATTATTATTGGCGAAGTTCAGAAAATTTATAAAAATTTAACCATGGCTGCTTTTTTTTTATTTTGAATTTTAATCTTAGTAGCGAAGCGCAAACTCCCGTGCAATTATAATATATTTCCTAATATTTTAAAAAAAATAAATGTTTGAATTTTTTCAATTCCAGAAATGGTTCTTTCCAAAGAAAGGGGTGCAACCATTGTTTTTGTGCACCAAAGTGACCTGAAATGCAAGGAGATAGTTGCTAAGGGTATAACATCAGGAAGCAGCTTCTTTAAGATCATTAATGACTTTAAAAAGACTGATTTCACTCCTGTAAAAAAGACTTCTTGTCGCCTAAGACCTTTAAACGCCAAGATCGCCTCCTGATCAAAAATCCAAGCGCAAGAATCGGGTTGCCTACAATGCCAAGCTTGCTCACGATTGGAAAGAAGCAGGCGTGGACGCCTCAGATCGCAAAGTGAGTGGGAGACTTTTCGACTAAGGTCTCAAGTCAATAACGGCTTCGAAGAAGTCTCATATCACCAATAAGAACCTTACGGATAGGCTCTACTTGTGTAGGAAATATAAATAATGGACTTTTGAAGAATATGACAAAGTTATATTCTCTGATGAACTCCCTTTCCGCTTGTTTGGAGCTTCTTGTGTAGTGCCGACGGTCAGGCATCCAAACAATCTCGATCTACGGGGCTGCTTCTTATCTAAGGAAAATGGAGCACTAACACTTTTGCTCATAAACACTGTCATGAACACAAAATGGTACCAAAACAGGCCTCATCAGCACCTTTTTCCAACAATTCAGGACCAATTTGGGGGTGATAATTGTATTTTCTTGGCTGAAAATAACATTGAACTTTTGTGAGATTGGCTTTGAAATTCGTCAGATTTTAACTCAAAAGAGAATTTGAGCGATAATCATATTGGCGGTCGATAAACAGAAGCCACCCAAATGTGATCAGTTGCGGGTTCTTATTGAACACATAGAGCAACATCAGACGGAATATCATCACAAACCTGGTTTTAACATGCCAAAATGACTGTATTTATTAATAAAATGGGTTTGCGCTCTAAATTTTTGTATTTTCACCTCTCAAGTATGATACGAAAACAAAAGGTAAATATGTAGATTAGTGGCCCGGCCGAAAAAAAATTTGTGTGTAAATATTATCGTTCACTCGTGTCGGGGGCTGTGCCCCCCAGACCCCCCCAATTTAATGAAACTCAGGATCATCGTAGTGTAGTCCCCCCATTGTGTTTACCCCCACACGAGCCGTCAACTTAAATGTACTCCAAAAACGTGAAACATTTTGGAACACGGACGAAATAGTACGTCACATCGTTCGCGCCGATAATCTACATATTTACCCCCCAAAATGCAACGTTTAATTAGTTCTATTAATTTATATATATATATATATATATATATATATATATATATATATATATATATATATATATATATATTTTGTCTTTACCAAGAGAATATTCAACTAAATCGTTGCCAATTGCATGGAAGATCAATACATGTCCAAAATTGCAGAAAAAAATGATCACATCTAAATTTTCTTGAAAATACGCATTTGAATTCATATAAATTGAAATTTATCTCTAATAATGTCAAAATTTAATTTCATTGGGAAGTGGATGAAAATACGTTATGAGGAACGTATTGTTTATTTGCAGAAATAACACGTCCAAAAGTAGAGAACGAGAATTTATAACTCAGATTACACGCAAACTTTCGTAACGTATGTATATCTCCACAAACCCCCCCTTTTCTGGCGACTTCCATTATGGGCATATACGCTAAAAAATAAGAACAGACATGATTACGAGACTAAGGGAGGCCCGCCTCCTCCGGGGCAGAGCATGCATCCCAACTCCCCAAACCCTATATACAGTGGAGTAGGCCCCGACTCCTAAAACTCCATTTTTGTACAGTTGGCTGTGTATGAACTCGTTCAGAGCAAAAGGGACAAAGCTGTAGCGATTCCGTTCGTCTTTGTACCCCGACAGATAACACAAGATCCCCCAGACTGGAACATTCTAAAAGAATGTACCGGCTACTCTGAAAGAGACCAAGCAGTCGTCACGATAAGCTTCATGGGGGGCGTTTCATCAGATGACGCTGCGTTCCGCGAGTTTCCGATTCGGAAGCGACAGAAAACGACCTGAACCTGTCGAGGAATTGAAGGTATGTCCATAATAAAGGTCGCAGAACAACTTTAGATTCCCGTCGACCCTCTCACATCTTTTTTGACATGCAGCCGGAAGGGCTGGCCTGATTCTTGTCGTCGTCAGAGCGAAGAAGAGCAAAACGTTGGTCTGGTCGTCCAGTCCGTGTAGACTGCTTGGCACCACCATCAGCGCGCTCATTTCCCACAATCCTTACATGTCCAGGAATCTAGTAGAAGATAATCTTGAAATCTTCCAGGATCGTGGTAATCGCGGTATCACGGATATTGCAAGCCAGGAGTTGATAAGATTCCAATGCCTTGAGAGCAGTCAGTGCGTTGTGTGAGGCGGTTTAAAGAACAATCCGGTATCCGAACCGGATACGACGTGTAATCTCCCTTATCGAGATATGTATTGCAACTAGCTCGATAGTGAATACAAACGCAACACCCGTTAGGGCCCCGTCGGCTTCGAACAAGTGAAAGAAGACGTGAAAACTAACCTCCACTTTGGAGTTGGAGCCATCCGTTTACACTGATACAGCTCCAGTGTGTTATTGCGTTTGCTCTAAGGAAATTCGGACTCAATAATTTGGGAGCAGAGGCGTGACGATAAACGTCCAGAGGTGGTACCATCTAGGGTGGCGTCCTGGGCAGAACCAGAGATGTCACCGAGTTGAGAGAGCTACACCAAGCTCTTGAAGGAGTTGCCGTACCGTAAACCCAGAATTCTTAGAATATGATTGGCATCTCACGGCAGAATAGGCACCGTCGGCCGAAGATGCAATGAGAGCTGTTGAAAACTGAGTGAGACGGTGGGATCGTACGAACAAACGCATAATGCACTATGTAATCGTAAAGCGTGCGGTATCTCCCCAGCATTTAAAGCAAGGTTCTCTACAGGGAACGTGAGGAAGGCACCAGTCGCCAATCGGAGACCAGTGTGGTGGATCGAGTTTACCTTCCAGAATTCATGGTCGGAGGCAGATGCGTAAAACTCGTATCCGTAATCTAGGTTGGAACAACCAAAGGAGTATAAAAAAAGGTATAAAAGTAGCCCCATTTGCACCCATTCGGCTGAACGCCACGGAAAGAAAAATGTACATGGTACGGGTACAATTTACTCTAAGGGCTTTGAACATGCCCCTCCCAGGTTAGATTTCAGTCAAATACAAGGCCAAGGAAACGATGCAACTCAACCACATCAAGGTGAGCCCAATTTATAAACATACCGGGTCGAAGTGAAGCCGTGGATGGCAGCAGAAGTGCACCACCTTAGTCTTGGCCAAATAAAACTGCCTATGCGCATCGGCATATCGAAAATGCGATTCATTGCCTGCTGGAGTCGACGCTCCAGTGTAGGTATCTGGACTGCACCAAAAGAGATCGAAAGGTCGTCTACATAGAGCGTATTGAGAACATTTCCTGGTGGCCCCTATCTGATATTTCTGGTGCTCAAGGCAAAGAGAGTAATACTGAGGATACTTCACTAAGGGATGCCCTCTTCCTGCCACATTAAACCCGTAGAGAACTTTCCCCACCCCTACACGAAATCAACGATATTTTATAAACTCAGAGACAGCATGGCGAAGTGCTGTTCACGAAGGAAAGTCTCGCAGAAAGCATTTTACAATCGGAGCAGAGCATCCTACGTGGAGTGGAACTTGCGGAAGCCGCAATGAACAGGAGACAGATGGAGATGGCCTTTGTTCAAGGAATAAGGTAACATAACATGTACAAATTTTCTCATAAACTTACACAACCAGGAGGTTAGAGAAATTGGACGTAAACCAGCCTTGAAGGAGTGATCTCTCGCCAGCTTGTGAAAAGTACGCCAAGAATCTGCATGGAAACTTTCCGTCCAGATTATTAACCAAAGGGTATAAGAAGACATGCTTTGCTCACCCAGGTCTCGAAGCATAGTATACGGGATATCGTCCAGACTAGAGGTGGTATCCGTGCATGAAACGAAAGCGGAGCTCAATTCTCTTAGCGTAAACAGGTAATGAAGAGTTCCCCGCCTCTGGAAGTAAAGTCCAGTCGGATGCCTTCGGTGATCATACGGCGTGATTTAAATCCTGACGGAGAAAGCGAAGGAGAAGGACTCCGCCACAGACGTGCACACGAGATTACTGTTCAGTCATCCCCCAAATCCTTTTGGCACGCTTCCTCCTCTCTGCAATAGGGGTATTTCCCGTTAAGTGAAGAAGTATGCCAGCCAAAAGGAGCGATGGAATTATAGCTCATATATACATATCGCTTATCTCTCGTGGTCGTCTCACATTTGACCAACAACCAAGGAAGAGGACAAAGTACAAAAGGAATAAACATTCTAGGAGTAGTTATCAGGCCCACGTCTATAATAACTCATCGGCCTCATCAACCGACATAATCTCCTCGACTGAGATAGAGAATTCATTCATATCCTTAACTGCGGGCCACCGCGCCCGCTCCATCAACACCAAAATGGTTTCTCAGGCGACAATGGCACATAAATAGATGTGTATATCGGATATTGGTCACTTATTTGAATTCCATCGGCCACTTCCTACTCAGCATCAAGATATGCGTTCGGAAAGAACACAGAAGGATCGAGACCTAAAAATAAAGCAGTTTTCGGCAAATGAAACGTGAATTTATCTACATTTATGACACCGATCTTCAGCTTTTCGATATGATCCGCCAGAACGAAATCACCTCAGAGTTGGTGCCTGCCGTTCAAAAGACAGAAGGAGAAAGTGGATCGGAAACCGTGCCATGAGGCAAAGAATTCTGCCACATCTAGGTCAGATGACGTTGTGGTTTAGACTAAAAAAATGCTGTATCTCCTATCCTGGTGTACTTTAACTACCATTGCCTGAAAAAAGAGGTATTTAAAACCAAAGAGAGAATGGAGACATTAAGTCAAGCTTAAATTGCGCATCTACTAGCTTGGCTCCTTTCCGTGGTGATGGAGCTATACTCTTGGGTGGTGGGAGGAGACGAACCTTTTCAGCTCCTATCAGCTGGCCTGGAGTCCACAGCAATTTCATTGAAGCATAATGCCTTCCAGATCTAGCTAGAAGGGGATGCAGAGCTCTTTTATATTAGAAGACCATCACAGGAATGACTCTCTAACCTTTCAGGGAGAAAACTCCAGGAGCTTTGGTTCTAGATCTAGAAAGCACTGAAGGTGGTGCTGCCTTTGAGGGCTTACTGGGGAAGGTTTGGCTCGGCGTACGAACGTTTTTCTCTTCCTGCCTCGAAACCTATGGTAGGCAGAGCTTCTTTGGGGTCGAAGATCTCTCGTCTTTTGGAGGATTCCGACTTTCCAAAGCGCATTGTCCAGCTTCGGTCAGTGACGATGGAGCCGAAGTTCCCTTATTGTTGCCTTCCTTTCGGAGAAAAGAATTAGGAAGCCCCAGTAATGAACTCATGACCATCTTTCGGGGCTTTGCCTCCGGTGAGTCTGACGATTCAGTGGAGGCATGCTGTCGCTTCGATCTTTGCCGGGGAGTTAGGATGAGAGGTAGCTGGGACGCGAGCCGGTATTGCCGCCAGCTTTATCAGGATTGGACTCAGAGGAAGTATAAGCCGTGGAAGGATTAATTTTGGGTGCGGTAGCCAACGGGATGGTAGGCATGGATGTGCCAGATTCTGTGTAATCCTACTATGAGAAGCAAACCTGTCCAACATAGCACTGCTTTTGATAATTTCTCTTCCTAACCTTCCCAAGTCATATCTTCCGCCAAAGTGTCTCGTGGTGCACTATGCCCATTCTATTATCTCTATTGGGGAAGATATCTCGCCCCCCATCCAATGTTCCTCAACATACTCATATTTCTGTCTGCCCAAGACTTTCTTGCTTCTAGTTGGCCAGACCACCTCAAGCTTTTTGCAAAGATTTTGGAATTCTTTCTATCCTCTATTTTTCCTTCTCCCCCTTCCGTGCATACATACATTCATTCGCACAGTCCTCCGAAATCGTAGTTAATAAATAATGGCTTAATCGCGTTTTCTACAAAGGAATTCCAAGAGTTTTCTCTCCAATTTTGGTGAGTTTGTATTATCTTAGGGTTGTTTAAACCCCATGCGATGTGTTTTACTGAGAAGTGATTGTGCTACAAGTTTTCGTTTAAGTCCCATAGCTACTCCGTTCTTCTTAAAGATAGATATGATCGCAGGGGACGTGAAGCTGCAATTTTAGTTTGGCTGACCTATTCTGTAGACTCCGTATCTTGACAGGATTTTCAAGAGTATATTTCTGTAGATGTTTCATTCTCTCCTAGGTGGATTTCTATAGTGTGCTTTTATAATCCTTGTTCACCTGTCTCTTTAAATGAGTTGAGGGCTTACTTTTGCAAGTTACCTGATTTATCTTTGCTTTTGAGGTGATCCCAATGCTGTTCACGAGTTGGGACTGGATAAGTATACCAATATAATAGGCAGGACTCTGTTTAAGTCTCTTCTAGACTGTCTGTCGTAGAGTCGAACGTCAATGCTAGCCGAGGATTGACTCTGCGGTGACGCGGGAAGGGAGCACGCCAGAAATGGGATGGGGGGGATATAGATCCCAGTAAGTGGGTTAATTTATCAAAATCGAGTGCGGTTAACCTAAATAATCATTTCTTAGAGGTTCTTAGTTTAGAGAAACTGATTGTAGAAAAATAATTTTACTATATAAAAAAATATTATTAACAAAGTAAGTAAATTACAATAAATAAAATGAGACCCAGGGTATCAAACGGGAGGGGGGGGAGGATACAAATGGCTCGACGGGGACGAGAGTCCGAAAGAGGAAGTACGGTGATTGCTTCCAGGGAAAAGGGGAGAGTGCTAATAAAGGTGAGACTCAAGTAAAGCCTAATTGACCGGAGGCTTTGGAGACGACGAGGAAGCGGGGTGCTGCAAAGTTCCACTTGCAAAATTCCTTCTTCTTAAACCTGCTGAGAAATGAACGAGGGAGTAAGTACTCCAGACGAGAACGAAATCGATACCCGAGTGATAGATGCCTGCCCGTGTCTATCGTCTGTCCGGCGGGAACTCTGTCCTTAGGTACGAGCGAGGCCGGGTAGAGAGGTAACGCGTCGCGTTCGTATCTGGAAGCTATTGAGAGGCGGAGCAGGGAGTACAAGACTGCACGTGACTGCTAACCAAGACGGGGCTGTATGGTACTAATTTCTCAAAACTTTTCCCGAAGTATTTATACTGACCTGGCGGAAGCGGGTCGCCAGAGGCCCCCCAAAGGAAGGGGGGGGAATCTCATTAGACTTGGCGCGCCAGGGGGGAGGGGATATTCTCAGCGAGAATCACAAGTTCGCGCGAAAGTCCTCAATGCCGTAGGTCTGGAGCCGATTAGGCGATGCGACAGGGAAATGGGGAACCCAATACGGATCACACGGACGCGCGACATTCTTGAGGCTGCCTCCTGGGGTTCGACTCGCTCGATCATTCTTAATAAGAGCGCCGGGGTCATCCGACCGCGCGAAATTCTCGCTGGTTCTTTGGGGCTGTCTGGGCTTGCAGGTGCATCTTTTTTCAGCCGCCACGGGTAGACGTTGGGTTCTAGGGGGGGGGGGGGGGTAACCTTCTCTTTCTGACACTGTCCTCTTATCTTGATCTCTCCTCATTCCTTAGGTATTCACTTAATTGTTGGGGCTAGTGGCATCATGAGTACACTTGCCCTATAATTTGGCTCTGATGCACTGCCAGAGTAAAGATCAAACATGGACCAACTCATAGAAATGTTCATCTTCCAGACACTCGGGAATTTTAGGGGATACTGGTATGTATGTTAGGTAGCGACTCACAACCCTAATGGAAGTTTAGTGGCCTTGATGGTCTTCTTAGTCATACCAACTAGAACACTCTCTTCATTCTGGGTTCATTCTCTCAGGCAGAGAGCAACTCCTGAGAATTTTGAAAATTTCAATGGGAAATCTGCAATCGCTCAATATGCTGTCGATATGTCTAGAGGAGGTCTTGGCACGGATTATGCTCTAAGAAACTTTCCAGCACCACCTCTATTTCTCAGGTTTGGAGGCCTCTCAAAGGTAATAGGTATCCCACTTCTCTATTTCTCTCACTTAATACAGCAGGCAATCTTCCACGTTTTTGAGGTTAGAAGGGCTGAGCTTTTCAAGGATGACTTTTCTGGATATTCCTCTACTTCTTCTCTCAATAATACTGGTTTGCATTAAAGCAAGCCTTTTCCGATGATAGTAAAAACTATAACATTCACTTTCAATATCATGAGCCAGTTACTGCTATCACAAAGCCTAAGTCAAAATCTTTAATGGGTGATAACAAAATAAATTGGATGCTTATGAATTTACCTAACACTGGAGCTCTTCATGTCTTTGATGGCTTCAATAATATCTGGAGCTCTTCGAGGTTCCTGATGCTTGGAAAGAAACACTATTTATCCTCATCCTAAAGCTTGGTAACGGTACTAGCTCACATTCCCTTATTGTTCTATTACCCTCCTTTCCTTCATAGCCAAACTCTTTGAGCGGCTGGTTCACGTCTTCTTTGCTGGGCTGAGAAAAAAAGCTAGACTGGTTTTAGGCCAGGCAAGTCAATCCTACTGTCCACCTCTAGTTAAAACATATAATTAGGGTGGTTCAGAGATCCAAGAAGATCATCATTTCTAGACATCACTAAGGCTTTTGACTCAGTTCCCAACAATGTCGTGCTCTTCAAGTTTTACAGTGGCTGTGGTTGGTACTATCTCTACACATGTACCTTTTATACAGGGTGTCCCTCAGTGCTCTGTTCTCATCACTCTTCTATTTTCTCTATACTTGTTTAACCTAACACATCTTCCTCTTTGTATCCCCGTCACTAATGCAGATGACTGCTTCCTGATACCATCAGCGCTTTCTCCAGGGAGCCTCATATAGTATGCAGTGTTCCTTGAATTCATTTGTTGATGACTTTCAAAGATGAGTCTGTCACCAATCGAAGATTCAAGTCAGTCTTAATGTACTTGACAAGCAAGCCAATGAATCATATCCCACTGGTTTCCGCCAGCGACTCTAATCTACACCTAGCTACTGATCTCAAGCTTCTAGGGCTGGTCTACAATTCTCCCTATCTCACTTGCACCAAACACGTACACTATCTAGGTGAGGTCTGCTTCAAAAGATTGAACATCCTAAAATTTATGTCTTTCTCCTTCGAGGGTTCTAACCGTTTTACCAACAGTAAATCCGCCGCTTGATGGATTTTGCTGTTTATGTTTAAGTCTAAATTGATGTTGTTCAGAACTCTGCCCTTTGTTTAGCAACCAGTGCAGTAAGTATTACCAACATCGATGCTCTCCATGTTGAAGTTAATATTCTTCCTCTCGATGTGAGGAGGACTATGCACCTCTCTTGTACCTTTTGTGAACAAGGGAGGATGTTGGAGCAGCAAGGGACATCCATCTTCGTAACCCCCAAATGGCCGTTTGATTTCATAGGTAATAATGCTCTATCCTTTCTGGAAGTCGTTACATCTCTCTCCCCTTTCCCTCCATGGTTCTAAATTCAGGATTTTTTTTGACTTCTCATTCTCTGGTGGGTCATCTAATAAAAGACCAATGCTTTATCATTGTTTCTTGAACTAATCAACACCAAAAAGAGGATTTTCTCCCGTTTTTCACCGATGGCTCTCGCTCTCCAGTGCATTCCATGAAAATCTCGCTCAGTGACTCATCCATGTATGTAGATGACCGGGCCCTTTCTCAGTCCTTTAGTTTTTTAGGTGCCCACTTTGTCTTGGGGGCAGGTTTGTACGTTTTGTTTCAAGCAGAGCAGTGGGACAACAAAGATATTTATATACAGAAGAGTAATTTTCTTTGATTTCTTTTTCGTTATTTCTCTCTTTTGCTCATTGTTCCCAAGTTCTTTTCACTCTGATTTTCTCGTGCACTCGTTTACTCAAACTTCTCAGTTTCTGCCTGGATCTATTTATTTCAAATCGATACTTGCTCACTGTGGTACCCTGGGGAATGAATTGGTTGACACGATGGCATAGTACTCTTCGAGAACTGGCGACATCACCACTGTTTTCCTTAACACAAGCAAATATTTCATGGCTATCTAAAATTCCTCCATGCACTGATGAGTAAGTTTTATGCCCTTTTTGGTAGGTTTTCGGCATGTGCCCTCTATAACTTTTCATCTAGGTAGGTTGAAACCTTATGTTGGACTGGCCTGTTTATCTTCCGAAGGAAATGTGTGCTTGCGTTGTTTAAGGAGACTGAGGCTCGGTGCAGTCTGTTTCAACTGCTATCTACACCGGATTGGCCTTGTGTACTGTAATTTGCCTAGAAACACCGGAAGGCGTTTTAAGAACTTCGCTTGAGTGAATGTTGTTTGAGAGACAGGGTGGCGCAGTCAATGCGCAGCTTGCCAACAGTGGTCCGGCGCCGACGGAGGCTGTTTGCAACATGTTATTTTCATTCTTTATTTGTTCAACGCTCCTTTTACTATACAGCCTAATTAAAAGTACAAACCCCTTATGCACATTTACCCCTGATTTGTTTTTTTTACGGAACATTTCATTTCTTTTCTGCCAGAGGGATCATTATCTAAGGATTGCTTTGAAAGACCCTCCAACTAGATGGGGGGTCGTCTGCATTTGAGACTGCCGGGTGAGGGCGGTTTCAGTACCGGTATTCTTACTCGGGGAGGAGCGTTACCCATTGGATAACACTTACAGGCGGAGTTAGTCTTCATTTTTTCAAAATAAGCTCCGCTAGAGTCGATAATTTTTTTAGGAAGTTTCTTCGTGACTCCGGTCGACCTTCATCTATTTGTTATTATGATTTCTGCACTATGTCTGTGTACAAGGCTGATAACGTCAATGCATAATGTTCTTTATGTTCAAAACTGGCTAAATGATTAATATTGAAGCTTACAGTTTCTTCTAGTATAATTCAGTGTAAAATACTCGCACTCAGAAGATTATATTAATATAATATAATAGTCTTCCCTAAAACATGTCATTTTCTATTCATCCGAAAGAGAAACTTTTGTAGATTGTCTACAATTTTTGTACTAAAACTTCGAAAGCTCAGACCTCGAAAAGTCGGATTTCGGGAAAAGTCGGACAAAAATAATCATAAAAAAAGCAAAAGTTTATTTATTTGCTATACAGCAAAATATTAAAACATAAAACATATAAAGCATATGACATATGATAAAAAGATAATAAAATGATACAGTATACGTATGTCTAGATAAAAAAAAAAAATGATAAATGTAGCAATGCGCATCAAGACGTTTTGTTTTCACGACATTTGTTTTCAATGATTACACGCACTCTGTAATCGTTATGCTCGCATCCAGTTCATTTGTGCTTTGTAACTGCGTGATTTATTAAAGTGTTGTTTATTCGCGATGGCTCCTAAGCGTAAATTTCAGGCTTCAGATGGTTGGTTATGGCGATTCAGAAAGCGATTTGGATTAAAAAATGCTCGTAAGAGAGGTGAATCAGGTAGTGCCCCTACGGAATAAATCAATGAGTTCATGGCAGTGGAGGAAATGGAAGAAGACGCAGAGAAGGACACGAGAGGAGAACGCACACTTCGAAATCTCAAGGCAGATAATATTCGTTCTGCAATCTTTAATTTTACGGAGGCATGGAAGAATGTCAAGGTCACTGTGCTGGGAAATGCATTTACGGCTTTGTTACATAATGTCGACTGTCCTGTTATCGACCTTGAAGACTTTGAATACAAGGACTTTGGCAAGTTACTTGTGTCAGGAGGAAAGGAGACGCCAGAAGACCAGGTGGAGTAATGGCTAAAAATTGATGACACCAAACAATGACTGAGGAGGAGATCATAGATTATGTATTACATCCTACTTCTGACAGCGATTACAGTGATGACGATAGCCAAGAAGAGGAGAAGGAAATGTTAAAGCTCTCTGATGCGAAAGATATGATTGAAAAGCTGATGGCCTTTGTTGAAAGGCGGCCAAAAGAATGTGTGGCATCACGCTACACTTCAGTGAGGAATTTTGGTCATAAAATTATCGACCTCCAACACAATCAAGCAAAAGTTATTCTTTTTTTCGGCCGAAAACGCAAACACCAAACAACACACCCATAACTACTCCTCAACCACCTCCTTGGTCAACCACCTCTGATTCAGATTGAAGCTAAATAAATAAGTGTTTTTTTCTGTTTTCTCCTCTTTTGTTTTGAGTTGTTATTGAGTGATCGTTTGATGTTGTTTCTTAGGTTAATGCATACGAACTTTCGGGAAAAGTCGGATGGTCTTTCCCTCCCAATTGTCCGACTTTTCGAGATTTTAGTGAGTTGTTTATTTTTATTTCTTTCAAAGTATGCCATGAAAATATAATTATAAATAAATGAAACTTGCTTAATTCAACTATGGGTAATTTTGAAGAAGAGTGGCGCACGCGTTTTAGGCCACTAAAGCCTGTAGCATCGTTTCGTATCGGTGTAATAGTGCCCTAGGAGTAATATTTCGATGGCAGAGAAGGTATCTCACATTTTAGATAAAATGACAAAAAAAAACCCGACAATATTTCAACTCGATTCTGCAACAGAAAAACTCTTCTACAACGCCATCTTGGAATGGCACGAGATGCCTAACTTTCATTCGCGCGTTTGTTTTTAATGTTAAGTTTTATTTTTCGAACAACTATCAGCTGGAATTCGTACTATGGACAACCTGTATATCCTCCGAAATGTAGTAGAAAGAGTGAAGAACAAGATAGAGTGCTTGGTGGCTTTAAGCCAATATTTTACAGATGCTGAAACACAATAATTCTTCTAGGAAGCCACCTTGAAATGCTAACGCTATGAACTATGAACGATGTAAGTGAGTAGTAAGTGTGGGTAGGGGGGAAGAAAGGGTGTGGGGACAGATAGCTGAAAATAGACAAGTGGTGAAAAGAGAAAGAAGTGTGGTAGGGTGCAAAGAGGTGCTAAGTGCCTGGTGATTCGGCCTATCGCTTTTAAATATTTTCTTGTTGTGTGGTTCCTTTGTTGTCTTTAGGATAGTCTATATTATTATGGCGTTCAAGCCATTTGTCTGTAAAAAAATAATGTTCTTAGATATGTTATGCGCATTTGCTGTTGTAGTAATAAATTACTTTAATCACTTTAGTGTTATGCTTAGTGTCTTTCTTTTTGTATATCTTATAGTGAGTGTAAATCGTGTCTTTTGTTTTTTTCTTGGATTATCTTGTTAGTTATACTTGGGTCTTCATCGGGGAATTCTTGTAGAAATCGGTGAGGTTTCATAATTAGGTATTCTTTTTCTTGGTTTGGGTACAAACATTCTTATTCTCATTCGTAGAACGGCACTTCTGCTACGCCAGCTAAAAGCCAGCGGAGCTTGGAAATCTGGCGCGACTTATGGCTCTTCTGTCCTGGTTAATCATTTGGACGATATCATCGTTCAATTCTCGATTAACCAGTTCCTGCATAATTCTTGTCTCTGTTCTTCTATGACAAATTTAATGGGACTTAACCCCGCCTCCCGGCGCAGCTCTTCCTAGCGTCTTCTTTCTCGCCTGTATGTACCTGTAATTACTCGTAGGTACATACATTTGTTCTGCACCACTTGTAATTCCCTCTTTTATGTCTTCGAGACACACGATAGGGCAGAAGCGGGGTATAGAAGCGTCGATCTTACAAGTGCATTGTAGCTCTTTTTCTTATTGCTTTCACGAAGATTTTTGAACATGTATAGAGTTTTGACTGCAGCTGTGGCCTTGGCGATTCTTTCTTAGACGTGCTTCTTGTACCCGGTTGAAGTAATCTTCATTCCGAGTAAATTGCACTCCATTGTGTAGGGATAACGTCTATTTCCCACCCTGACATCGTAAAGTAGTCTCCTGTCGATGGGGACTACTTTGAACTTTTCTGGTTCGTGCGGATCTTCCACCAGGCCTCGTAGGTGTTAAGATTTTCAATTTCTGCTGCTGTCATACGAGCTTGCCAAGGCGCATTCCTCCATGGACAAGTGGTTATCTAGGTGAATTGAATGTTGAGGCAAGTGGAGCTTACAGGGGATGGAACATCAGCGGTGTAAATCAAGTAGAGTGGGGGACAGGCACCCCTTGCGGGAGGCCAACAGTGAGAGGAAACTTTGGTCCGTCCGTGCACCCTAAACTGATGTACGCCACTCTCTTCATTACAGAGTCACAGAGGGTTCTTTTAAGTTTGCACTTAGGCCCAGTCGTAAGATCTTGTACTGCATTCCCCGTTGCCACACCTTATCAAACGCTTTAGATACATCCCGACAAACAATGTCCACGTAACTTATTTGCCGTTTTGCTTGGGCTAGCTTTTCCGTGATGACATTAATCGCCATCTCCGTACTTCGCTTCCTCCTAAACCCGAATTGATGTGGGTTGAAGAGGGAGTTCTCCTCCAGGTGAGACACCAGTCTTCGGTTGAGGATCTTCTCTAAGAGTTTCCCGCCAAATTCTAGAAGTGAAATTAGACGATAGCTCTCCTTCAACGTTGGGTTCTTTCCGTGTTTAGGCAAGAAAGTATCCCGTGTTTAGACAGGCCTTAAATATCCTTCTCATCTCTTTGATGACATTGGCTGGTGCCTTTTCAAAGTTTAACTTTGTAAGAAGCCCCGATTGGCCTGGGACTTTTTGTCGGAATGAGCGGAGCGCACCGAGTAGTTCTTCGGTAATCTCTGCGTCTCCGTCGCACTGTCTATCCACCTGGTGGTGTGGGTGCGTCTTGTATATTTGTTCGTTAAGCTTGTCTATGATGTTGCTTTTAAACTCTAGCTCATAGTCTTCGTTTTCCTCTTCAGTTATACTGAAGATTTTTTCCCAATAACTTCGGAATAGCTCTTCAATTCTTCCTTCTTCCGTTTCGATGTTTCCATCTTCTTTTTGTAGTTCAATCTTCTTCTTCCCAGATAACGCTCGTGCGTGTGTTTCACTATTTGTTTTACAGTCGGACTAAGTTACACTTTCTCGCACGTTTCACGTTTTGTTTGCGCTTCTTTGCCCTTTTCTTTCCCCCAACAATCATTTTCATTATGGAAACCGATTGGCAAGATTATTTTTTGGCCGTTCGCGATTTAACCATTTTGGTGTCTGACAAATTGAAGTCTATTAACTTCCTTTTTAAACATAAACTGATACAGAAGTTGAATTTCCGGCGTGCGCGAGTAGAGTGACTATTAACCAACAATTGTATTTCCGTTGTGAAAAAACTTTATATCGCGAGGCAATAAGAAAGTGTGTAAATCGAGGTGCAGGTTTAAAAAATCGGTCTTTGTGGGGACTTTTTTTCGAACGCACCTCCCCCTCCCCGAGACCATTTCGACGGTTATTTTGTGTGCAAGGGTATGTGTCAGAGGTATGTGGATATAGATACCCATCGGCTGGATTGCTTGGCGAAGAGTGTGTGTATTGTGCTGCGAGGGTGGGAGAGCAAAGAAAGCAGTGTTGTAAGTGGCTAGGTGTGTGATAAGAAGTGTGGATCTGTAATTTTTAATAAGAGTGGCGCAGACGTTTTAAGCTACTAAAGCTTGTAATATCATTTGTATCGTTGTAATAATGTTCTAGGAGTAATATTTCAATGGCCGAGAGCGTCTATCCCGCTAGAAAATCACAAATAGACAATATTTCAACCCGATGTTGAAATGCAATAATTCTTCTACGACCGCTTCTTGAAAATGCTAACGCTTGTGCACGTTTCGCTATTTGTTGGAAAATCAGACTATGTTACACTCTCTTGCGCGATTACACTACACTTCCAAAACATCCACACCACATTTTGGGGGCAATAAAATGTATTTTTCTGACGTTTTTAGGCTTAGCATCGAGTTAGTTTTACCTTTATGTGACCACAGTTACCATGGAAAGCATGCAATTTTGGGCGAAAACAAGCTATTTGCGAAAACAACGACAATCATAAATGGCTAACCTAACTTTACGTAATCAAAACTAACCTAACCTTACCTAACCTTTCTATGATGAGTCAGTTTTGGCTTGGTTAGGTTAGGTTAGCGATTTATGATAGTCGTTTTCTCGGCATATAATTATTTTCGCCGGAAATTGCTTACTTTTTGTGGTAGCTTGATAGTAAACCTAAAAACGTCAGGGAAAAAATACATTTTAGGGCAAAATAAAGCAAGGTGTGCTGACCAAAAAGTTGCGTGCCCTCACTTATTCTGATTTATGACCTAACGACTTTGGAAACTTTAAATAATAACCATTCGAAGGAGAATGTAAACACCTTAAGGGTTTGTAATTTTGTTATAATCGTCCGAATAGTTATGATGGTATTGCCCCCCAAAACTACTTCCCTGGCTAACCTTGGGTGACTTTGGCAATTATATTATTCGAAAGGGAATGTAAAACAACATAAGGGTTTCAAATTTCGTTAAATCAACCGAATAGTTATGATGTCATTGCAAAAATCAACTAATTCCAGGGCTAACCTTAGGAGGACCTTAATAATTATATCATTCGAAAGAGAATGTAAAACAACATAATGGGTTCGAATTTTGTTAGAATCTACCGAATAGTTATGATGTTATTGCCAAAACAATATAACTCCAGGGCTAACCTTGGGAGGACTTTGGCAATTATATCATTCGAAAGAGAATGTAAAACAACATAAGGGTTTCAAATTTTGTTAGAATTTGCCAAATAGTTACGATGTTATTAAAAAAAAGCAAAATGTGGACCGACCGACGACATAGTGAGATGTAGAGTCGCCCGCGACTAAAAAGTCACAACTTTCTAAAAGCTTATTAAAAAGCAGAACTAAATTATGCTAATATATATATATATATATATATATATATATATATATATATATATATATATATATATATATATATATATATATATATATATTTTCAATTAAAATGGTGGGCCTTAACTTTTTGGCACACCTTATTTATGGAATTGGAAAGGCGAAAAAATGGTCACACCCTAATTGCATAGTAAAGAATAGTATAGCATAGCACATTGTAGCATAATATAGTATATACTCGTAGCATAGAACAGTATAGCATAGCACATTATATCATATTATTGCATAGAGGTGCTTATCATATTATAGCATAGTATAACATGTCATAGTATATTATAGCATAACATAGTATAGCATAGCATAGCAAAACATAGTATAGTAAAGTAAAATATAGTATAGTATATGTAGTATAGTTTATCCTAGCATAGTATAGCCTAGCCTAGCATATCCTAATATAGCCTAGCATTGTCTAGAATAGTATAACATTTTATAGCATAGTCTAGAATAGTATAACATTTTATAGCATAGTCTAGTATAGTAGCCTTGCAAAACCTAGTTTACCGTAGGATAGCCTACCATAGTATTACCTCACTTAGGATAATAAAGCCTAGCATATTATAGACTAGCCTAGATTGCCTAACATATTAAATCTTGTCTAGCCTAGATTGTCTAACATAGTAAACCCTACCTAGCCTAGCCTAGTATATCATAGTATAGTATAGCATAGTATAACAGAATATATTATGTCATAGCATAGCCTACCATAGCATCATCGTATAGCGTAGTCTAGCTTAGCCTAGTTTAGTATAACCAAGTCTAGCCTATGATTCCCCATAATAGTAGAACTTAGCATACCATTATCTAGCGTAGCTAGCATAGTATATCCTAGCCTTACATAGTATAGCTTAGCCTGGCGTAGTATGACCGAGCCTAGACTAATCTAGCCTAGCCTAGCAGAGAATGTATAGTATGGTCTGTCTTAGCCTAGAAACCATAGTAAAGCCTAGCCTAACATAGCCTAGTACAGCCTAGCATATATATGATAGTAAAGCTTACCATAGTATAGCTTATCATGGTATAGCCTAGCCTAGAATAGTATAGCATAGCCTAACCTGGTATAGTTTAAATTAGTTTAACATAGTATTGCCTTGCCTATCCTAGTATAGCCTAGGCTATCTTAACCTTGCAAAGCCTATCATATTATAGCCTACCCTACCCTAATCTAGCTAAGCATAGTATAGTACCTATAAGCATAATATAACCTAGCCTAGCATAATATAAACAAGTCTAGCATAGTATCATAGTATAGCCTAGCCTAACTTAATATATCCTTTCCTATTCTAGTATGGTATATCTTGGCATAGCACACCCACCCTATGCTAGCTTAGCATGGTACACTATAATCTAGCTTAGTCTAGCGTAGTATTGTCAAGCATAGCCTTGCATAGCATAGCATACCTTTGTATAGCCCAGCCTAATATATCATAGCATAGAATGGCTTAGAATAGCATAGTATACCTTAGAATAGCATAGTATACTCTAGCCTAGCCTAGTATAGACTTGTATATATAGCCTAGCATAGTATATATTAGAATAACCTAGCTTAGTATAGTATACCTGAACCTATCACAGTGTATCTTAGCCTAGCTTATCAAAGTATAGCCTGGCCTGCCTAGCAGAGTATAACCTAACCTAGCTTAGCGAAGCCTGCAATTGTATATTAAAACTTAGTCTAGCCTAGCTTAACTTACCCTAGTCTAGTATAGCCTAGCTTAGCCTAGTTCACTGGAGCCTAGCCTAACTTACCCTACCCTACCTAGTTAGTATAGTATATCATAGTATTGCCTAGCTTAGGCTTGCATAGCATGCATAACATAACCTAGCCTACCCTAGTCTGGTATAGCAAAGGCTAGCCTAGTGTAGCATAGTTTAGTATATCATAGCCTAACCTAGCATACCATAGTATGCTCTCTCAAAAAAAACAGAGGGAGAGGTGACGCCCCCTTGTCGCGGGAAGAGAGCTTGTGTGGACCTTTGACTTTTCGAGCTATGTCGGCGGGGGTACCTCTTCTGGGTACCCATGGCAGGGCTTTCCTTGTCGATTTGGTCGGAAATGAGGTTCCAGACTAAGTGCGTCATTCTTTCCTTTTTTCTACTCTATCCTTCTTTTTTTTTTTACTTTTATCCTATTTCCCACTTATACAAAAAGAAAAAAAAGGCCTACTCCTATCATGTTACTCTTTCCCTTTTTTCCCTCTATCTACATATAAGGACCTGGCAGCTACCTCACGCGTCAGAAGAGAGGCTTTGGAACCTCTATAAACAACGCCAATCGACGCTCACTGGTTGCGAGAGACTAGGACTAGAGGTGTCCTAGGCGTTGGGGTACGATGAATGGGATGAGGGTAGTGCCCCGTTTACCCCTTCCCTGGCACGTAATTATTGACCGTTCCCAATGCCCGTTGACGGGTGCTTCTGGTAGCATTGGTCTGAGGTGACGGCCCTTTGTTCCCATGTTGGTTGCCAGGCCAATAAAAAGCCTTGGGTCGAGTTCCTTGGTGTGGCGGGATATCCATTGAACGCTACTCTGAGATCCTGGCCGTTGTGAAGGGAACTAGTAGGGGTTTAGTAAGGGGCATGCTTCGTTGTTGTTCACCTGGTGACAAATCAATGGCCCCTTCGGGGACCGTCTGTTCTGCTTGGTTGGGAGCCACGGCCCGCCGAGGCTTGACGACTCGGTCGGACGAACAGCAGCACATGGAGCGTGCCTCCTGGAAGACTCCGAAACGACTCCGATCAATAGGCGGGAGCGACTCACGCGGGGAGAACTCACCAACCCCCTTTTTATATATTGATTGGTCACAAGCTTAAGAAATAGAGTGTTCAAAATGGCAGGCAAGAAAGGTCCAGCAGCGCTAAAATTCACGTGTGCCACATGTAAGAAGGACAAGTGGTGCGTTGACTTCCCGGAAGGCTGCTATGCGAAATGCCACCCAGGCAGTGTATGCACCACTTGCATTTTAAAGAAGGAAGTGGAGGAAGTAGTAGCCTACTACAGGGAAAGAACTACAGACCTCGAACAGAAAATCGAGAGGCTCAAGGAGGAGCACTCCCACCAGATCCGCAGGCTCGAAGAGAAGTTAAACAAGCTCTCGAGTCCTGTGGCAAACACCACCTCTGCAGAGAGCCCGGGCCCGAATGTGGCAGAGACGCCAAAATGAAAAAAGAAAAAAAAGACGAAAAAGGGAAAGAAGAAAGAGGAAGAGAGAGAAATAGAAGAAGAAAAGGTAGAAGAAGTTAATGAAAAGGATGACAAGGGGGAAAAGATGATAGAGAAGAAGAAGAAGAATAAGAGGAAGAAGAAAAAAGAAAAGCCTGAACAGACCATGACGGGGAAGAGAGAGGAATCGGAGAGCTTGCCTCTAAAAAATAAAGAATCCGAGCTCAGCAGGCAAATGTGCCAGGGTCATCCTTGTGGGTGATTCCAAGCACGGAACCTGCAGCTCCTGCTAGCAGCCCGCTTTGGCAGAAACGTTAAGGTAATCTGCCTGCCAGGATGTGGTAACAACCACATCAGAGTAGAGGCTGAGAAATCACAGATTTCTGAGAGGTCAGTCGTTGCTCTGATGGTCAGTGGAAACGACCTCTACTTGAGAGGAGGTAGGGTAGGCCCTACAGATAAAATCCTCCACACGGTCATGGGTGCCGTGGACGACTGTGGGCTGAAAACCCGCAAGCGCGTGGTAGTCGGGATGCTCCCGAGGAGAGGTCCAACACGGACCGCTCACTCAATGAATGTCTCTTTAAACCGGCGCCTGGCAGACTTGTGTACAGCAGAGGGGGTCTTTTAGGGGACCCGTACCGCAACTTTTATGGTAGAAATGATCTCTTCCAAAGGGATGAGGTACATCTTTCCTTTAAAAGAAAGGCCTTTCTGTCGAACATGATTCAGGATGTCGTAGAGAGGACCCATAGGAGTATCCGGCCCAGAGTGAGGGCGGACGTACGCCAGTACGCCCGTGTCACTCCAGGAACGACCTTCTCAGAGGTCGCAAAAAGGGGTGCCTCGCCAACAAACAAGCCGGGAAACGGAAGAGCGCAGGGAGTCCTACAGTCGGGGACTCCCTGAAAGTTCTTCTGTTCAATGCGAGGTCAATCAGGAACAAGTTTCCTGAGCTCCGTGGCCTCGTAGCGACGGAAGAACCCGAAATGGTAGCCATAACAGAATCGTGGATAAAAACCTCAAACAGAGACTTTGAAGGCGAATTCACGGTTGCTGGCTACCAACTCTTCCACAAAGATAGGCCAGACAGAGAGGGTGGCGGTGTAATGTTGTATGTCAAGGATACAATCAAATCTACGAACTCTAACATTATATCCGATCACGAGCTCCTATGCGTTGACCTAGAGATAGGTCCTATCAGATATAGGACCCTGGTGCTTTACAGACCCCCTTCCCAACCCGTTGAGAAGGACAGGGAACTGTACCAGCTGCTGGGTGAGCTTGTTCAAGGCAGAGTGTGCATCGTTATGGGCGACTTCAACAGACAAGTTGACTGGGAAACCAGAGCAGCCTGTGGCGAGAGCGCGCTACTCCTGGAGTTCGCCAACAACGAGTTCCTCACTCAATGGGTCAGAGAACCGACGAGAGGAGACAATATCCTCGACTTGGTCTTCACCTCTGAGGATGATATCGTTGAGGATGTCTCTGTAGGCGAAGAGCTCGGTGGCAGTGATCACCAGCTAGTTAGATTTACCGTCAAGATCCCGAAGGTAAGGTCTGTTGCCAGTCAATCAAGAAAACTTGACTTGAGAAGAGCAGACTTTGCAAGCCTTCGTGCTGGGCTGACTGATGTAAGGCTAGCGGTATGCGAAGAGGTTGAGGATTCGTGGAACAATTTCAAAAATAAATTCATGAGTCTTCAATCAAGTTGCATCCCTCTGAAATGCCTCCGTCGGTCTTCTGTTCAACGAAAGTAGTTTAATCGAGAAATCGGCCAACTGCTTAGGGAGAAGAGAAATGCATACCGGCGATCGAAGATCTCGGGTGCCTTTGACGAGTACCGGAGGCTAGCCAGGAGAGTGAAGTCCAGTATAAGGGTGGCTTAGCGTACTGAGGAACTCCGAGTGGCGAGACTCTGCAAGGGGAATCCCAAGGAGTTCTTCGGCTATGTAAATAGCCGTAAACCAATCCATCGTAGGATTGGGCCCTTAGTGGACGAGGAGGGTGCATTAACTCACTCAGATGCAGAAAATGCTAACCTTCTCAATGACTACTTCTCCTCAGTGTTTACTAAAGAGTGTGGTCCCATCCCCCAGCCCACGTATTCTTACTCGGGGGAAAAGCTGGAGGCAATGGACTTCACCGAAGGAGAAATAAAGAAAAAGATCGCTGACCTAAAGACGAATAAGTTCCCTGGAACGGACGGGTTTCTACCCAAAGTGTTGAAGGAAGTGTGCGATGAAGTATCACGACATCTGTGCACTATCTTTAACATGTCAATCCGGACCGGATGCGTTCCTAGAGACTGGTGTGAGGCGGAGGTGACTCCGATCTTCAAGAAAGGAGACACCAGCTATCCGTCAAACTACCGACCTATCAGTCTGACTTCGATAGTCGGTAAACTCATGGAAAGCATGATGGTGGACAAAATGACGTCGTATTTAGAGTCAAACCTGCTACTGAGGAGTTCCCAGCACGGCTTCCGAAGGCAACGGTCATGCCTGACGAACCTTGTGGAATTCTTCCACTTCGTTTTCAGTGAGCACGATCGGGACAAGGCGGTGGATGTGGTGTACTTAGACTTTCAGAAAGCCTTTGATAAGGTACCACACCGCCGCCTTCTCCGGAAAGTGGGAGCGCTGGGCATAGACGGAAAAGTAGCCGGCTGGATCGAGAACTGGCTAAGTGGCAGACGGCAACGGGCGTTGGTAAATGGACAGGCTTCTGAGTGGGTGCCCGTTACTAGCGGGGTGCCTCAAGGTTCTGTCCTGGGACCACTACTATTCATCATCTACGTCAACGACATGGACGGTGACATGGTTGCCAAGATTTCCAAATTTGCCGACGATACCAAGCTTGGTATGAACGTTGCAAAGGATGGAAATACTGCCCGCCTGCAGGAAGATCTTGGGAAGATTGGGGAGTGGTCGGACACGTGGCAAATGCCTTTTAACGTAAACAAATGCAAAGTGATGCATATCGGCCACAGAAACCCCCAATCTCATTATATCCTTAAGGGCACTGCTCTTGAATCGAGTGACACTGAGAAGGACTTGGGTGTTACTATCACTAGCGACCTCAAGTTCTCGAAACAGTGCATCGAGGCCGAGAAGAAAGCCCAAAGGATGTTAGGCTACATAAAGCGCCAGTTTGGATACCGTAACAAGGAGATAGTACTTTGTCTGTACAACTCCCTCGTTCGGCCGCACCTGGAGTATGCCGTACAATTTTGGAGTCCATCGTTTCGAAAGGACATCGCAAGGTTGGAACGCGTACAAGCTAGGGCAACCAAACTGATTCCCTCTATCCGACATAAAAGTTATGAGGATAGACTAGGGGAATTAGATCTGTTCTCGCTGGGAACCCATAGACTGCGTGGTCAGCTCATCGAAGTTTTCAAAATACTTCGAGGGTTCGACAATGTTGACTACCGGGATATTTTCACACTGAGTGAGAACAGAACGCGCAATCACGGCTTCAAACTTGAACTGAAGCATTACAACCGCAATATGTGTGGAAATTTTTCCACCTACAGTATCTGCGGTAAGTGGAACGCACTTCCAGTGGAAGTGGTCAACAGTGAATCCGTTGACCAGTTCAAGTCAAGACTAGACAAAGTCTTGAAAAGTGGCCGTTTAGGGACGCAAAACAATTAAGCAGCCATGTGCCTGCTCGATTGCTAGTCCAAAGGTACCCTCTTTGAATGGACCGTAAGGTCTCCTAGGGTACTTACTTTCTTTGTTACTCCTTGTTACCATAGCGTAGTGCAGCATAGCGTAGCCTAGTATAGTTTTTCATTCCCTGCCTAGCCTAGTATACCTTAACCTAGCCTAGCCTAGCCTAGCATTAACTATCCTGGACATGTATATCCTATACTATGCTATTATACCCTAGTCAAGCATAGCTTATTATTATCTAGCCTAACATACTATATGCTATCCTAGCATAACATATTATAGCCTAAATTAGCATATTATATCTTACCCTTGTACATTATATCTCAGCATAGTATAGCCTAGCATAGCATAGCTTATTCTAGGCTTACCTAGTAGAGTATAGCATATTATAGTCTAGTCTATGCTAGCAGAGTATCGGCCGAAAAGTTATGTTATTGCCAAAACAAAATAATTCCCATGATAACCTTGGAAGGACTTTGACAATATAGCATTCGAAAGAGAATATAAAACAACATAAGTGTTTCAAATTTCGTTAGAATCGGCAGAATAGTTACATTGTTATCCAAAACCAAATAAAAGCCAAACGGGGACCGACCGACCGATCGAGATATTGAGATGTAGAGTCGCTCGCGACCCGACTCGCACGTGACTAAAAAATCATGGTGAGAATGTTCTGGAAGTTTACTTTTACTTTTGGTATTTCTATTGCACCTTCGTTCGGAACTAAAAGAGAACTAATATTAAGCTTAAAACAAACGAGAGAGCGTAACTTAAGCCGTCACATGACATTTCAAGATGCCCACATAACTTAGTCCGACTCTCATATAAATAGTGAAACGTGCGCGTGAGCGTTAGTCCGACTCGTACCATTTGAAGATTGCTTCGTAGAAGAATTATGTGTTTTCAGCTTCGGGTTGAAATATTATCTGTTTGTGATTTCTAACGTGATAGACACTCTTAGCCATTGAAAAATTACTCTTAGGACACTATTACATCGCTACAAAGAATAGTACAGGCTTTTGTAGTCTAGAATGCGGGAAAAATACGAATTAACCCTAAAATACATCGGCGAGCGTAAATTAGGCATCTCGTGACAATTCAAGATGGCGTCGTAGAAAAATTCGTGTTTTGCAGAATCGGGTTGAAATATTGGCGTTTTGTAACTTTATAAAGGGTGATAGACCCTCTTCGCCATCGGAATATTACTCCTAAAGCCCTATTAAAATGCTACAAGGAAGTATTTCAGACTTTAGTAATCTAAGATGGGTGCCCCACTCTTATTCAAAATTACCTAAGATCTACCCACCCACCTCAGTAGGGGGCTGAGCACAGCGCACCCACCAATTGGCAGCCAGATCTCTATGTGTGCTGACGTTTGCGTCCGCTCTTGCTGGCATCGAACCTGGTACCGCGACGTTGACAGACCAACGCCGTATCCATTCGGGGAAAATCGGTGGCCCAGTGAAGACGGTGGAAATAGACGAAGCCAAATTCAGAAAAGGGTAGTACAATCGGGGTCGTGGTATCGAAGGTGTGTGTGTTTTCGGCAGTTTTGAACGTGAATCGAAAATAGGGAGGGGCTGGTACTCGATAGAACTAGTGAAACTTTGATTCGCGTAATCAAAGGTTGGGTTTTGCCGGGAACCCATATTATATCAGACTACTGATCTTCCTATGTAAAACTTTTGGTTGAGGGGTACGAGCACTCAACCGTTAACCACTCTCAGAACTTCGGAGATCCAGAGAGAGGAACCAACATAAAGAAAATTGAAAGGCGGAGGAGAGATACAAGAGGCCGCATACCGAAATACGGGAGAAAGGAGGAATATTTCGACGGGTACCTTACAACCGCACTTTTTTGTACGGAAATTTTGAAGTTGGAGGGAGCGTTTTCACGAATTTCTCCTCGCCGCTGCGGATATCTACTCACCACAGTAAAGTAAGTTTTTTCTGCCTTATAGCTTTGGTGAGGTTTGTTTAGGTTAGAGAAGAAACCTTATCTAACCGAAGGTGAGGTAAGTTTAGGTTTCACCGAAAATTGCTTACTTTTTGTGGTAGCTTGATGGTAAACCTAAAAACATCAGAAAAATAGATTTTAGGGCAACAAAATCGTGGTGAGGATGTTACCTTTACTTTTGGTATTTCTACTACATCTGCGTTCGGAACTAAAAAAGTTAACTAATATTAACATTAAAAACAAACGAGAGAGCGTAACTTAAGCCGTCACATGGCATTTCAAGATGCCCACATAACTTAGTCTGACTCTCATATAAATAGTGAAACGTGCGCGCGAGCGTTAGTCCGACTCGTACCATTTGAAGATGTCTTCGTAGAAGAATTATTTGGTTTCAGCTTCGGGTTGAAATATTGTCTATTTGTGACTTTCTAATGTGATAGACACTCTCGGCCATCAAAATATTATTCCTGGGACATTATTACAACGATACAAAACGATATTACAGGCTTTAGTAGAGTAAAACGCGTGCGCCACTCTTGTTCAAAATTACCCAACAAAGATTGATGATGACGACAGTAGAAAATAGGAAATTAAAATTTCAAAATATGAGCCATAGTTTAACTTATTATTGTACCCGTAAATGCAGACACGAAGACAAAATAAGGCATTTCAGCAAAAATCCAGTCCTCGTTTGTCAATCCTCTTCCTTTTGTTCGTTTCTATTAAGATTACCTATGACCACCAAACTCGTAAATGAAACTGCCAACCAGGATTTCTTTCACAGTCGGCGTTCGTAGGATTCTCTCTTTGTATCGATACGTTTAACTTCTCCTCTGTGCCCACTAACGAATGCATAACTCATCCCATCGACTGTAAAGGAGAACGAGAAGCCACCTTTTGCACCTCCTCATCTTTACCTTACTTTCCTGTTATTTAGTGTAATTTATCCACTTCCTTAACCTATCCTATTCACTGAGTTATCCATTCCTCAAATCCTCGACGCTAAATGCTGAGGCAAGAAGGGTGTAAACATATTGAGTAACAAGTTTGCACAAGGACTGAAAGCATATGAACGCACAAACTTTAACTATCTTGCCTTTAGAGAAATGAAGCTTGATAATCCTTGCAAATGTTCGCCCATTGGGAATTCCTTTAATTGCTCCTGTGATAATGTTCTTCAGCTTCTTACCCACACTATAGCTCTCTTCAAAACGCTTTCACCATCTACTTTTGACCTTCTAAACGCTCTTAAGTATCCAGCTATTCTTATTCTTGATGTTCACACAACTATTTTTCTTGATTTTACACCTTTCTCACTTTCTTCCAAAGTAACTTCCTGTATCCATCTTAATCCTCATTCATTTTCGTTCCAGTGTTTCATTTGCTGCTTTTGTACTCTGGTTTATCACTCGTTTCACTTCTCTTTACACCTCCCTATCATTCTCATCTGCACTATTAAGTATCAGCCAACATCTTCCTTTTGCTATCCACTGCACACTTCACATCATTCTACCATTCAGTGTTTTTGCTTTCTCGTTCCAGTTTCAGCACACTCACATTCAACCCTTGCACTAGCCACTATCGCTTCTTTACATTTGACCCACAATTGCTCCATCCCCATGTCCACATTTATTTCCTCTTAAGCATCCTCACATATTCTTCCTTTTCTCTCTGATTCACAACCTTCACTTTTGATTCTCTTTTTCTTTTCACCTTCTTAACGTCTTCACATCCATGCACCAATCAATTTAAACCTACACTGCAAAATTATTTGAACGGATAGTCACACTCTCATACCTCTTTCACATCAAATAGATGTCGGAACATATTCTTTCTCACTAGCTACATAGCACGCATACTCTTAATTTATCTCCATTTTGTTTTTCAAACGCGTGTAATTATGGGCATCTTTGTGTTGAAAGAATGTGTTTGCTACGCATGTTTCTTTCAGCACGCCTACAACCGTCAATCGATACACCTTGCCACTTTCATCCATCACTCGTCTCAAGTTATTCCAAGACCTCTCCTCAGCTTCACTTCTATCATTACAGAGTCCAGACATTGTATAACTACACTGTTTCACCCTTGCAAACCTCAACTTCATTCATATAATTTTCGAGTTCACACTTTCATACGTAATCATTGCATCATGTCTCCCCTCACTCAAAAGCATTGTCACACTTTCTCACCCTGATCCATACTTCACTTCACTCCATTCTCACACCCTTCTCACTCCATTAACTCCATCCCGCACAAAATGTCCATTCTCCTTCATGTTTATTTCACACAGTGCAAGCATCTGCATTTCCTTTTTTTTACAACCACACTCGTTAGAATAAAAACAGGTTATTTTTTTTAATTTCGGATAATTTTGTTAGGAAAGTATTACGGTAAGAAGGTATTTTTCTGAAGTATTGAGGAAGGAAACATATTTGATACGCATTTATAGTACAGGGTGTCCGAAAAGTTACTATGCACTGGAAATAAATAGTTCTGCCAGAATCACAGCGAAGAAAATACAACTCTTGCGGCCAATAAAAGATCCAATTTGGAAAATATTGAAATATCCGCTCCGCTTTTCATATACAGTGTCCGAAAAGTTACTAAACTGGATCTTTTGTAGCCCCCCCGCCCTTAGAGTTTTAATTTCTTCACTTTGATCCTGGATGGATTAATTATTTCGAGTAGGTTAACTTTTAGGACACCCTGTATTGTATATTTAGTTAATTAGGCTGCTTAATTTGAAGGTAAAAACCAATTAAATCCCTTCATTTAACCTTCTGTTTTATGCTAATTCATCTGAAGGAGAAATACGAGTAATAAATAGAATTCTACAAATTCTAAAGCCAAAAGAAATGTTAAAAACATCAAAATATCTCTTTGAGTGGTATTTTACTTGTTAAGTAGTTCAGGCAAGATTTAAGCTAGATTTTATTTAGGTTTTGAACCATAATAACTTAACTTAAACCTGACCTTAACTAACATGTAAAGTAAAATACAATAGGCGACCTATCAAACTCAACTTTTAAAGTGCGATAAATGATAAATAATCCATAATCTTTTTCTTGGTTGTTTTAATTTATTGGTAAAAAATAAAATCGCTTTGTGGCAAAAGTGTAAAAATATTACATCATGGTTTGGTAGGCAATGTAGAAGGCGACTAAATGTAACCACATATGTGAGGAGACTGGCGATTTAATGGTACATATTTTCTTGCTGAATTGAATGATGTGTATGGAATGTAGGGCTCAGTGTTAAGGTGTTTGAATGGGTATAATACCCTCCTTACACTGGGTTTATCACCCGAGGAAAGGGGCAGAATCGGGTGTAATAAAAGCGTGATGGACTCCCGGAACCCTATTGCTGGGAGGAGGAATTTTTAATGGCGACAACCAATGAGAGCATCGCTCGCTCGGGGACTGAATCGCTCGCTGGTGTATCTCTAAACCTTGGCTGCTTTGACCAGTGGGATCTATGATAGAGAACAAGGTCAACAGACCTTAGTCGCTTGCTTTCAATTATTCTGACTTACGACCTTCAAATCTTTCAATAATTCCCGGACTAACGTCGGGACGACCTTGTCAATTATATAATTCGAAAGGGAATGTAAAACAACATTAGGGTTTCAAATTTCGTTAGAATTGGCCAAATAGTTATGATTTCATTACAAAATAAAAAAGCAAAACGGGGACCGACCGACCGTATAGTGAGATGCAGAGTCGCACCCGACTAAAAAGTCGTTCTTTGAACATTGCTCTATTCACTGCTACAACGAAGTGATGTGGAAGTATCACAAACTATGAATGATACCCGAAAAAAAATAAAAAAACACTAAATTTTGGGAGAATGAGACGCAGTTTCTTAAAAGAAATCTGTATTTGAGAGACTAGTTTCGATATTGACTGACTTCCATCATTATTTTCTGACTGGTTATGTAAACGGGTCACTCTTGAACCTAGTCTCCCGAATAAAGATGTCAGAGAAACTATACGCCTCATTCATCCATCAATAAGTTCGATACTGCGTAAATGATCTTGGTCAACTGTCCGTTGCTAGTTAATATCTAGTTCACCCAAAGGAAGGACTTCTTATGGTCACCAGTAAACCTTTGAAAGAACAGGAGAACCTCATGAAAGAAAATAAATCGCAGGCATTGATTACTAATTACCCATAAACTTGAAATTGTACAATCTTATCTTGGTCTCATGTTAATTCCTCTTTAAAAGAAAAATTCTAATCTAAAATCTTTCACTGAAAAGAAGTTTGCGATTTATTTTGAATGATGAAAGTAATATGTCAGACGAAGCCTGCAGTCTGGTTGCTACCAACCCTGTTTAATTTAAACTAGAATTAAATAATGCCATAAACAGATAATAAAGTAAACTAAACACAGGATGTCCTAAAAGCTACAATATACTGGAAATAAATAGTCCAGCCAGGATCAAAGTGAAGAAAGTACAGCGCTTAAGGGGTCTACAAGAGATTCTCTTTAGTAACTTTTTAACATACTGTTTATGAAATAAATAATACCATAACGGGTAAAAAAAAGTTACCAACTAAACACAATCAGTCTGGACCCTTTATATCAATAGGTTCAACACCCTTTTTACTTAACACAGCCATAACTTTATCCTTATCAAGAGGGAATGTAGATCTGTTCAGTGAAACTGACTCTCTTTTGAACATTCCATTCTTGGGAAGCGAATTATTAGCGGGAATCTTTTGGAACACTTCTTCCCTTGACACTGAAGGTGTATCACTCAAAAGCTCGTCCTTGACTTCAGACAAGAGACTCTCCACTAGGGTGTTGTTTGAACAACTTGAGAACAACTCCCGGCAATCGCGTCCGCTTTGTCCAGCCAGTTCTGCCCGCAAATTCTCCAGTAAAACCGGCATCGCAGATTCGTCGTTTTTCAACCAGCCGATACCGAACCTGCAGAGCAAAAGTGGTTAGTGTTTTAACGCTTTAAAACCTAACCCAATCCCGAGGAAGAGGGAAGATGGGTCTTCGAATACTTTTAACTTTTTAACCACTTAAATAAAACCTTTTTATTGTCAATAAAGATAAGCATTTTTATGTTCGTGAGACGGGTTGATGATGAGAGAGAGAGCAAACGTAATATCTCGGGCTAATTTAAAAAAACACATCAACCTGGTTACTTGGTATAAATTTGTAAATGGAGACTAGGAGTTTTCGCCCCTTATATTTAAGGGGCGTTCTTCGCCCCTTGATCTTTTTTATTATATTTCTTCTTTTCATTATCGCTTTTATCCCGTCCGTATCTTCATTGTATCATGAACATGCCTTGGTTGGATTACCCACTTTCCTTTTTTCAACATATATCTGCATTCGACCCATAGAATAAAAAAAATTAACAAAACGGGTAATCCAACGGAGGAAGATATTTTAAGCTAGTTTTACCAACGATGGAATTTTCACCATGTGGTGAATGGGGAGAGGTGCAGACAGATGAAGAAAACGGGGGGGGGAGGGAGGTATAATAATGGCAATGGCAACTATAATGGGGACGGAAGAGTACCCTAAAGACACCAGGGAATAAATTCGAACCAAGAGCACCTGCGTGAAAGTGCAAAACCTAAACCCCTTTAGGGGGTGCAAAGGGGACACCCCAAACCCTAATATTAGGGGGGTCGTTAAACCACCAATTTGAAAGCCATCCAGTACACGTTCCCTGGGACCTACAATTTAACGAACTATGGAATAAAGCAAAAATATGGACAAATAAAACCATATTGTAGTCCAATTAAAACCTGTAAGTACCACTTATTTGTCTTCTAGTAGTTCGTCATGGTTCTCCCCAGTAAGGTCAGTAATGGTGTCACGAAGGGTATCCGGTCAGACGCGTCACCGCAGTCAAAATCTTGACAGAGATTGGACGCCCCGCAACTCCGCATATTAATGGGATATTTTCGGGGTGGGGGCGTGAGAGGATAATAAAAACAGTGAAGTACCTGAATACTCTAGCAACCCCCGTCCCCCCAAATACAAATAAAAGTCCTTTGTATCAAATAAAAACCGGTGATTACAAAGAAAAACCACAAGAACTAAAAATTATGGGCCAAATTGCCTTTCCCTCCTGGGCCTAGACCTGTAGGGGTGGCTGCTGGAAGAATCTCTCTCATCTTTGTTGTTGTTGCTTTTGTTTTGTATTTTGTTGTTACTATTGTTCTGTCCAATCGTGTTCTGCCAATTCACGCACGGAAGAGATTGCATTAAATCACATTCTACGACGCTCAACTTACACCACACTAAAACTAAAATATTTATAAAATAGGTCTCACTTACGTCCAAAACGGGATCAGTTTGTTCCTTATGTCTTTGCTTCCGGACTTCCTTGTCAAGTTGTGCGCCAAGCAAAGGAGCTTCCGGTAGCATGTATCCTTCAGTTGACCATAGGGATGCTCTTTGTCAAGTTGTCTCGACATAAATCCCTTGGAAATGTCACCAAGGGGGAGGTCATCCTTGGAGAAATCTCTTCCCAAGAAGTTGTTTACTTTTTTGCTCGCATTTTCGATCTCGTCTCTAAGAGAAAAGAATAAAATTGGCTAATTTTGGCGAGAGGAAATTTTGATACAATTTCTTGGAAGGAAAAAGGGAAATTTAGCATCGATTTGGGAAGGAAAGGGAAATAATTGAAGAAAAAACGACAAGTACCGTAAAAGAAAGTTATTAAATGGTAATATTACCCTAAAAAAAATGTGTTAATCCTGGCCTCGAGGCTGGTTGGGAGAGGGTACATACAACAAAGAATATCAATCAACACAGATGGAAGACTCCCAAAATATGGAAAAAATCACACACAAGATGAAAAAGAAAATCCCTGAAAGATGACTGAAAAAAATCCAAACAGCTGGCAAAAACTCCACAAAGATGGAAAAATCCGCAAAGATAGGATTTCAGCAAACCTAAAAAAATATCTCTAACTCTCCCCCCCCCCCCAAAAAAAAATATATATATATATCCGCAAAGAAAACATAGCCCCAAATCGACAAAAATATCCCTCAAAGAAAAAAACATCGAAAAAAAATCCGCAGAGAAAAAGAATTCACAATGCTAGAATATAAATCTACACCAGGCAATGGCTTCACCAGGTTCCCCTACGGGAGGAGCTTGCGCTTCGCTGCTAAGATTAAAATTTAAAATCTAAAAAAAAGCAGCCATGGTTAAATTTTTATAGATTTTCTGAACTTCGCCAATTTTCATAATTTTAAAAAGGAACTCTAAACTAAACTTCCCCCCTTTCAAAATATATCGTTGCTAAAATATAGTTATAGAAGATATATATGATAGAAGAATAGAAGATATATAAAAATAAATTCTCTGAACTTCACCATTTGTAATTCTTTGGGTTTTAAAAATTTCACAAAATTTCGATACTTAATATTTATTTCTGAACTTCACCATTTTGTTTTTTGATATTATAAAAGAATTATTAGAAATAACTTTGATAAAAAAACCATAAGTCATAACCAAACTAAGATGAAATTATTATTCAAATACTCAATAAATCCCCTTCCTAAATTATAGAGTTAGTGATGAAAAATAAAAATATTATGCCTAGAATTATGATAATAAATAAATTCAGTTGGGTAATTGTAGTTGCAATAGAATATAAATGCTCAAGAATACCAGCCAATCAATGCATAAAGAGGGGACGTATTCCATACAATATCCTCCTGTTTAGTGCCTCTACATGCGTGGACATTTCACAAATTTTGCGGCACAGTTCCCTTAACCTGGAGGAGTACGTCATGACGAATGGCAACATGGACGTCCCGGACATTCCGAGGGAAGGAAGTGTATCTTCCTGCCCTAGGGCATCCATGTATGGTCCCTATATAAGGGCGACACAGGCCGGAAGACGGCATTCTAATTCCTTCCGTCCTCGGCACTGGACGTTCCGCAGACCTCAGGGATTTGGTACTTTTACTATAACCTTTTATGTTTAATAACAATATTTGTTTGTCCCTCTGCCTCTCAACTGTTGGTGTACTACCTGCTCGTGGTCCCCCTGCCTTTAACTGAAGGTACCTCCAGCGACCGAGTGCCGGGCTGTATAACCCGGCCAACTCCACTGCCTTGTGGGAGCCCTTGGAAGGGCTAAGGCTTCAGGAGTAAACCTGGAGATCAAATCTGCACGGTGCTCGTGCATTAGGCGCTAGTCCAAGAAGGGATCTTTTTTTCGGCAGAGCACTGCAACTTAAACCTGCTCCAGTCGTCCTGGATCATTTCCTTGCCACTGGACTCAGCAGGGGAAAGTAAAGATGGTGGACTGAAGAATGCACACCTACTTTCCACCTTAAACATCATCGTGCAAGTTATCACTCCATGTATTGCTCATTCATCCACACATTCTTACAATACCCTATCTACAATGCTGCCATAGCCCGCCATGCAAGACGACACCAGCAAATACAAGGACCCCATATCGGCGATGTCTGTAGAAGAGGCTGTGCAACCTTCGCAGACTCCGCAGCCATCAACTATCCCACCAAAGACGATTATCATCAACCAAACATCATCAATATCATCCATGTATGGAGTGATGTCGTCATCGGCAACGATGGACAACATTAAGTATGTTTACGTTCAACTTTTATGTTCCAATCACAGAACGTTCCAGGTATTATTTTACATTTTTTTTTTAAATGAGCCTATCTGGCGACTGCCTAGTAACGCATAAGTCGCTGTAATCACGTTACAACTTAATACTAGGCTAGATTAACAAACAAAACCCAAACAACAAACACAAAAAAACAAGCGCCCCCCCCCCCGAAAAAAATAAATAAGCAGAAATGCATTAATAAGGAAACACGCTCCGGCGTCGGGAAAAGACCCGCCTCCTCCTGGCGCCAGGAACATGCGACCTACAACAAAGTCAAATAAAATGAAGGAGGCAAACCTCCTCCAAGAAGTCAGATAGCTTATAAGTCAGTGTGCACGAACCCATCCCGAGTACAAGGGACAAACGGTAGCGACCCAGCTCGTCCCGAACGTTCCGAGTAAACAAAGTCCACGACGATAGAATACAACTTGACAAGGGTAAATGTATACCCACACTAATAAAATATAAATTCATAAGGGTTTAAATCCATAAAGGTTTAAATCCACAAAGGTAGATTATAAATCCAGGATGACAATATTAATCCATTAGGATAGAATTTAAATCCATAAGGGTATATTATAAATCCAGGATAACAATATTAATCCATAAGGATGCAATTGAAATCCACAAGGGTAGATTATAAATACAGGATGACAATATTAATCCATAAGGATATAATTGAAATCAACAGGGATAAACTAATAAATCCAGGACGATATTAATCGGCAAGGATAGAATAATATGTAAGTATGCATGTTGTAATGTAAAAATCACAAACACACATAATGAAATCCTGAATATAGTATAAATACGTAGGTGAGTCAAAAAGTTCTCAGACAAATGGCATAAAATTTTTATTTGTAATAATACTGTAATCATTTTTCTACATAAGCTCCATTAACATCTATACACTTTCTTAATCTATGAATCCAACGGTAAAGACCATCTTTGTAGAATTCACGGGGTTGTCTCTGGCACCAAGTAATGACCTGCTTTTTTGCTTCATCTAATGATTGAAACCGGGTTCCTTTTAGGTGTCCCTTTAAATTTGGTTAGGTTAGGTTAGGTTAGGTTAGGTTAGGTTAGGTTAGGTTAGGTTAGGTTAGGTTAGGTTAGGTTAGGTTACCTAACCTAACCAAATTTAAAGGGACACCTAAAAGGAACCCGGTTTCAATCATTAGATGAAGCAAAAAAGCAGGTCATTACTTGGTGCCAGAGACAACCCCGTGAATTCTACAAAGATGGTCTTTACCGTTGGATTCATAGATTAAGAAAGTGTATAGATGTTAATGGAGCTTATGTAGAAAAATGATTACAGTATTATTACAAATAAAAATTTTATGCCATTTATCTGAGAACTTTTTGACTCCCCCTCGTAATTGTAATGAAAGTTTTGTCAGGTGAATAATCGCAGATATTCTTGCAATTATAAGGTCGCCATGGCGAGCACATAATTTATCGGTCAAAATTTTGTATACACGCCGGTATAAATCCTCAAGTCATCCTACTTATAAAGGGTGATTTAGAGCATATGGGGTCTCAATCCGAAGTATGTAACAATTTTTGTTTATAGCGGTAATTCCCCCCCCCCCCCCGTCCTTGTCAGTTTTTTTTTTAGTAAACAATGACTCCTTCTTCCCCATAAATTACACCGCAACGGTTGCATTACCTTGTAACATCGCTGAGTTCGTTATACACATCTTGGACAAGGGCGGCGATGGCATTAAAGGTGGAGAGGTGGTTTCTAGTGTGATTAGTATCTGGGGTCTCGAACAGTCGGTCCAATTCCTCAATCAATCCATCAAGAGTGAGTCCAGGTTTGTCCAGGAACCAATCTGACCAGGGGGAACTTCGCCCAAAGGATAGCCCACTTGTTGTCTGAAAGAGTAGGAAAGCTCATGACAGGTTATTGTTATTATTGTTGTTATTATGATTTTTATTTATTATTCCACTGTTTCAGTCCCTACGGACTTTATAACAGCATGGTTTCAGGGGTAAAAGATTTCAAATCGGGTAACAGTTTTGTACAAGTTAAAAAGTCAAAATCTTTCTCCGAATTAAAATGTTCTTGAGACAAAATTTAGTTAAGACGGGAATCAGATGATTTATTTAAAATATGAGAAAAAAAGGCTGAGTGCAACGGCGCAAATGTCGCACAATCCATCAGGAGGTGCTGTGGGGCAATGTGAGGCATCTCGTGGGCCGCCACCAAACACCAAGTGTTCGATTCTGAGACACCAACACTGCAAACGCAGAGTAGCGTTGTTTTGGGAATTGAGATCTCTAACGAAGGACAGATTTGTTTAAAATTTGGAAGAGCTTTGCTGTTCATGTGCCTACTCCATTCGGTCTGACACATGTTCATACCTAAATCCTGATCATGTGGTAAAAATCTTTGGGGTAGGTCTAATATTGCTGTGGCTCCCAAGGGGCCGTCTAACTCAGCATCAACTTCCTTATGGAACAGATCACATTTTTGTAAAACACGAGAATTATTATTATTAAAAGCAACACGTGAACCATAAGCTGCGTCTCTTTAACCTTTTGTGGGGTTCTCCTAAATGGGCACGGGGACACTGTTATTATAGCGTATGCACTCTTTAATGGGTGCATACGATGCTGACCGAGCAGGTCATTAGCATTTAAAGTTCCCCCCTCTCGCCCGGTGACCCGGCGCCTACTATGGGCAACACGTAAAAATGATAGAAGGGGGAGAGTGAGTCGGGTGAAAGAATGAAGGCTCTAAAACAAGCTACCACACTAAACCGGCGCCAAGATGGGGATTAGAGAGGCCATCAGTCTCCCGACCAGGGAAAAGCGGACTATAAGCTGACCGGCAGCTATGTAGCTTCCAAAATTAGTCCCTGGTCAAAACATATAAGTGAGAGGGGAGATTGTAATTTAAATGTCAAAAGAATGGGAAAATGAAGATATCTAGGAGTAAAACACGGCTAATCTCCATCTAATTTAGGACTACCAAGAATACTGGGGTCGGAAGGGTGTGCTTCTCTTGCAAGCGCAATATGTAACATTCTACACAGAACACCCCTTGTGGGTATATCTGAAATATCGAAACAGTTTTAGACAGGAAACTCCTTCGGGGAAGGGCCAAAGTTCTTGCATTTGTCTTCTTTAGAGAATCATGTTAATGGAGCCTTTGCAATAGGCCTCATCGACTGTATTTATTTTCGGTTGCAAGTTTCGATTATTCACCATTTCAATTATTTGTATCTCCTGTCAGTCCTTACCCTCTGTTCTTACCTCCTCTGAGCACCTTACTGAGGGCTCCTCTTTATAGATCGAAGGGAGGGATTGAGGAAAGATTTCAAGGTATATATATGGGTGGAGGGAGAACTAACGGGAACATTTACAGAGTGGAGATTGAAGGAGGTTAGGACCAGATAGATGGATAGAAAGGCTAGAAATAGTGAGATTGGATGTGCGAAGAGTTAGTGGACCGTGTCAAAGTTGTGTTGATTATGCAAGTTAGGTGAGGGCGTCTAACGTACGAACTTAACCCCAACCCATATGAGAGTGAGATACAAATAAATGTCTTACGTTAGCAATGGCGTTGATGCCGAGGTTGGCCACAAACACGGAGAAGGCGACGAAGGACATCACCGTGATGGCTTTGTTGAGGTCCGGTAGAGAATTCGACATCTGCCTCAGATTTGCCCAGCCAAGGGACCCTTTTACACCCCCCGTGTCGGGTCTAAGTGTTGGGTAATTTGGGCGTTTCTCCCTCCGATGTCCCGGTCGTTTTAGTGATCCGGATTCCGAGGCTTTCGTTCTCTCATACCCCGGGGTCTTTTTATCTCCGTACCCCGGCCTGTTGATTCTGTCATACCCGGGATTCATTATTCCTGGATATCGAGAGGGACGCCTTCTTTTATTCTTTAATTGCCTGAAGGGTCGATAATTGGGAACGTTGACTACCTTACGGCTTTTATGGTAATTATTGACGGAACTTGAGGATCCAAGCTGGTTTAATAGCTTACCAGGGGGCGGTTTCCTTACTGGCCCGGCACCAGGGATACCCTTGATCTTCATTCGAATTCTCTTTGTACCTGAATCTGTCTTGTTCTTTATTCGTACCCTGATTCTTTTGAGTGGCTTCGAAACTGTACGAGGAGGAAGTTGGAGGGTGAGATCACTAGGTCTGCGAGGTCGGGGAGAGCCGGACGGTCGACGGGGGTGGGGTCTTTGTCTCCTATTCACTAGAGGCTCCCTGTCGGGGCTGAGTGACCCAAGGTGAAGTAATCCCTGGCGATTTAACTTCACTGTGTCATTGAGGGATCCTGGGAAAGAAACAGGAACTTATCTATGCTTTAGGGACTCGTGGGGTATAATTAGAAGATTGTTGAGATTTGTGGGGATATATGAAAAATGGATGGGCGAAGAGTTGGAGGACCGTGTAAAAGATGCGTTGATTATGAGAGTGTTCGAAAAAGAAAGTGCTGACAGAGGGGTAGGGTGGATGATATTAGGTGTGCCTCTAGGGTGTTTGTGAGGAAGTATGGTTGGAGCCTTCTGAAGATAGATATAACCTGCCTGTACTATACTCGCCGCAACGAGAAATGGACGAAGGGGTGCGGCAAGCACCATCGCAGGTCCCTTCCCCCCTCACTGTTACCATATCTTCACAGATCAGAAAAAAAGACAGTGAAAGAGTAAGGTGGGGAAACGGGGTTCGAAAGGAAGGCGGGCAGCTGATCTGTGGAGATATGACGGTGATTGCCGCACCCCATCGTCCATTTCTCGCTACGGCGAGTATAGATGCTACACTCCACCGTTCCGATGTGTTAATATTGGCGTGTGAAAATGATGGGAGGTATTATGCTTAATTGGGATTAAAAGGGTGGAAGAAGTATTGTTAGTAGCTTTGATGCGCGCCGCCTCAATCTTGTAAGAAAATGGTTACAGCTGAAAGATGAAGAAAGGGTATAAACAAATTAAAGGACTGGCCCCCAAAAGTACCAGACATCCCAGTGCTCTTAATTATGGTGAGCTGGGAGGTTTTCCTTCAAAAACAGTGGAAACTAGACAAGACCTGAGCTTATAATAGTGTTCATCATCAATTGTTTAACTTTTAAAACTAATAAATATAATCACTGATCCACAAATACTACTACCCTATAAATAATGACCGAAGTAATATTTCTTAATCGCTAGGGGGCTCCATGTACGAAATTGATGGGTTTTCACTAGGGGTCGCAAATTACCGACAATATTTTTATCGATAAATTCTCGAGGAAATTTTTGATTACCGGTAAATTCCCGAGAAATTTCTACTTAAATTAACTGTATTAAAAAAGAAAATCACATGTACGAGTATATAGAACTTTTTGATGAGATCCTTTGCCATTATGAGTTTTTATAATCAATAAAAGTGTTTTATCTTTATTTAGAACGTATAGCATAAGACTAATATTTTCCTCATTTAAAAAAAAATTATATTCCGAACACATAAAACATTATTTACTTGTGTTTTTTATCCTTATTAAAGAATTATTTAGGAAACATAACTTTACAAAATGACGTTAATTTTATCCTTATCTAAAAAGCAAAATTTCCAAAAATTAAGACAAATATTAAAATATCTTTTGAAATTATGAATATGGCAGCGAGGCTTAGTTTTGCTTATTGTGCTTATTTAAGAAGTACCATTTGAAGAACCATAAGGCATTAATAGTGGTAGGAGAGAGACTGGATCGAATCTTTGTTAGGAAAAATCCTGCTGTAGAAAATGCTCGTTCGGCTTCGCAGCATCGAATAATCGATCTAGATTTGCGGTTCTCATTTTCAGTGTTTTTTAAAATGCGAATTGACTTTCTACATTAAAAATAAATAAATTAACTAAGAAATCCGAAGCTTTTGATTCCAATTTATTCATCTCTTGATGGAGTTTCCTGAGTGATGCCTATCCCGGTGTGAAGTTCTAGATCAAGTTCATGAAAGAGCCTTGTACGAGTATATACCGAAGTAGCATATTTCTTTAATTAAGGAACATGGAGAAAGCATCTTAAAAGTATCAGATATTAATTCATTTCTAGCTTAAGGATCATTAAGATAGTGCAAAAGGGTAACAGTATTATGGACTCTTCCTTTCTGTTTGAGAGAAAGATGCATTTGACGAGATAATGTAGAATCTTGCGAAGAAGGAGCATCATCGATTTGTCAGCTTTTAATAAGTTGGAATCTTCAGAACATAAAGAAGTTAATAGTATTTCAACTGGTCTTAAAGTGTGACAAAGGCTCTTGAGTATATTCCAAGAGTATATTCTTTCGTGAATACGAAAGAAAAATTGTTTATTGAGCGTAAACTTAAATAAGCATAAAGGTACATTAAATTACCGATAAAAAGGTATCGGTAAATAAGCGATAATTAAATTTAATTTATCGATAAATTAATGGTAATTTTTTATCGGTTGCGACCCCTAGTTTTCACTTATTTATAAGCGGACAAAGACCCTCGTCATAGAGGCCTACTTGGTGCGGGATCAGACAAAATAGGAGTCGAGCTAGATGGCCAAATCCATGAACCGATGTATGCGTAGGGATGTATTCCCGAGCAATGAAAATACGTAGGGTTAGATACTCCCACAATTATTTTATCAAGCCTAATTTGTGTTGGATGTTCTTAGCCTATAGGCTATAGATTATTTTGTTGTTGCACATACATGTGAGTGAATGTACCCACATCCCACACCCATTTAAATTTTAGTCTCTACTTGATAGAATCTTTATATTTAACAAACACAGGAGTCTCTTGGATTCAGATAGATCTGATAATTCTATCCGACCCCACACTAAATCACATCCATAAATATTAATCAACTTAATACGGCCGTTTTTTTTCATTTACACCTGATCCAACATAGATTTTTAAGAGATTCACTAAAATATCAAAACATGTCAACTCTCCATCTTTTTAAAGAGGAAAAAATGGGTACGAGCTATTGACCATATTTAAGGTGACGAGTAATAACTACATACCCATTCTGGCGGCGTAGAGAGAACTCCCGTCGTCTTCATCTTGTTGAGTGTCAACATAAACGTAGTCCTCATCGATGTACTCAACCTCAACGTACTCGTCCTCCAGGCCGAAGACATCTATGTAGGCCTCTTCGCCTTCTCCACCGCCTACGTCTTCCTCAAAGCCTACTATGTCCTGTCCGTAATCTTGGTCCTCCAAGAAGTAAAGATCGTTATCCAAGTCCATTCGATCACCTCTTTCTCTGACCACGTCTTGGGCTTCATTATCGATGTAGAGAGTATAATCCTCATCGGCAGCGAGGCCTCCTTAAAAATAGGCCAAATAGGAGTGTGAGAGGATGCCCCTCGAAGGACCACTGTGAGAGGAAGCCCTTCGAAATACCCCTTTTCAGCCCCTTCGAGCCTCAGACCACGTGCTCCTTGGCTTGGGAATTCTAGAATCGATCGACGAGAAGGAAGCTGTCTCGTTCTGAGCCGCCGACCCGGCTATATTTATTTGACAATTTCCTTCCCCGCGAACGCGCTCGTACAAACTCAACCCTATATCCTGATGCAAACTTCGCCGTTCGATCCAACCCCTTATCTCGAAATAAGTTTGCACAGACTGGCGTCGTGAATTCTCTTGGGATGGCTGTGCCCTGAGGCTATCTAACGGACAAGCCACCGGGCTATATATCCCTGTGTCAACCATTCCTCGAGGAGATTGAGACTGTGTGTCTGTTTCCAGCGAAATCTCGCAACCCCTCTTCGAGTCGTACCTCGTCGTTAAGATCTCACCACCAGATCGCCCTTCGTGAAGCTTTCGCCCCTGTCCAGAGGAAAGCTTATCGAGTCATCTTCTTCCCGGAGAACTGTGTGACCCCCCTCGTCTCGCACTTCCATTCAAGACTCCCGTGCCCCATGTATGAGACTCCCTGCTGTGCTTGAGATCACATTTCTCTGGAGCAGAGAAAATCTCGTCCGTCTGCAAGTACTCCCAACCCCCATCTACGAGTCCTGCTCGTCAACACCCTCAGAAGTGTCTCCTCGAAGACCCATGCCGTTGGTCTTCCCTCTCCGAACAACTCTAAGCTTCAAGGTAAAGCGATTTTGCTTTGTAATCCCATGATTACACCCCCCGTCATTCGCCACCTGGATTCCGTAGCATCTCGCCGCTCAAACTTAAATAATCTCCATTATTCTGATTAACGGTAACATAGCTTTTCCCGCTTAACTCTGTCACATTTGTAAATTGTCCCGATCTGACTAACTATCCTTATCAAATATAATTTGTTCCCCTTTGTATATATATATTGCTCCCGTTTATTATTATTTATACTAAAATTATATTTTTGGATCTTTATCTTTATATATCCTTGAACTGCAACTTGGCAAGCCAGTAGATAAATCCCGGCCAATTGTAAACGCACTCGACCAAGGAGGCGGCCTTCCACTCTTTCCATTGCCCCAAAGCCTATCGTAGACGGCCTCGTGTCGGCTAGCTGCCGGTGTATATGTACGCGCCCTTACACCAAAAAGGTCTACACCGGCATAGCTCGACAAGGAGGGTAATTATAGGCCTATTATTGTCAACTCACATTGGCATAATTAAGATTAATTTTATGAATGGTTTCGGATAGAAGAAGGTAGGTAGCGGCATTCGTCGCTCACATCGCAGGCAAGATCTCCCGAATGGATAATGAAATGCATATAAAGATCAGAAAGACAATCGTTAATGCAAGAGTACCAGTGGAGTACTAGCGATGGGGCAACTATTTATGACTCTAAGGGGCGAGGGGCACCCCTTTCGTGTTTCGTATGTGGATATGAGGGCACCCATGGGGGATCTTAGTACTCCATCGGCAGCCATCCTGAAAATAGAAGACGTGGGTATGTGCTGTGAAGAGAGGAAGATAAATAATAGCGGTGTTGTGATTGGCTATCTGCGTGATGGCGTGGGTGGAGTTACTTACCTCTGGGGTGACTGTTAGCTTATCCGCCCAATGGGCGGCCAGCTCGTGACGCCGCTGAAAGATTTGTCCACGATCACTGGCATTTAACCCCCGCCTCAACGTCAGAAATCCAACGCCATATCTACTAGACTGACGAGACCATCAGATAGAAGTTGGTAAAGGAAAGGAAAATGGGGTGTTAAGGACCTGAAAAAGGACCTTAACTAAAAAAAAACCACAATGAGAAAGAGAAAACAAATGACATCAGATTATCTGAATAATCAAGGTTTTCCGCGCGCGTCTGATTACCACTAGCTCCTATGCATCTTTTTGGCATAAACAATAATTGCCCGGGTATTTACCATTTTCGTCCACTCTGTCCAATGTCAGTTCAGTGTAGTCATTTGGCTTTTCTTCAACAATGTCGTCAGAGAGATGCCTGTCACTTCGTCTGTTTAGTGGAGATGGTAGAAACAAGTTTACTGTGAAGTACTCTGGTGTTCAGGTGTTATCGTCAAATATGTGTCTTATAGCGATACTTTGAAGGGGAATTATTCTGGAGTATGACGGGGAGGAAAAAAAGAAGCAGAAATAGAATTAGATGGGAACCAGGAAAAAAAGAAAGAAAAAGAGGGAAAAGAATAAAAGATAACCGGATAGAACAAGAGGGGACGAAAGGTACAATAAAACGGGGGTCTTTCCATGTCAATAATTCAAAAACTTATTCTCATAATTGGCCATCAGTGTAAGATTCTATGTAAGTGTGAGAATATAAGTACTGCCGACCATAGGCACAAGATCCCTCTTAAACAGTCATCCAACAACCTTTTGAACTAGTGATTGAAGTGGTATTAATACTGAATGAATTCAATGTCCTATGAGATGGAATTACACTAAAGCTTCGTTTACTTGGGGAAATATTCACATCGCTGTATTGAAAAAAAAGCATTATTGATTGATTTTACCAAAGGTTAATAAACTAAAATAATGGCCATTTGGTTGGCAAAGAGCTTTAAAATAAAATTCAATATGCAAACTCACTTTACCAATTGTTTTCTGGGAATTCTCCTTCCATTTCTCCAAAATGACCGATCCTTGGGCAGAACTCTACCAGATAAAGTCCCTCTTTCATCTCCCGAGAAGAATTTTCTCGAGTCGCCGCTTCCACCGTAGTTCCTTGTTGCCTCAAACCTCCTTTCAGGGAGGCTAAAAACTCCTCTTCTGCGCTCATGGAAAAAAGGATCGTTGTTAAACGTGGGCGTCTTTGAAAGCCCATAATCCATGCTGCTCTCTTCATTCTCATGAGTCATAGGATGGCTTCCAGAGGAGTAGGTCGTCTGCCATGCGTCTACAGAGTCTCGCGCATTCAGAGGTGCCTCAGGATTTAACGGGTTGTATTGGTCTTGGTTAAGGGCAAGATGTTCCTGGTGTTCTCCCTCCTCTGACGACTCCCATACGGCCCAAGACGTCATGTGGCGATTGAAAATCCTCGGAAGAGTCTGACCCTCAACCAAGGAACTCGCCAGGATGGACTCGTAGGCACTCTTTCTGCGGAAAGACATAAGAAAAGCGCTAAACATAGGCCACCCACTAAAAGCCGCCAGGCCTCTCACAGGGGAGCAAGAAAGAGATAACCGAGGTTCCTGCTTGTCTCATACGTTGCTAGATTTCCCACTAAATAAATACAGTGGATCCGTTTGCTATAGAAACCAAATGGTATACAAAGTGACGCCGGCCGCTTACAAAGGGAAGCAGTGAAATTTTCAGCTTAGCATTTAACTTGGTGAGTCGAGAAGGGTAATTTCTGGTGTTCCTCAAGGTTCTTCTGGGCTCACTGTTATTCATGGAGACACTTCAGACCATCTGCTGTGAGTGATTTCAAGGTGTGCGAGACTCGAAGTCCAGGTATTCATTTAAGAAAAAGAGTGTCACGCTGGATAGTGAATTGGGTTGGAAATTGACAGAAGATGATATGGAAATTCTTGTGGAGGAACATGCTAGAGAACTCACCCCACATAAACTTGAGGATTTGGCAAAAGAATGATTGAGGATCAGATTATGGGGAGGAATTTGATGGGGAATGGCAACCTTTTGGGGATGTGACGGCAACAGGGAATCTTGTCAATAGCTAGGAAACACGAAAGAAAATTGTGGAAACATCGCCAAATTTTGAGAAAAAAAGTACTACTATTACAACTCCTGCTCTTTTTTTAAGACAAGATAGTTACTATAGGACAATTCTGAACAAGAGTAAAAAATAAACTGCCATTGGTAGAATTTAAGCAAACTTCTGCTTCAGCTTCGGAATCAACCCTTGTCATTGTTGATCCTAACAATCCTCTAAGCAGGTCCATCATTTTTTTTAAGACCCCATCTGGCGACTACCTACAAGGGAAAAAGCCATCGTACTCACGCTGTAGCCTAATACCTGGCTAGATAAAAAAACAAACGGGTAACAACATGTAAATAACAAAATATGAAGATAAAAAAGGAACAAAGGCTAAGACGTAGGCTAAAAAATAAAAAAAATCATATAATCCGCAAGTCTGTGCACAAGAACCAGTCACGAGTACAAGGGACAAGCAGTAAAAACCACGCTCGCCTCGGTACCAGGACGAAGATCTCTCAGACTGGGACATTCAACAGGAATGCGCCAAGCAGTTTGGGGGACAACACAATCGTCGCAATAAGGTTCCGACGAGTGTGTTCAATTCGGAGACGACAGAAAGCAACCTGAAGCCGTCCCGGCATTGAGGGGTAGGTCCATGGGAACAGTTGCGGCGCAATGACACTCAACTTTAAGTTCCCCTCGGTTGTCTTCCAACCTCTTTGCCAAGCAGACTGGAGGGCTGCCCGTATTCCTGCAATGAAATCGGTATGAGAAAGAGCGAAACGCTGAACTGGTCGCAGAGTTCCCACGAACTCATGGCGCCCTCATCGGCGCGCTCATTCCCCGCAATCCCTACATGTCCAGGAACCCAGCAGAAGATAATCTCGACATACATCCGGCTCGCCAAAACCGTGGCGTCACGGATATCGTGAACAAGGGAATGCGGAGATTCTAATGGCCCGAAAGCACTCAGAGCGCTTTGTGAGTCTCTATAAATCATGTTCCGGTCTCCAAACCAGGTACCTCACGTTATCTCCCGTACCGAGCGGTGTATTGCAACCAGCTCGGCCGTGAAGACAGATGCAGCGCATGGCAGAGTTCCGCTGACTTCAAACATAGGTAATCCGGCATGGAAATTGACCCGTTCTTGAGACTTGGAGCAATCCGTTCACACTGGCACGGTTCCAGCGTGACACCGAGTGTGCTAAAAAAAGGCCGATCGCAATACTCCTGGCACTGTATAAGCTTTGGGAGCAGGGGCGTGGCGACAAATAGCCAAAGGTGGTACTCTCCAGGGTGGCGTCCTGGGCAGAACCAGGGGCGTCACTGGCCCGATAGCTATACAGAGCTCTCAAATGAATTTCCTAGCCCTAAACCCAAAGGACTTAGGGTCTGACTGGCGTCCCAAGGTGGTATAAGCAGCGTCGAGATCAGCTGCGGATGCAGTGAGAGCTGTTGGCGACTGAGGGAGGCGCCCGGCTCGTGGGCACAGGTGAATAATGCACTGTGCATGGCGCAGAGAGAATGTCATCTGCCCAAGATCAAGAAGTAGGCTTTCAATTGGGTGCGTGGGAAAGGCACTGGTCTCCAGGCGAAGGCCGGTGTGGTGGATCGAGTACACCTTCCGCAATACACGCTCGGCTGCGGATGCATGAAACTCGCCTCAGCAGTCGAGCTTCGAATGAACAAATGATCGGCAAGAAAAGTAAGGTAGTAGCCCCATCAGCGCCCCAGGCGCTCAACATCACGGAACGAAGAATGTCCATCGCGCCGGTGCAGAAACCCCTAAGGCTGAGAATATGAGCTTTCCAGGTGAGGGGTCGGTCAAATACACGACCAAGGAAACGGTGGGACCCCCTTTTCCTGCTCCATTGGGCCGGAAAGGATCCCCCCCCTCCGTATGCGGAATCGACAATCTCGCAAAAATTCAGATAAAAAAGATTGGGAGGCGTCCCTTCGCCCTAATCGTGTGGAAAGTCTCCATGATACCGTATCGCCATGCGGTATCATAGGCCCTTTCCAGATCGATAAACACCGTGGAGTAATGCTTTATACGATCAAAGGCCTCGCAGATGGCATCTTCCAGTCGGAACAGAGCATCCGATGTAGAGTGGAACTCGCGGTAGCCACACTGTGCAGAAGACGGGTGGCCTCTGTTGACCAAAAAGAAGACTAATCTAACAGTTACCAATTTCTCCATCAACTTGCACACGCAGGAGGTGAGAGATTGGGCGGAAGCCGGCCGGGGTAGAGTAATCTCTCCCCGGTTTGCGAAAAGCGGGGGAGTCTGGGACGATACCCTCCACCCAGATCCTGTTGAACAAATCTAACAGAAAGGCCATGCCTCGCTCACCCAGGTTTTGAAACATGGCGTACGGGACATCGTCTGGACCATGGGCGGTGTCCACGCACGCAGCGAGAGTGGAACGCAACTCACTCAAAGTAAATCTGTCGTTGAAGGGTTCTCCGCCTTTGGTAGTGAAGTGTAGTCGGGTGCCTTCCGCGAGATCACGACGCTCATTGAATACTGGTAGAGCAGCATCCCGGATAGAGAATGCGGAGAAAGCGGTCGCGACGGATTCCACCACGGATGCGGGGTCTGAGATTGCGGTCCCATTCTCATGGAGAACGGGAGAGGAGTCCAGCGAGAACTTGCCCAGAATCCTTTTGACTCACTTCCACACCTCTGCTAGAGGAGTCTTTCCCTTTAAGTGAAGAAACATATGCACGCCAAGAAGAAAGGTGGTCGTGCTTTGAAATATACCGGAACCTAGCCATAGCTCGACGAAATTCACCGACAGTGAAGGCGTTCGGGCGGCGCTTATAGCGCATTTAGGCATAACACTTCTGTTTGAGGGCCGTCTCACACTCAGTTGAGCACTACGGGAGCGGTCGGCGTGAAAAACAGCCAGACGTTCTAGGAATAGTAGTTAGGCCCACGGCGATGAGTTTGCCGGAGAAGAACTCAACCTGAAGATGGCCTCATGACCATCTTCAGGGGTGTTTCCTCCTGTGAGCCTAACGACTCCATGGAGATGCGCCGCCATTTCGCCCTACGGGAAACGGCCACGCTATGGGAGGGTTGGGAGCCCCAGATTTAGCCGGGGCTGAGGTGGAATCCTTTATGCGGCCAGCTGTACCAGGGCAACGCCCAGGGTGGATAGAACCCGAATTAGGGTTCCACATGAGCGCGGAAACGACCGTGTTCGTAAGACTGGAGGAGACAGGAACAGATGGTGTGAATTTTGCCATTGAGGCATAAGACGTCCCAGGCAGCGCTAAACGCGTCAGGACCAGGTCTTTACCCTCGCGAAATGAGAGACGATCCGTAGCCTGAACGGCCAGTATTTCCATCTCTAAGAGATACGTGCTAGATTACTTCAAAGAAGAGGAATTCGGCTCTCCCCAATTGACAAACTTAACTATACACGATTTGGACTTATCGTGTGTGGGTTTGGAGCGCCTTACACATTCTTTGGGGAACCCCGACTTTGCACGTCTACAGGAGCGATTCGTATGGCCGAAGCTGTGAATGTAGAGGCACCTCCGCGGGAGTGACACGAATGCCTTCACGCGGTAGCGATACCAACCGGCACCCACCTTCTCAGAGAGCTTGTCACAGTCGAACATGACGAAGAGTGTAGGGGTGGATTTCGAGGCCCCTCCCTGTTTTCTCATCACACGTACAGTCTTGGCCGCTCCTTGGTCGGCCAGTCGGCCAGATATAAGGTGATGTCATCAATGGAGTAGTCCACAAGTTCCCTCGAATAATACACTTCTTTCACGAAGTTCATGGTAGAGTACGACTTCACACTCACCGGCGTTCCCTCAAGTGTCCGAAGGGCACTAATCATGGCCGCACGGAGGGATTCGACGCATTTGCCAGAAGGTTCCCGTCCGAGAAACGGGTCTCTACCAATCAGAGTAGCTAGTGCTCTCCTCTGGTGGATAATGTTGCCCTTGGCCGACATGCTGCCATCAGTGGAGCGAATAACTAGAAAGCGCTTGAAGCCAGCGGGCTCGAAAACGCCAGTTGTTCTCCTAATGACGCGCCTTGACGTAATCGAGTCTGCGCACTTGCGACTTTGGTCTTGATCTGGGCCTCACGACCTGGGGAAGCATCGGTGCCGGACGTGCCGATCTTGACCTTGCTTACGGTGTCCGAAACGGCAGCGGACATGAATACGAGGCCGTCGGAGCCAGCCGCCGCCATTAGGGGCCACTCCTCTCGCCTGGTGACCAGGCAGCCCATCAGCATGTCGGCTCCACCTTAGGCTGGGCGTAAAATTAATAGTCAGTGAAAAGAGAGAGAGAGAGGGAATGCGAGGAACGTGTAGGTGGGAGGGGTGAGGGGGAGGGGACAATGCCCTTCTCTCCCCAGACAGGGTGTCAGAAAGAAGGAGAAGAGGCTAAGCTGAGGCCAGATGGGGCGCTGATGATCGTCAGTACGGCGGTCAGGCAAACAAATCACCGTGCCCCTGACGGGGTGGCGGGTCCATCAGTCCTTTATACTTCGATCCACTGTCCCCATAAGTTCATATGGAGAGGGGTTCCTTTAAAACATAATTAAAATGTCCATCTACCCCATGCCCCCGGCCACCTTAAACTCATCACCTCCAAAATTAATACTTAAAATTTATTATTATTGTTTAATTTTATTTTATTATATTTTAAAGATTTGAATCTTAGTTTATTAGTTTACACAATTTAACACATTTGCAAGAATAAAATAGATAAAAAGAGTAGGGAAATGAAAGATATGAGTCAATTTTGACATCCGGAACGGATTTCTTAAAACTCCATTGGTTATAAACACTGGAATACGAACCGTATTCTGGAACAAATTAAGTTCGTAAAACAAAGACACAAAATAATTGGATATCAATTTTAAAATTTAAATTATAATTTTTATTCTTAATTTTTTTTTAAGTATTCAATTTCAATAAAAAAAAAACTTTCCAAGTTTCGCTTTGGAAAGCAACAAAAGTTAAAAATTCTTTGAACTTGCCCAGAATGCTCTTGACAAGCCTTCACACCTCTGCAAGAGGAATCCTCGCATTAAGTGAAGACGTATGAGCGCCAAGAAGAGCGGAGAGCGTGCTTTAAAACGAAATGGTATTTAGTCATTGCCCGAAGAAATTCACACGGTGAAATCGTTCTGTAAGTTCTTGTAGTGCTTATAACCATGTATATATATATATATATATATATATATATATATATATATATATATATATATATATATATATATATCGCTTCTCGCAGAGGGCAGTCTTACACACGGACTACCACCAAGTTCGAGGAATAGTAGTAGCCAAGCCAGCGGCAATGACGATACAGGAAAACTCAACGGTCTCATCAACCGATCTAAATTCCTTGACTGAGATAGGGAAATCAGTCATTTTTTCGGATGCCGGTCACCGTGCCTGATCCAAGCACCGTCGAGGTTGCATCTTAGACGGCAGTGGACTAGCAAAGGATATTTAAATAGGAAAGTGATTACTACCATGAAGGTCGCCGACCACCTACCACCCAAAATCTGAGTGAGCTTCCGGAGAACAAAAGGACAGGTCAAAGCAGGGAAATGAAGTGATCATAGGACACTGATGTGTGAATTCATCCACATTCATGACACCAACCTCCACTTAGTTCATCAATCAAGTCAGCAAAGACTCATCCTCAGGGATTGGACGTGTAGTCCATCCAGAGCAGGTAGGTGCCTATGGTTCATGTCACCGATGCGGATTAAGGGCCTTGGCAACAGTGGTACGAAGTTAGGGAAATCCACACCATTGAGGTCGGATGATAGTGGAATACATATCTAATCATGGCCGCTTCGGAGGGATCTGAAGCATTCGCCAGAAAGCTCCTGCCGAAAAAACGGATCACCTGCTCTCTACCAATCAAACTAGCTACTGCTTTCGTCTGATGGATCATGTTGCCCTTGGCAAACATGCTGCGAGCAGTAGAACGGAAAATTAACCAAAAAGCGTTTGAAGACAGCTGGCTCGAAAATGCCAGGTAGTCTCTCAATCAGGGTCGCCGAAGTAATCGAGGCTCCACTCAGCGCACTTGCGACTTTGGTCTTTGTCTGGGACCCTCTACCTGAGGGCGCTTTGGGTCCGAACGTGCCGATCTTGGTCTGGTTGCTTGCCGAAACTGCAGCGGACTCGTCCTTCGCCGGAGCCCCCACGGAGTGATAATAACCTTTAGACCTCTTCTTGCTTCTTTACTTTTTTATGAAAGGAGGGTGGGGAATGAACTCGCTTCTCCCCACTGCCGTAAGGAGCCCCTAGGACGGATGGAACGGCCTCAGCAAGACCCTTCTCCGAGATGGATAAGGTTTTAGCTGTCAGAGGGGCATCAGCCGGGGGAGGAGATCCATACTCTCCTTATGAACCCTCCGGAGGCCCGAGCCGTCTAAGGACTCAGGTTCGGTGTTTGGCACCGAACCCGGGTTTGGCCCCATGGAAGAACCTGCTGTCTGTGGATGGGTCACCTCTGGAACCATGTCCATTTCAGGGGGATGCGCCTTCCTGTGGCCATCCCCCTCCCCAAGGCAGCACGGATCCCATTTGAGGTATCTTCCATTGCAGTCAAGTCTCTGGCCGGCGAACCAACTTCTATCGGGGAAGAGAGGGAGGCAGTCACACCTTCCCCCGGTAATGTCAAAATGCATGATTGCAGGGGGCACGCCAGACGCGTCCCGTTATCCTTTGCCAGCCTATGGGCATTGACCCTATCCAGTCGGGTGGGAGCGGTCGATTTTGGGCCTCCTGCCTCTTTTGGCTATTCCCTGTGATATAACAGGGGAGGGGGGGGAAATTGGTCTAAAGATGGAGTTGTCCATGGGCGCCTCCAGAGAAGGAGCTGAGGGTGAAACCCCCGCAGACGTAGGCATAGGGAGGAGTATACCTCCCTTCCCGTAAACGAGGGTTAGAGGGGCCCTTGAGAAAGCAGAGTGGGGTTGCCTTCTTTTCTGAGGTGGAGCTGCCCCCCGAGAGCGGCTCCAAAGATGCCAAAGGGGGAAACACCTTTGCCGCACGGCGATGTTGAGAGGGAAGCCCCTCCACCGGTCGAAAGGGTGCCTCAATTTTCCTCCTCCTCGACACCTCGTGAGGGCGAGGCCGCGCCCGATGTAGGGACCTCGGGGTATAACACTGTCACTCGACTAAGGCTCATAAGAGGACGAAAGTGCGGCGGGCAGCCACAACCTCTGTGGAGAGGAGAGCAAGTGTGGGAAGAGGGTAGGAGGGTATGTAATAAAGAGAAGGAGATAGGCGGGTCCACTAACAAGTAGGGTGGGTGATCCCCTATTATTATCATACCCTGGCTCTTGGTGATCCCAGGATGGCATGCAGTCCACCAAGGCACCATGGCTACCGGACCCAACGCTGTCCAGGCGAGAAGAGCCGTAATGATATTAATAATAGTTATAATAAATAATAACTAATATTATTAATAATTAATACTAATCATAATAAATAATTGTAATTCATAATAATAAATACTACTAATAATATAAAAATCATGCTAAATAATAAATATTATTATTAAATATAATAAATATTAATAATAATAATAACATACTACTACTACAAATAATAATTAATCTAATCATAATAAATAATTCTAATACATAACAATATATCATAATTAATGGCAATAAAAATAATATAAAATAATTCTAAAGAATGATAATAATGCTACTAATAATAATAGTAATAAAAGGATAAAGTAGTTCTTTATGTGAGGGATGGGAGAGCGCACTCCTTACTCTCCCAGGCCTCATCAGAGAGTTCAAATCGGCCCAGTGACTGAGGGTCTCTAAGTTGCACTGAGGCCGGGAGGACGCGCAGCTCCTCCGGGTAACGAGTCTAACATGACCCCTGTAGGGTCATGGAACGGGGGTAGAGCCCCCTAGCGGTTGGCCCTGTCCACCTAATGGTAACTGTTAACCCCCCTCCCCCCACACTCTCCCCCGAAGTAATCAATAGAGGAAGCTCCCCCCACTCCATAAAAAAGTGAGGGGAGCTTCCATTTTTGCTTCGTTTTACTTTTCTTTTGGAGGAGAACCTGAGAAGATGAGGTCGAACCCCCATCCCCCCACCCTAGAGAGGAAACCGCTTGATTGCGGCCCCAAATGGTGAGGTGGGAGTTCGTCGCCCTTGGTTTCCCATGGTAGTGGCTTAGATCCCATTAACTCACTCCCCAGCAGGCAACCACGGGTGGGTGCGGGGGGTACTTGGTGTTTACATCCCGTGTTAAATCTAATGGTCCATGCTCAGACAGTATGGCCCCCCCCTCCCCCCAGACAAAAATAACCAATTTTCTCACGGTGAGGGTTCCCGTCCTTCAAGAAAACTTGTGAGCGCCCCCTTGGAAAGTAAAAGAGGGTCGTGTCCCCACTAGAGAAGGAATCGCTTGGGGACAAATCCCCCAGAATAAGGTCAAGGGGAAGCTCACTGACCCACAAATATAGAAGAGGGTAACCCCCTCTTCGTCATAACAATTTTGGAGGTCACCTGTGAGGTGTCGCTAACTAGATGCAGTCCTCGGGTTGACTCTTCTGGGGGGTGCAGGGCCACGTGGTTTGAATCCCACATTAAATTTTGTCCCTACATATAAAAGCCTCCTTAAAGTGTGCAGATTAGTAGTAAAACCAATAAAGAAACAAAAATGATCATCGTTAATCCACTTATTGACAAAGTAATCTCATTTGAAATACATTGATGACCTAAATTCCTTTGAGGTTAGCTTATAATCCGTTTCCGAATATATGTATATATTACAAATAAATCCAGCATACCAAAAGAAAAAGTTATTTCCTAATTTGAAAAAATCCGTACTGGGGTGGGCAACCGCTTTGATACTCGTATCAATTATAGTGAACCTTTAAACTACTTAGTTACGCGGAAGACATTCTTTCGTGCTCATGAAAGATATACAATATATATATATATATATATATATATTACAAAGTAGTGCAATCTTATCCAATTTGTTATTTATTACTTGATGACGGAAAACGAGACTTAAAAAAATAGATATAATTAAACATTATTTTTCAGATTTTAGCCTTAATTTTAAATAAACAGACAAGCTAAACCTGCGTCCTTAAATGACAACCCGTCGCAACAGACCGGTTTGTGGCCTACGGCCCATACGACTCTGGCAACGGGAGTTCGGCCTGTTTGTTTTTTCCAGTACCGATCTCCTTGGCCTATTTCTTTCTAAAATACGAAAAAAACAACCTAAAGACTAACCCTCTCCTTGGAATTGGAGGTGAACTTGGATGAACTTGCCACCTCTCTTTCCTATCTGGTGGCTTAAATTAGAATACAAAGAACTTTCAATTCTTACACTTGAAGAATGTGCGCCTCATATTTTGCAGAATAGAGAAAACACTCCTCTAAATTATATAGAGACCAATACCTATTTTCTCTGACCAACTGGAAAATAAAATCTTCTATAGGAATTTTTTTGTGAACTACAGAAAATCAAATAATTTGCCTTTGGTCTATGATGACACAAACTTAAATCTTAGGAACAATCACGAAAAATATAGTACATTGATGATGAAACCTCCGCTCAAATATTGACTTTTCCTTCAAATCGACAAATTGTCTTTCCTTCGCCTTTCGTTAGGCGGCCGAGCCCTCGAAAATTCGACTATGACGAACCTTTTTTTCGGTCAGTTTTTTCCCGCTCACAAGCGAATATTTATACTTATTCAAGTGTTTAATTCTTCCATTCGCTATCCCAGGGTTGTTTTTTAGGCCTTCCTTTGTCAATACGGAGACGTATTACTATACAGATTCATGTCAAGAGAACGGGGCAAGAGTAGGTCAAATGTACAGCGAGAAAGTAATTAAAATGAGGGTATGCAAAGGATATTTTTTTTAAAGCGAAAAACAATAGGGAATTTTTGGAAGTTTAGTTTTTATGAGAATGTAAAGAAATTGCAAAGTTAGGAAAGGGGAAAATGTGTGAAACACACTTTTGGTGATAAGGATAAGGAAGTTACGTGATTCTCCCCACACTTCACTAAAGATTTACGGTTGGTGGAGTTACGAATAGATCGGAGGGATGATTTGGTGCTCTTTGATATTCCGGTAGGTCGTGATCGATTCGGTCACGTTCATAATGTTATTTGATTAAAGATCCATTGCTAGTGAATGGTACCGTATTTGCCTACCTCATTCTTACCATTCTTCCACAATATAATGCATATTTTATTGTAAATATGTAATTGTGTAGGTGATTAGCAATGCCATGGGGGAAACTTGATAGCCCAGGTGGCCTTTTACCTCCTTTTGCTTCTGGTGTTATGAAGAGGCTTTTGTGTTTGCTACGTTTATGATTTCCAGTTTAATTATTATAAAGTTGTGAAAGCTTTGCAGTGATGGAGGTCTTTGCTCTCATACGGGTGCTATGGCTGTTTTTTTTTTGGGGGGGGGGCTGTTAAAGGTGGTGTTGAAATTTTCTTAAAGCGTTAAAACTCTTTCTTCTCTTATACCTCCGCTTTCTTTTTCTTCCCCTTTTTGTTTCATCTTCTTCCACCTCCTCTTTTCTCTTCTCCTACCTCCTCTTTCTACTTCTCCTACCTCCTCTTTCTACTTCTTATTTCCTCTTCTTTCATCGTTTTCCACCTTTTTTATCCTCATCCATCTTCCACCTACTCTTTGCTCTCCTATTCCTTTCTTCATTCTCTTCATACTCATATTCTCCCTCTTCTTTTAATCACTCCTCTATCTTCCTCTCCTTCTAATCCCAACTCTTCTTCTTCTTCTTTTTTCCCTGGTTCTTTTCCCTCCTCTCCCTCGTGTTTGAAGCCTCGCTCGCTAGAGGCTGACTCAGATAAACACTTTCCTGGAGATTTTTGAACGGAGACCGCGACTTGTCTGGCGCGGCTGCCAGGGGACACAGATTCTTGTTTCGCCGATGGCGGCCAGAGGGGTCGGTGGCACCCGCCCATAGCATGAGTCGTGCCTCATTCGAACTTCTTAAACTAAACTCGGTTGATAGGAAGAAAGAATGCACCACTGGGGAGAGAACAGACATGGCAAAAGGCTAGTTAACGACCACTAGTGCCAGCGATTTTGGACGACCTCCACCGATACAAATCTTCACTAGCAAGTCCTGCTTACAACAGCTCACAACACCCCATAAAGGGTTTTAAATATTAAGGTTTTATTTTTGAGGGGATAACACTCTTTGTAGGGTGTTCCCTCCCCCTCCCCGATTTTTGTAAAGATCATTCTTTGGACGACTGCGAGCAAGGGCATAGCAGACGAAACTATAAATAAAACTATTTTCAGGTCAATTTACCAAAATATAAAGCAAATAAAAAAAACAAACAAACACAAAACAACAACGAACAAAAAAGGAGAAAGGCACACTTAGGTGCCGCGAAAGAGGCACGCCTACCTCAAGAGCCCCAGAGACATCTAAAACAATCGCAATCTAAATACTATGGAGGAGGCCTGCCTCCTCCCGGCCTCCTCCATAAAGTATAAAAAAACTAAATACTACAATCGGGTCTCAGTGAACTCGGCCCGAGTCCAGTAAAAGGGACGAGGGGTAGCGATCCCGCTTCTCCCGATACCGGGACAGGGGGCGCGCGTGAAGCTATACCCAGACAGCGACACTCTACAGGAATATAGCGGCCCATGCGGGGATGATGATGAGGGAAAGCGGAAATGATGGGAGAAAGGTGATAAATAAAGCTGATGGGAGAAAGTTGATGAGAGAATGATGTTAGGAGAAAGATGAAGGAAAGATGATGAGATAAAGATGGAAGATAAATAATCGGAGAAAGATGTTGGTAGAAAGATGATTGGAAGATGAGAAAAAAATCATAGGAGAAAAATGGAAGAAAGTTGATGGGGAAATAAAGATAGGAGAAAGGTGACTGAAGAAATGTGATTGAGAAAATCGACGCCAAAGTCAATGAGGAAGTAATGTGGTAGGTTAATTTAGAAGTAGATACAGCTTAATGTAGGTTATTTTTTATCTATCGCGATTGCAGCTTCCATTGATCCGTATCCTTTCGCTGGAAGGCTGTGACGTCACTTATGAGGGTCGCCTACTGGTGCAAAAAACTAGACCATCCGAACTCCACCCATGAATTCGTCACGAAGTGTGTCCAACAGAGGAAAGCTTTAATTCTCTTTTAACTGTTTTTTTCCCCTTTGTGTGGATGGATGGATGGATGCCTAATTCCTTATGCGAGATATAGTCATGGATGAATGCGAAACTCTCATCCAATTAACTACGTAGAGGAAGAATTCGTACATGTGAATTCCCGTCTTCCTCTACTGCTTCTGCTCCCGAAAGGGCGTTCGCCTTTTCTATCTGCCCCCCATTCTTCCCACTCTAATGGGGGACTTAGTTGGATTAACTAGTTTTAGTTTTCCTCTTAAACTCTTCAACCTCCTTGGTTTGTGAGTTGTTCATTTACACATTTCGAATAATTACTGTATTTAAATTTCATGGAACGGCAGATGAGCGCATGTTTTAGTATCTGTCGGTATTTTTCCGTGAAACCCCTTTTTCTACAATTATCCTATAATGATGACCCATAGGAACCTCCCATAAAGATGGAGTCAATTAATTTGACCAACCTGATACAATAAGCCTCGACAGAGCTCTCGTTAGCATTGTGAATACGGCGTTGGATTTCTGACGTCTAGGCACGGGTTTAACCCCAGCGAGCGGCGTACGACCTGGCCACCCATTGGGCGGATGCGCTGATCCCCACCCCCTTAGGAGTAGCTCCACGAGCATTATTATGCACACAACCAATCCCAACACCGCTGTCATTTCCCTCCCCGCCTTCACAGCGCAGCATACCCAGATAGCTCAGTTCCAGAGCCCTGTCGATGGAGTACTAGTGACCCATGTGTGGGAGCACTATCCACATACTTTTGACGCACAACGGTGTTCTACCCAATCCTCCTGGGATCACGAGGGGGTCCACCATCGCTGGTTTGTCTCATAAACCATACGAACGGCGGACGAATGGTCCTACCACCCTTACCACCAAGCCTCAACAACCTCGAATGATGGGTTCAGTAGGGCACAATTTTAAGGTCAGGCAAGGTGGGGGGAGGGAGGGACCCAAGCAAGGGGCCAGAGGAGGGCTTTTCCCGTCGCGCTCCAGACGAGGACAAGTTACCCCGTCCCAACGATGAACAGAGGGTTGTTCACCCTCCCTAAACACACTTCGAATGGTTGCCGGATGCCCCCTCCTATGGGGGGGGGGAGGAAATTGCGCTCTTCGCACCCCATTATTTTGGATCAATGGTCTCCTGCTGTACTTCGAAGAACCATCTCTTTTTTGTGTCCTATTTTAATTTTTCCTGTTGTTCATTATTCTTCCCTCTTTGGATTACACTAAATGGCTTTTCCTTCCCAATCCCGTGTAAGGGGTCCTCTCTTTGTTGCGGAAGTGCGGCTAAGTGGAGGGGTTGCCTGCCCTCTTTCTTTAGGCGGCTTCTTTCAAAAATATTATGGAAGACAAGTGCAGATCCAGTGGGCTAAAGCCCCCCCCCCCTCCAATTTCCGACCTGTTTATATTTCTTTTTTAATCCATTCCTTTATTCTGCCATTGATAGTTATGCAATAATATGGAATATATATATAAAAGCAGTTCCTTAAACCGTTGCGATCTAATGTATCTCATATGATGCATGTCTAAAATACAGGTAAATCTCTCAAAATAATTATCATCACTAACTCTATAATTTAAGAAGGAGATTTTTTTGAGTATTTGAATAATAATTTCATCTTAGTTTGGTTATGACTTGTTTTTTTTTATCAAAGTTCAGAAATAAATATTAGTATCGAAATTTTGTGAATTTTTTAAAACCCAAAGAATTACAAATGGTGAAGTTCAGAAAATCTATTTTTATATATCTTCTTCTATAACTATATTTTAGAAACGTGATATTTTAAAATGGGGGAAATTTAGTTTTAGTTCCTTTTTAAAATTATTATAATTGGCGAAGTTCAGAAAATTTATAAAAAATTAACCATGGCTGCTTTTTTTTAGGGAGGACTGGCGAACCCATTGCCTTATAAATTCATTATTATACTTTAGTTGATATCCCCAAACTAGAATTTATAATTTTCTAGCGTGTAGAAAACTTCGAATCTGAGAGTTAGTGGTCACTCCTTTATGAGATGCCGTTATTTATTATCAATGGTGTGTAAGATAACTATTATTAATAAGGTAATCATCACTGCCCTTTTTTAGTCGCGTGCAAGTCTATATCTCACTATGTCAGTCGGTCCGTCGGTTGCCGTTTTGCTTCTTTTTTTTTGGTTAATAACATTGTAACTATTCGGCCGATTCTAACGAAATTTGGAACCATTATGTTGTTTTACATTCTATTTCAAATGATATAATTGCCAAGGTCCTCACAAGGTTAGTCCGGGAATTTTTGAAAGTTTTGAAGGTCGTAAGGTCATAAATCAGAATAAGTGAGAGCACGCGACTTTTTCCAGCAGACCTTGTTCTCAGACTACCCGCAGGGAGGAAATCAGGTTAGCTCCCCCCTCAATTTTATCCTGGATCCACCACTGATGGCAGAGATGACCTTCATAGTTTTAGATTTTTTTTAGTAGATAGTAAAGAGGAGTAGAAAGGGCCCTTCCTTCTTGTGCAAGGGTATTCCTTGTTTCCTTGTTTGTTCACCTGCAGTGAACCTTAATTTTATCTTTATCTTATGGGGGTACATCTATGTGCCAAGGTACCACTCACTGCCAGTGTAAATATGCACCAGTGCCAATGTGTCAACGTACCGTTGTACCAGTTCCACTGTGTCAATAGATCAGTGCCAGTATGTCAACGTATCAATGCGAGTGTGTAAATGTACTACATACCAGTGTACTAATGTATCGGTGCCATTATGTCAATGCACCAGTAGCAGTATATATCAGTATCACTGTAGCAATGTTCAGGTAGACCAATATACCATAAATGGTGCGTTCATATACTATTTCAGTGCCAGTGTGCCAATATGTGAATCCAAGTGTGCCTATGTCTTAGTACTAGGGTACCAATTTACTAGTTGCACTATGCTAATGCATCAGTGCTTTTTTGCCACTCCCTACTCTTCCTTCCTCCTCAAATTTGGGGCCGGTCTCGAAGGAAGGAAGTGAAGTTCGCAAGTTCGAGTTCCTTAACTCTCATTTGTACGCGCATTTTTATTCTAAAGGTCTTCAAATATGGCCTTCTCGACCTTTTAATCTTGTGAGTTAATTTGGTTTGCGCTTTTTTTCATCCTTCTCACAATCGGTATCGGTTTGTGGCAGCTTTCTATTCACTTTATCGCCTGCCATCTGACTCATTCTATTTTCACTGAAAACCATGACCTTGCTAATGAGCGTTGTTTTTCTGTTCTGACCTATGTCGGAAAAAGACGATTGAATGTGCGTATTTTTTGGTCCTTTTTACGGCCTATTTCTAGGATTTTAGGTTTTCACTGTCTACACGAGTTGAATTGATGACTGTTTAGCCTACTTCTGTACATGTTTTATTTATCACAAGAATTTGCTTCTTCCACTCTATTTTCTTTTAATCACTTAATTATATCGACGCTAGTTCCAATTTAGTCTCTTTTGAGTTATATTTGATATCTAGTGAACTTCACAGACCATTAACTGTTCCAGAATCACGAAGTTCCTCGATTTAACCTACATTTCTAGCTCCACTCGTTCAACATGCAAACTTTGGTATTCCAGCTATGTGCACGAAGTTCACAAACTGCCGTACGATCAACCTCGAGGGTGAAAGGACGGCACCGGTTGCGTGCATTTATGCGGTTTTCTGTGTGTCCTACGCAAACAACGAGAAATAGGTCAAAACAGTTTGTCAGGGGGAGGGGGGGGGGTCTCCTTTTAATATTCAAATGTGTTGGATGTTGATAACTATTCGATAGACTTTGCTGATGTGGATAAATAAATATTTGAAATGGTTTTACCAACGAACCGCCCTCTTTTTGATGCCTTTCTTCCTCAGTAGTGCGGTAGGATTTGAACCAGGGGTATTGACAGGTTATGGCAGCAGTAGCCATAATGTTGACCGGAGTCAGGACTTCATCCGGCGACTTGACACCACATTCACTCAACTTCGAAGGAGTTTCCTCTGGAGTAGGTCTTAGACTGATGATGTGTTTATGGTGAAAGGTACTGATTTTTTTAAGACACTCATCTGGCGACTTAGGCGATGGCTTAAAAAAATTCAGCCTAGTATTTAGGCGACATTCAACATATAAAAAAAACACACCCGGACAAAAACAACGACACAAACCCCACAAAAAGTAATGGCATGCTCCAACGTCGTATGGATTTACCTCCCTTCGAGAGCTGGAGCATGCGCCCAACATCAAAGAGAGTCAAATAAAACGGAGGAGGTATACGTATGGTGCTCTCATGTTGTTGTGGTATGGTTGGGAGAAACTTAAATACCATTAATTAACCTTGGCATTTTCAAGTAGAAACCATTTGATAGCAACAAGCAACCCCTTGGTAAAGTTAGTGGGTAGATAAAATGGGGAGAAGGTGCATAATCCGAGTTTTTTTTAATATTTTATGCTCTCGTCTGGTGGCTGGCAGCGAGGGCACAACCATCGAAATGACCGAAAAAGCCTACCATTAGGTCAGATTAAATTAAAAAAAAAGAACAAATCTAAAACAAAGATCAGGAACCAGAGGCATTTTCTTTTTATAATTTTAAGGTTTCTTCTCGCAACCGCCAGCAAGGGCACAACCGCTGAAATCAAAATTAAACCCATCTCTAAGTGAGTTTAATATTAAAAAAACAACAAAAAAGGGAAACGAGGACAAAATAAAAGAATGCTCAATTATGCCACAATTAGGTGTACAGAAACTCATCCCGAGTACAAGGGACAAGAGGTAGCGTCCCGGTACCGGGACAGGTAACGTGCGCGGAGATCACCCAGACTGGGACATTCAACAAGAATGCGCCGAACAGTCCGGGGGACAACGCAGTCGTCACACTAAGGTGCGAGTGGAAGAAGTCCCCACGCGTCGAACTCTGCTGACGGTGAAATGTACGCGGAAATAACAGTCTACTTCCTATCAAGGTGCAGCTGCACAGCTACTGCCGGAAAGGAGGTACTCGTATCTAAAGCGAAGAGAAGAACAGAGACATCATGCCTGGCGCCCATCCCGTGGTGGTTGTGTGGCATAACTCTTATATCCTGCGAGGAGGGGAGGGTGGGCAGGGGTTCACGCGCAAAGCATGGTCTCCTGCAGAGCAATAGGGAACGGGAGGAGCCTAGCCTCCGCAGCTATTCGCGGTTGGCCGGGAGTGCACAGCCACTGCATTCAAGGAATATACCCTCCAGGCCTGGCTCGGAGGAGATGCGTGGGCTCTATTCAAAGAGAAGACCCTCACGGACGTACCCTTACCGGAGGCAGACTTCTGTGCGCTGTTGGCCATACAAGGCGCTGAATGTGCTGTCGCCTTCGAGGACTTATCGGCCGAGGCTGGATTCGCTATGCGAGTCATTTCCTTCCTCCGCCTCAAAACTTTTGGCGGGCGGGGGGGGGGGGGGCGTTCTTGGGAGGATCCACTGTCTCCGAGCCACCTAGTCCAGCATTGGGTGGGGGCCTAGGAGCGGAGGTAATTACCTTAAGGTTCAAAAACAATTCGAAAGTCAAGCATTAGGTTGAAATCAGTGTTGCCAATGTGTGAAAATCATGGTTTCTTTACCCATCAGGAGAAGGCAAGAGGGACTTATTTTAATTTCATTTTGAACCACTCAAGGTGGAGTATCTTAAAAATATGTACTTTCCGCGCCAAACCGAAACCATTTATGACGACTAGAATGCCTAAAAACACCATTAGTACTGTTTTTAATACTCAAAACACGGCGTAGGACTTCCGAAGTTTCACCTAAAAATGTTATCCGTAGATACAGGTTCAAACGATGTTTGGGTCGCTGTATCAACCTAGCTTATTTAATAACATTTTTTAATGTCATGCAGGATATGATTTTCGGTTATTATTTATTCTACCGTAATCACTTTTACCAGTACATTATATCAGTAGTTCTTGTAGCATTTTGTGCGCTTTGTCCCGGTGGCGGATCCAGGTTAAATATTATTGGTAGGGGAGGGAAGCTAACCTAAATTCCTCCCTCTGAGTAATCTGAGAAAATGTCATTAAACATTAATAATGGCTCTCTTACACACCACTCATAATAAATAAAGGAGTGAGCGCCAACTCTCTCAGATCTCACTTTATATATATTCTATATTATTACATAACTCTTTCTGAATAGCAGAATATAAGTATGGCTTAAAAAAGAAATATAAACATAAACGGGTCGAGAGTTGGGGGGGGGGGGGCAGTCCCCTCGCCCCCACCCCAAACCGGGTCCGTGCCTGTTTTGTCCAAATCTATTCTCTTTTGGCCGTAGGTAGACTAAATGGGAAAGAGCAGAGTTTGAATCCGATTCCGTCGAAATCTGATTCAACCTTGATTTTGCCCCATTTTTGCTTCCGACCGACAAAAAAGAACAGATTTTGACAAATAACCTACAATATTACAAGAAGAAATTACTTAACCTAAACTTTGGCACGTGCTGAGTCTGTATGGGCTCAGTGTTGTTTCGTGTTTGTCTAGACTCGCGAAACTTGCAATTCTACAAGAGGGAAGCAAGAACCATTTAAATAAAATAGCTAATAACTAGCCACGTTTACACAACCTCTTGCTCTTAAACTTCTGCGTCGTTGTTAAACTAACCTAAATTTGGAATACCCAGTCAGCTACCTTAAGGAAATTTAATGACTTCATTTTAGTTAAAAAATAGTCATTAGCTAAAAAATAGTCCTAACCACAAAGGGAGGGGACTGTCTCACTAGGCCCACTTCAAGGAAATAGTCATTATAAAAATACCCAGTCACCTGCCTAAAGACCGCATAAAAAATGAACATTGTACCTCCCAACGATGTCTGGTAACTGCCTTTGAATTCGAACCTTAAGCTTATTATTTTCGAAATGACGCCCTTTAATAGTGGGGGGTTACACCCTCCAACCAGCTATTTTTTAATCAACTAGTAGTATACATAATTCGAAAGCCTACCATTAGGTTTGAATTCAGACATTATATAAGCACCGCCCACGAATACTAATTAAATCAATATATTTTCTTTAACATTGAGTAATATAAAATTTCCATATTTGAATTCAGAAAAATTCGGTTAATATTTAAAAAAAAAAACGTAATCACTTAAAAACAAATTTAATCACTCCTATTGTGTCGAGCACATTTTTGAGAATCCATCTTTATAGAATTTATTGAGTGGTCGTTGATACTATTAATATAATAACAGTTTGAATTTCAGTATTTTTTTTTTCTTTCTTAATTGTGATGACGTCACAGTGTAGAAGTATTATTGCAAAAAATTGGTGCAGTGACGTCATATTGTATACATTATTTCAACCGAGGTTACTTCGTCACCCTTTTCGGATTGGCCTCTGTTTGGGATTGGACACCTTTGCCTTATGACTTGTGGGGGATGCGAATTATATTTCGAAGACCTGTTAAAAGAGGTTCAGTCTCTCTAATCGTGCATTGTATTTTTTTTTTTAGGTTAATTATTCTAATCAACTCTTCATTTTTGTTGGTCGTTATGCGAAATGCGGCACAATTGGGGCTCGTTTTGTGCTACCGATTTTTTATACTACGAGTTAATTAAAAAATCGGGCGGTGTGGGATTGGAACCCTACCCAAAATTGGGGGTATGATGAGGCGAAGCCCCTCGTCATTGTTAGGTAGGTACAAAAAGGTTTATATACTTTCACAAACTAGAGATTTGAAAATAGAAGGTTATGTTATGTTAGCTCAAAGTATCTTTTCTTGAACTATTTTTTTATATAAAGTGTGATAGACCCTATCCGCCATCGAAATATTACTCCCTAGGACACTATTGCAACGAAACGAATCAGTATTAAAGGCTTTAATTGCCTAAATGGCGTGCGCCACTGTTATTCAAAATTAGCCAAATCTGTTTTTTATTTTTGGCGGTCGTAAGACGAAGTGCGGCAAAATCGAAGTCGACTCCAATTTCGACCGAATGCTACAGGAAGTAATAAACTGTACAAAAGTGACTATGGTAAAGTAAATAACCGTATTCTTTTGTGGTTAGTGCTGCGTAGGAAGTTACCGACATAATTAAACTTGAAATTTACAAAGCTGGTTGCCGAGTAGACCATTACCTCAATACTACCATAGACTTTTACCTGTTGGACCAGAGTACTTTTAGGGCTGCTTCCAACGATCCTTCCTGGTCGAGAGATAATCTCCGGTTAAAATTAAGATTTGAGTCGGAGCCAGAGTGGGTCAAAGGGTGTTCCATCACCCCCTCGCTTTGGAGGTAATCCCAGTATCTGGGGTCTAAACCTTGGCCTCCGGGGTCCATTCTATCAATTGGAGGGTATCTGGGCCTTTCTCTCAGGCTGGCTCGTTGCTTTAGGATACCAGGAGGGGGTCTCGGATACGTTTTCCTCAGAGGAATTGGCGGGGGGCCGGATTTTCGGCCCATTAAGCTAGGCATCCTTTTCCGACCCCTCGATTCCATAAATCCCTTTTTGGAAAACTGCCCCCTCGGAATTTTCGTCTGTGAGGAAAATACCCGGGGTATTTCTGGGCGGTTCATCCTTTCTCGACTCGAAATTCTCCGCCTAGGCAGGGGTCTATCTCCATCTCGGGCGAAGGGGTTTGTTATTTGAGTTGGGCTTCGAACCACGGTCGGTCTGAGAAAGGTCAAGGCCTCCTGCTTAGGCAGAAGTAGGGCACTGGTGGGTAGACTGTCATTTTTTCCTTTGGAAAGAGTCTCATTTCCCGCCACTGTCTCGCATTCGTATCGAGCTGGACAAAAAACGAAGATTAACAGCAATAGAAACATGTCTTCCAAATATGTTCTTTAAAATAGAGTTAAATTGCTACTGTCCATAGCTCATTAACGCACTAATTCTCCCCTACAATTGGTCACGATGAGATGTAGGTAGAGTAGTTGGGGAGAAGACAGTGCAACACTTGCTAACACGTCGAGGCCCACAACAAGACTGCCAATTGCCGTCTTTCTCGGTTTGATTCTGAGCAAGTATTTGCGAAGAAAATGGGAGCTACGATTTTATCATCTTGTATTATTATTATTTTTTATTGCTTTATTTTTTACTGGAGTGTTGAAGAATGAGGAAAAATGTACAATTTAATCATATTATTAGAATTTTAAATCCCTCTCACCAATGGTTGAGTCTATACGAGAAAGGGGCAAGAGGAAGAGCAGACAGTATGAAAATAACCCAAAGGAACAGAAAGAAACATTTGGGTCACTTTTAAGGGTCACGCAAGTTCTAAGGCTAAAAGTCATAAAACTAACAAATTGCATAGAACTTGAACAGTAAATACCTATGGTATCCATATTATTTGCCTATTATTGGCATATATTATTAGGATTTTAAATTTAGATAACTCTTTTTTATAGTGTTGTCTCTCCAAGGAATTCACCGGTGGTATGAATGAACATACCACCTCTTTTTCCTATAGAAAGCGCTGTTAAGTGTAGGTATGTTAATTCGGTGTATTTAGTTAAAAACAAGGTCAATAGATCTAAGTCGCGTGCTCTCAATTATTCTGACTTATGACCTTCAAAATTTTCAACAAGTGGGGCAATCCGACCCATAGTTAATTTTCTTTTAATAATTCCCTGACTAACCTTGGGAGGACCTTGGTAATTATATCATTCGAAAGAGAATGTAAAACAACATAAGGGTTTCAAATTTCGTTAGAACCGGCAGAATAGTTACGATGTTATTGCCAAATAATTCCCCGACTAACCTTGGGAGGACCTTATCAATTATATAATTCGAAAGCGAATGTAAAACAACATAAGGGTTTCAATTTTTCTCACAATCGGCCGAATAGTTACGATGTTATTACAAAAAGAACTCATTGAAAAGTAAAATGGTTGCCATTCAACCGACCGACCTACGGACCGACATAGTAACTTATAGAGTTGCTTCCACGCGGCTAAAAAGAGCTTTTCATTTTTATAGTTATGTTGTATTTATTATAAAATGATCATACAAATTATTACTATATGTTAGATCTTACTATTAGAGAAGAAGAAACGGTTGCCTGCTTTTGTCTTCTTTCGCTGACCAAAATCAGGCAAAATAAATGTGCCGGGTAAAGTTTGCTCCATACCCTGGTTGCGCCCAGAGGGAATTGCTGAAGACTAGTAAAGACGGTGAAATAATAGTACTTAGGTACTCAATTAAAAAAAAACTAGTTTGTATACAAATGCCCTAAATGTAGTATGTAGCGTTATTCGTCACTCGCATCGTGGACGAGATCGCCCAACCGGATAATGAAATGCACGTAAAGATCAGAAGGACAATAAACACTGAGCCCGAAAGCACCAGGAGCGATCTTAGTTGAGGGTGAAGGTCTCCGGATTATATTGTTTTTGAGTCCAATCAGGGATGTTGGAATCCTTGATGACCCCTAAAGGAAGGGGGTCGCTCGTCCCGCGTCAGGGGATGTGGATATGAATGCCCATCTATGGGACACTAGCACTCTATCGGAGGGTTCTGGGGGGAAAGAGTGGGTATGTTGTGCTTGTAGGCTGGAAGGGGAATGGTAGCGGTGTTCTGATTGGATATATGTTTGATAATGCGCATGGAGTTACTTAAACACTCGGCGATGATTAATCAGTGTATCTGTCCAATGGGCTGAAAGCTCATGAGGTGGCTGTGATTGAATCACTGCCTAGACGTCAGTAATCCAACGCCGTATCCACTCGGCTGGCGAGAGATTGTCTAAAAGTCGTTATGACAATCGTCTTGCCAGAAACGACACTTAAAAAAATACAATTATAGCTTGCACTGGCCAACGCAAACTCAATTGTCTAAGTTTTTTTTTATCTGATTTAGATCAATTTCGATGTTCTTAATTAAAAGATCTCTTACAAGTGAATGAAAAAGATTCGACCAGAAAGAAGATCTTGCAAAAGTAAGCCCCGATGTATTTTGCTACATCTGCGGCGAATACATCGTTGTTCCGAACGGGAATCCAGTCGCAACTTTTCACAATGTAACTCATCCTGATGAAATTTCCGGTACATGTCTTTGGGGAACTTCTTGACATTAATGATAAAGATTCCTCCAATGCTGAAGAAAATGAAGACGAAGAAGTGTTTTTTTACGATGTTGCTCCACATATTTTTCCCCAAAGTAGCTAAATGATCTAGTTGCGATCTCAGCGTATCAAAGTCCTCCTCCGAACTGTTGGCATTCAGATTGAAGGACAAAAACTCTCCTCTCTGACAGTACTCGCATCACCTTCGACCGCAACAGACATAAAGAGTACCTCCGTTTTTTATCGAGAGAATAATTATTACTTGGTGTACTGTACAGATATTGTTTAGATTCTGCACAAGCTTGGAGTGCCATATTGCCAACATGAAGATTGGAGACTATTCATTAACAGCAACAAGCGATCGCTAAAATGTGTTCTGCTGCACAACGGCAACAGTTTGCCTTTGTACCTCTCGATCACTCGACTACACTGAAGGAGAAGTATGAAGCGGTGAAGGACGTGCTGGAAAAAAATGAGTGGTTGATTTGTGCTGACCGGAAGATGGTGAACCTTTTGTTGGGAAAACAATCAGGGTTCTCCAAGTACCCGTGCTTCCTAGCCATATGGGATAGTAAGGGCCGAGCTTAGTATTACATAAGGAGTAGCTTGTACGGGAGGAATTTGTGCCTTGCAGAACAATGAAAGTCATAGACAACCTTCTGGTGGATAGATACAGGGTACTCTTCCCACCGCTGCAGATCAAGCTCGGATTGATCAAACAATTCACCAAAGTTCCGGACATGGATGGTGGCTGTTTTACTTACTTGTACCACACTTTTCAAGAAGTTGAAAACTGGCATCTTTGGCGCTCCTCAACTTCGTCAGCTCATCAGAGATCCTAAGTTTGAAAACTAAATGAAAGAAGTCGAACTGAAAGCGTGGAAGGCTTTTGTTCTGGTCGTGAAGAACCACCTTCTGGCCAACAAGAAAGCCAGGAACTACATAGAACTTGTCAACAATATGCTGACTGCTTTCAGAAACTTCGAATACAACATGAGCAACATATGGATCGGTTTCCTGAGAATCTGGGATCAATGAGCGACGAGCAGGGGGAGAGATTTCACCAGGACATGAAAGAGATGGAGATCAGGTATCAGGGACGTGGGATGTAGTCATGATGGTTGACTACTGTTGGACTCTGAAGAGAGACATCCCCCACCGCTGAGCATTCTAGCAATTCGAAGAAACGGAAGTTCATGGCTCTGAATTCTGACCAATGATGACCTAATATCCAATTTACATTTACTTACCTTTATCATTGCCAAGGATACAATGGACACTAATTAATTTTTGCAACATTTAATTAATAAATTGTGTTAGAAAACGATGTTTTTATCTTAAAAACCTATTTCAGATGATAAATATTAAAAAAATCAACCGAAAATGTCACAAAAATTATTCGATTTAGTTATAAGGTTGGATTTTTAAAAAATCGACTAAGCAAAAAAAACTTAATCTGATCGGAGGAAACGCGTCATTTTCGGATTCAGCGGTGCGAAAGTGTCCATATATATATTTAAAAAAACTTAGACGACTTACAAAGATTTTTGTACTTATTTTTTTTAACTAAAAAATACTATTTTTTATAGGTTGTTATGTAATTTAACTGAATAACTGTTACCACTTGCAGACCTTGTTACCAATACACACACTAAAAACAGAAAGGTTAGGTAAGATGGTTCACTGTAAAATCCGCATGGTGTTACTACATATTAGGACCATCGCTACAGTTTCAAGTCATTCGTGCCACTGCCGCGGAGGTGCTACTAGTGGCAGCGCTTTGACCACACAAATCGTACATGTCGGCGTGCAAAATCGGGTTTACCCGAAATATCTACACTTTGCTCTAAGACAATACTCGATAATTCAATATTGTTTATGTTCAAATGTGTCAATTGCGAAGAGCCACAACTTTCTTTCTCGAAGCAATGTGAACCGTTTCTCGTTCCTTGTGCGACGTGGGACATCCTATGATTCGAAAGTTAAAAAGGTACCCTCTGCTCATGCTCTTACAGGCCTATGAACATGGTCGCTTCCGCACCCATTCAGAACCCTACTTCAGATTCTAGCCCCTCCCCCCCCGGGTGCGCCCTTGGTAGAGCTGGCGTGTTTATGTGCTCACACCCAGCCTTGCTCCTTCACTGGCCCATTCCAAAACATCCGCAAACGCGCGGCTCCACGTGAACTCTGGGGGGTTCCAGGGCACCCATGCAGATGAGAGGACGGTCTTCAGCGACGAGACCCTGGAACTGCAACGGTAGGCGAGCTGCGCCCCCAAATGGGGAAGGGATGTAGCACCACACACGAAGTTAAAGAGGCCTCCTAGGCGACCCCAGAAGTCTGAAGGGTATGCAACCCGGGGAGCCCACTCGAGGGCGTAGACGAGACGCCCCCGCATCGAGAGGGTGAGACACGAAGATTTGGTGGCTAAGTTAATTTCCACGCCCAAGTGCATATGTCAGAGTCTGGCACGGTTCCAGGGTGCTTTTGCCCATGTTGACTTCCAGGCTGGTGGCGAGTAGGGCGTCCCGGAGACGGCGGAGAGCGCTGGGTTCCCCGAAGAAGAGCACACCATCGAGGTACGTATAGGCGGCGCACTGGAAGGTCTGTGCGAACTCCGACATCTTTGGGGCCATGCACATCTGCATGATGTAAGGGCTGCCGGAAAATCTCATCGGAAACCTCTTGAAGCGGTAGGACGTCCCCTCACATTTGACCCCGAGCCAATGACGGGCGTTCGGGTGGAGGGGGATGTAATAGAACCCATTCCTGAGATCGATTTTGATTGCGTGGCAGTTGCTGCCTGCCTCCCGGTGAACATTACCCAACGAGGGCAGGTGGAAGGAGGGCGACGTGTAGATCCCCGAGGGGGTGAGGGGGGATATGTCGTACACGATGCTATCCTCCTCACTATTCCGGGGGACCAGGAAGAAGAGATGAGCACACGTGATCTCTTTGGAGGGCTCGAGGACCTGAGAGCGGACGAGGGCAGCAATAGGCTTCTTCAGGCTGGCAGCTGTAGTCTCAAAATTTCGGTAGCCTCCGAGAAAAACTCTCACTTCCTTGCCAGCTGATGCTTTGGCGATGGTGGAGGGCAACGGGAGGCCGGTGCACACATGACCTGGAATGAAATCGCGGATGTGACCCACACATTCACCCCTGGGAGGGCGGGCCAGCGGGTCAAACACCAAAATCTGTTCGTCTTCTCCGGCCTCGTCCCCATTCGCGTCTTCCCGAGACTCGATCTGAGGGGCCGATGGCGCATCCTGAGGAGGAACCTCCGCCGGTCGAGGAGATTCAAGCACGGGAACGGGCGTGGGAGGGGAGCCATACTCGTCGATAGCCTCGATAGCCTCCCGCAGGCCGGGATCCTGGGCAAGGAGACGCTCTTGGTTGTCCTCCTCACCCCGCAGTGGTTCTATGATGTTTAGAGCCTCAACCGCGGCGGCAATTTCAGGGCCCCATGCCAACAGACGCTCCTGCTCCATCAGCTCGAAGCCCCCAAGGTCCTCCCAATCCCCGTCCGGAGTCGAAACCTGTGGAAGAGAACGGGGTGGGGGTGGGTGGGGAAGCGGGGGGGGGGAGCTAGCGCTTCGACCGAGGTCTCCTCTGGTGATCCGAACCACTCGCCCGAAGCCACGATACCGTGGTCGTCGCTCGCCCTGACCTCCTCGTCGATGCCGAAGTGGTCCTGCGGAGAAAAAATAGAAATACAAGGGGGGGGGGGAGGTCGAGACCGAACAAGTCCTCCCCCATAGCCTAGCGCTCATCTTTCGATTCACTCCTTCTTTCGCGCTCTAGAGCGTCTCCTTCTTCCCCTACCTCCGGCTCCTGGCTGTGGTGGACGGGAGGCATTGCAGACGTAGGCAGAAGAGTACTGCGACACGAGGGTGGTTCTGTTATAGATGACGGGGTCGATTTCAATGCCAGCCACCTGGGGGGACTGCAGCCGGGAGTCTTCCAAGGCGTAGCGCCAGTTATGAGCCCCTGGAGGTAGTATGGCCGGAGGTAGGTGTTTAGCTTAGCTTCCTCCTCTCGGAGGAGGTGCTCCCGGAGGCGGTGAAGGACCAGCAGCAGCTGAATCTCCTTCACGTCACGCGTCCGGAGGGTATTCCCGGGCGTTGTAATGCGGAGACGTAGGGCGGCCGCGACTAGCTCCCAATCGGGGGTCATTCGACCAGGGGCCGCCCGACGGGGAATATCCTGGGCCGGCTGGAAACATTGGGACGACGAGGGAATATCCTCGAGAGCTTCGAACAAGGAACGGGTCACAAAGGAACGGTCGGGCTAGGGGGAGCTGGCATGAGGGCGGGGATCACTGTTAGCGGTACGGACACGGGGGGCCACTTCGGATGTAGACATGGACTCAAGGGTTGACAACGAAGCTCAGGCATCGTGGGCTCTTGCGCGATGGCATACCGGGTCGGAGAAGCCGAGGGCGAACCGGGATTCGAACTCGCTCGCTCGGGATTTGACCCCATGACCTTTTTAGGGGGCATAAGATCGGTTATTCCTAGGAATTCCGACAAAAGGAACCTACACACAAAGGGGACATGGCGTAATTAAGGGATACTTACTTGTTTTGTGCACACATGTGCACCCTTTATTCACAAACATACAAGAAAATATTTACACAAAAGGGGTCTCATTTAAGGAGAACTTGATACCGCATGGCGATACGGTATCATGGAGACGATCCACACGATGGGGGCGAGGGGACGCCTCCCAATCTTTATATCTGAATTTTTGAGAGATCGTCGATTCCGCGTACGGGTGGGCAGAGCCCTCTCCGGCTTAATAGAGCAGGAAGATGGTGTCCCGAGGGGATGTATCCTTAGTGCCATACTCTTTGCCCTGAGCATCATCGGTATCACTTCGGTGCTAACGGAAAATGTTCTCGCTACCCTCTATGTGGACGATCTTTCGATCTCCTTTGGTGCGGCTCAGATGCCAACTCTAGAGTGTTAACTCCAACAGGCATTGAACCGCGTCTCTCGCAATGCAGAAGCGCACGGCATTAGATTATCTTCTGCTGGGTTAATGGACATATAAGGAATGCTGGAAATGAGGTCGCTTTAGAGTCCACGAGGACTGTGCGACCAGACCAGCGTTATTTCGCTCTTCCTAATCCTAACTACATGGCAGGAGTAAGGTCAGCCCTACGTGTTGTTTGGCAAAGAAGAAGGGAGATGCCAGACGAAAACTTAAATTTGCGTGCCATCGCCACCCGACTGTTCCCATGGACCTGCCTTTTAATGCCTCGGCGGCTTCAGATCGCTTTCTTTTGTCTTCGAATTGAGTACACTCACGAAACGCCGCGTCATTTGATGGAACGCTCACCTTTAGCTCACAGCGACGACAGTCCTTCACACTGTTCGGCACAATTTATTTAACTCTCGCAGTCTGAGGGATCTTCGCTCAAATTACTTGCTCCGGTACTGTGAGAGCAGGGTCGCTGCCCTTCGTCCATTCTACTCGGAACGGATTCGTGCACTCCTAACAGTGGACCATTGGACATTTTGGTTTACCAAATGCTCAAGTTATCCTCTCCCTCATTCTATCCCATATTCAACCATTCATATCTCCTACAACCCTCAACTCATACCCATTCCAAATTTCATCCACCACTTGTCCCACGACATTCCGAAAACTCTTTCTCAACTTCACTCAAATCATTCTTAAGCTCACATATTCATACTCAACTAATGCATCATGTCAATGTATAGCAATACCTCTGGGCATTCCTATAATAAAAACCTCCTGGGAAACTTAAATATATATATATATATATATATATATATATATATATATATATATATATATATATATATATATATATATATACATCAATTATTATGTAAAATTCATATTATGCAATCCTTTAACTTTGTCAATTTAATCTTTCAATTATTTTACTTTAACTTTGTCAATTTAATCTTTCAATTAATTTACTTCAACTTTTGTAAATTAAATCATTTTATGTACAACTTAATAATTAATTAATTCATTTATTTTACTTGTCAATTCATTTAACGTAATACTGTTCCAAACAACATCTCTTAAAATTTCACCCCTAAACAAACAAAAACACACTTCCAGCTCGACCAAATAGCACACTATTCTGCCCCAGTCGACTCGCAGCTTTCTTCGTATAAAGGTCGGTAATCATTCCTTCTACAATTAGTCATTTACCTCCAAACAAATCATACTTAGTTAATTCCACTTTCACATTCTTTTCAAACGACCATACGAGAGTAAGTCCTAATTATATTTACTTCTCATTTCAGCCCCTAATTCACAGTCCATCATAGTCAATATATTATTCATTATAATATTCACCATATTATTCCACCATATTAATTTCACATACTTCAATTCTCTTCGCATCTTGTTACTGTAAATCATATGTTGAAATATCTTACATTGTATACCTAATCTACTTATCTCATTGTACATTCGTTGATTCTATGAATATATTTATATTTGTGTAATTGTCTTTCTTAAAGCCCAGTTCATTATTTCAAATTTTATTTCGCTGTCGCCTTAGGCCTAAAAACTATCATCCGACAACTTGGATCAAACAAATTTATGGTTATGGTTTTCGAAACGCTATTTAGGCTGATTTATTAACAGAAAATAAATCACATGAATAACCATATACTATAAATGTTCACTCAAACGCACAGCTACACCCCTTTACAGCTACCACCTTGGACCACACGTGATTACATTCCATTCACTCCATCCCACACAAACTCTTCATTCACTTTTGTTTTTCTCACATCTGTCATCTTAGTTTTTAAGACACGCCTCCATCTTTCTCTACACCTCTCTGAGTGCGTTCTTGCGGATAACAGTTCAAAGACGCTGTTTTAAAAGCCAGATGCTTCCCCTCCAGGCTCAGTCGGTTTATAAAATACGCACCAGATGACTGTATTGGTATGCTTCCTACCCTACATACAATCATTATGCAGCCAACGATTTAAATAAATATCTTGGAGGAAGCCGTCCTGCTGCAAAAACTCAATCACATTACAGTCCTGTGGGCAGGAGTCTTTCTCAAGGACTCAGGAAAGGCTGTAGTGACCGCACCTGTTACAGTATTTGGAGAGGTCTCGCTCACGAAGCTGCGTTTCACGAAAGATTCCTATTGGAAGCGGCGAAAATGCTGGGTGATGTATCCACAGGAACAGTCGCAACGCCATGGCACATAGCTTTCTGTTCCAGGGTGCTATCTTCCATCTTTGCCATACAACTCGTAGGGCAGCCTTAATCCCTGTTATGTAGTATGTGTGGGGAAGAGAGAAACGTCGGTCGGGTCCGAGAGGTCGTTACATGTAGAAGGGCTCGGTAATGATATGCGAGTAGAAGATTTCGATCAACAGTCTTATCAAACAAGGCTGGAGATAAAGATTTGCGTGCCATTTCTTTGGAAATGGCACGCAAATCTTTACCATTGTAACGCACCTCCGCTGCTTTAATATTACTCCTGATATGAATAGACTAAGGATCATTCTTAGTTCTCATCTCTTCGCTTAGGAAGCTCCAAGCCGGTAAAGGAGGCAAGGCCAAATGGAAGGTGTCCTAAGGAGTGACTTTTGGGCCTCTTCGGGTATTGTTCGATCTTCTTTCTTGCCCCAGGCGAATGGGACCCTGGTTACGCAATCGGAAGAGCCCTAAGCAAAAGCGAAATTTCCCATTTGAGCTCCAGTACTTCCCCCCACGCAGACCTCGGGACCGGGACTTCCTCCGATGCATACTGGTGTACTTCGGCGCCCCAATACCTAACCATTTGTCACTGAAAGAAAGCGGCTGACTGATTGGAGATTCCTCCTATTTCGGTTGCTCCAAACAATGGCAGAAGCGAGCGTGGGCGAGCTGATGGATATACCTCATGTGCCTGCCCTGCTTGAAAGGAGAGTATCTCCTTACCCCCCACCTTCTCCATGGTCTCAGTTGAGAAGCGATAGACTGATTGGAGATTCATCCTGTTTCTATCGACCTCGCTTTGTCAAAAACGTCTAGACTGCGACTGATTGGAGATTTCTCCTGTGTCACCTTGGCCATGGTAGGGTGAAGACATTGTCGTGCCTGCTCTGATATGACTGGTGGAGGAGCAATGAGCGTTTCAGATAAGCCGCCAGACTTACGGATCCCGACGCGCCCAACTCAAGAGAGGATCATCCTGCAGCAGTGATTCCAGCTGATTTACATCTGGGCAGCTGGCTACGCCAGCTCAATGAACTTTGCCATAGTCCAGCAGTTAAGACAACAAGTGAATGCCGTGTTGTTGCAGAAGATCCAGAAAAAACTGGGACCGTACGATCCATAAACTGGATGTTGAGGACAACTCCAGGAGCTTCTGGAACGTCATCAGCAAGTTGAGAGGGCGACCAGCATAGAAGCCTGACTCTTCCATAGTACACCTTAATAAGTGTCCCAGAACCCCGCAAGAAGCCGAGCTTTATAGAGAAGTCTGGAGCGATAGGCCAGTTACTGTACCTATCCACACCAGCAAGTAGTTGCGACCGCTGCAGTGGAAGTAATCAGACACGAGCCTCTGGAATGTGTAGTCAGGTTGGGATGATAGTAAGGGCGGTGCGTTAGGCTATGGCGTGACCGTACAGTTGCAGGGTGAACACCGCGCCCGTGTTGCGGTAATATATGGTGTCATGACCAGCCAAAAGAATGAAAACTCCGCTCGCGAGCACATCTGCCACACTCCCTTGTGGGCTGTGTAAGCCCTGGAGGACTCGATCACGAAGAGACAACAGTATGACGATGCAGCCATTGTAGAGGACAACCCCATCAAAGCTGGTGAGGACCTCGCGAAAGTGGTAGAATTGTCGAAGGTCGGTGGGAAGGGCATTGCGGAGAACGGGAAAGCCACTGCGATTGCCTCGATCATCAACGACATTGTTGGGTCCCTGGTAGTGGCAAGACGAACATCATCCCGAGTAATTGATTTAATGAGCTCAGCTGAAATTGTAACTGTTCGGGTGTAAACGGGAGCAGAGTTGCGTTCATAAGTTCGTAGAGCAGCAAAGAATTCGTGCGGCAGCATTAGCGATGTGGCTCAGCTCGTTGGGTCAGTCACATTGGCGATGTCGTCTTGGAGGCGCAGTAGTATGGACTCATTTACAGGGTATCGGGAGACTGCGTCGGCTGCAGCATTGCGCACACCAGCTATGTATACCACACGGAAGAGATAACGCAATGTCTTCTCTTTGATGTTGCGAATGCGCGTTTGGGATAACGTTGAGCGACCTATCGCCAAATTTATTCCGGAGGGGTCTATGGTCCCAGTCACAATCAAGACAGAGCAGCCGAGAACGAAATGCAGTGCCTGTCGAGTGTATAGACGACTGCAATGACCTCCCCCTCCACTGGGGCATAACGGGATTCTGCCTTGACATGAAGTAGCTCACGACGAGAGCGATCTTCCAGCCTGTCTTGCAAAAGAATGGGCGTGAGGAGCAACATGAGCAGTGTTTCTGAAACAGCCAGAACCCCAGACCTGCCCTTCTCCAATCAGAGGCAAGATAAGTTGGCCTGGACTTGTCGAAAATCCTCACACCGTTGTGGATCTCGTTGTTGATGGCAGATTTCGACTCCCCGAAGAGGCAATCCATTTCATCCGTCCATGTGAAGGGTGTCCCGGGCTTGAGGAGGTTGCGAAATGGGAGCATCTGCCCAACCGAGGCAAAGGCGTAGGTAACCTGATTGATTAGGCCGAGCCAGCTGCGGACATCGGTGGATTTTATTTTTTTAAGGGGCTATCTGGCGACTGCCCACTTGGGCATAATTCACCGCAAACAAACAGCCTAGTTATAGACTACTTTAAAATAAAAATTTGAAAACAAAACAACGATAAAAAGGAAAGATGACAATTAGGAAGCAAGATCCGGCGTCGGGGGAGGTCCCCCTCCCCCCCGACGTAGGAGCGTGCGACCTACAAATAAAACAATAACAAAAAAACAACAAAACCTATTAAATAAAAGGGAGAAGGCCGGCCTTTCCCAAAATGTCTATCAGTCCACCAGTCAAGGTGCACGCACTCGTCCCGAGTACAAGGGACAGGCGGTAGCGACCCCGCCCATCCCCGTACCGGGACAGGTAACGTGCGCGAAGATCCCCCAGACTGGGACAATCGACAAGAATGTGCCGAACAGTCTGGGGGACGACGCAGTCGTCACAATAGGGCGCAGGCGAGCGCTCCATCAAATAGCGATGCGTCACACGTGTGTCCGATTCGGAGACGACAGAAAGCGACCTGAAGCCGTCGCGGCATTGGGGGATAGGTACATGGGAACAGTCGCGGCGCAATGGCACGCAACTTTAAGTTCCCTTCGACCGTCTCCCGGGAGACCGGTGGAGTAGGAAGTTTCGGATGGCTTTGAGGTGATCTCGAACCCAGCAAACTCGACGGTAGTGTCGGCGAATGAGAACTTGTAGGGGTTCAGGGTGATGCCGTTGCAGCCGCAAATGTCGAGCCACTCGACTGTCTGTAAAAATGCCTCACCGATCGAATTGGACAAAATGAGGGTGTCGTTCACACACATGGTCTTCCGTGGTATTTCGGCGGCGATTTCATCAAATCGGCGTAGCAGTCCCTTGATGCGATGTATCCCTGCAGGGCAACGCGGTACTGATAACGACCCAACTTTGTGATGAAGGACGTGAGATGGGGGTCCTGCTCCGCTAGAGCGATGCTATTGTAACCGTTCCATGTATCGAAGACAGTCTTGCGGGTGCTTAGTGGGACCGCGCGTGCTTGATGGAAGGTCGATTGGGTGTAGTGTATCTCGCGGGTGGCGTGGCGGTTGAGTAGCTGGAGATTGACGGTACGTCTGTGTCTGCCGGATTTTTTGGCGCACACTGCCATTCTATGGCTCGGGTGACGGGTGTGCCAACAGAGATTGGTTCGATGACGTCAAGACGAACTACCAACGTATGGGCACGGGAATAGGCACGTTGTCTGAGGCACATCGAGGATGCCGGACATGTGTTTAAAGTGCTAAACTTGTAGTACTCAACCAGCCACCTCTGCAGTGTCTCGCGGTTTTCCTCTGTGGCGAGTCTGTTAGTGAGGTGGGAGGCCTTGGTGTTACCTGATGTTGGGGACAACCACATGGTTCAGCCGTTAGCGGTGGATTCAAATCTGGTGATGCCGGATCCATGTTTCTCACCGATGGTGGGAAACATCCTGTGAATTATTCCTATGGCGATGCAGGCTCGTTTCGAGAGGAAGAATATATCAGATGATTCTGTGAAGTACAAAATTGACCGTTCATGGGGTAGACCAGAGGGGGAGGTTCCGGAGAGTAGCAAGACGAGGGAAACGGCGATGTCGATATCACGGTTACTGGCTTTAGTCATTCTCATAGTGACAGTGATGAGGTGACGCCTTTCCAGGCACAGCTTGCGGAGAAATTTCGCTCCAGCTAGACAGGACTGACATCCAGTGTCAGCTGATAGATTACAGCGAAACTAAGCGACATCGGATGTGGCAAACTTTCGGATGGACTCCTTCAGGGTGGCTTTCATGCGCTCTAGATACTGGTTGTTCGGATCAAGGTTAAATGGCAGGTCCGTACCATAAATAAAAGGCAAAAAACGAGAGTATTTGGGGGCAAAACGCCTACCATTAAAAAACCAACCTTGGTGTGGCAAAGAAAAAAGACGAGCGCAACATGAATTATTGTATTTATTTATAACTACACATTATTAAGTGTTACATGTTTTGGAAACGTGAATAGTACAAAATGCCTCCTCCCCTGTACATTACAATATTAAAAACATTTATATTATTAATTTACAGTACTGTAATGGTAACAAAGATTTAATTTATAAGGACAGGTCATATTACTAAGAATTTGCTAGCAAACTTTAGTTATACTGACCTTAAAGATTCATTTTTCCTTCCCTAATCAAATTGGTTATCCATCAAGGATAATTCAAGGGTGTGTTATGGTAGAATTTTGCCTAAAAGATTGTTGAATAAAGTAAACTAATGATATTAAAAAAATACTAACATGTAATATATATTTTTGGTTTTTAGATCATTACAGAAAGATAGGAGTACATATAAAATAAAAAAAAAGATGTCACTGCATTCATTTTTTAATTTCTCATCCCAATATAAGAGATGCCAATTCTTTTTTAGTTTCGATACTGGTAAAAACTTTTTCTACATCAAAGTAACCAGACGAAATACCCCAAAAAATTTACATGCGGTATTATCGGAATGTTTCTTCTATTGACATACAGAGACTGTATAGTTTCTTCAAGGTATTTCAGCAAATAAGAATTTTTTTTTATAGAAATCCAATTAATCAAAAAGTTTGAAAGTGTATAAGAACTAAAGATACACCAGCACTTTGAGTAACGGAAGTAGTCCATAAAAGTATTTATTTCTATACCTATAGAATGAATGATGTTAGTAAAGCTATAAAAACGAAGTTAATCATTAATAAATTACAGATCGATGGCACAGGTTCTATAGTCATAAAATCCTTAATGAACAGTCATTTTTTCTTAATCCTCTAGTTTGCGATACAACTAGATTTTAGGTAATCGTCTCATTTTTCTAGTGTTCTTTCCTAAAGTAGGAAAAACAAGATTGCTACACGTCATACCGCCTTTACCTTCATTGGTTGTGAATTTTCCAATCCAAAAATTAGTGATTGTTGAACTGTGCTTCCAAAAAATGCCTTGCTTTCTTTCTTGGTCGAATTTGCGACTGAGATTTCGAGGAAGTTTCCTCGAATGAAAGAATTTTTATGGGAGGTTGAAAATGCTGCCGCAGGAATCTAGCAATATTTTTCCCCGCAACTGCTTTAATATTTCTTTAACTGAGCAAGTGATGGGCGAGAGAACTTGAAAGAAATGTTTTTAATGAGCAATGAGAGGTCAATGATACGATCACCAATGACCTTACACCAATTCGTGAATGGAGAAAGATCTTTACTATTACAAAATTACCCATCCGTTTAAATGGTATTTTTTGTTGTACAACCCCCCTCCCTCCAGATTTTGGCGCGTGGGTCGGAAGAAAAGGAGGGGGTGGGGGCCGCATTGCTCCGGTTTTATTTTCCTTCCCCGCGACAATCTACCCCTGGGTATAATTATTAAAACCAGCTTTTTATAAAAAATAGTACAGATATCTATTACCTACTTTTACAAAAAATAGTGTGCATTTAACGTTTCAAATGCCTTTTTAAAACATCTCTATAATTACAGATTATGTATACAAAGTTTGAGAAAACATTTAATGTCAAAGGAAACCTTTAAAAATGGATGCGTAATTATGTTAAAAAAAATAAGGAAATTTAAAACCAGAAATTTCGCAAGACGTTCATAAGTAAATGAAAAAAAACAACAAAATATTAAAAGGTAAAAATGTATTCTTTAAATTGCCGAAAAATTTAATGACGAATTTATAAATTGACGAAAACCTGAGGATAATTAACTCAATAAATACAGGTCATTTTGTCCTATTACTAAATTAATCTACTAATTTATTTACAAGTTCTTTTTAAATATTAAAATTAGTATATTTCTATATAAAGCGATCCCAGAAAGCTAATTATTAATTTTTTCGCAAATGATCAAAATGTTACAATAAAATAGACTTAGTTCGGGCTAAAATAGTTATGACGAAATGGGACGACACTCTTCCAACGGTGACATTTTTTATATGCGGAAAATTAAGCTTCGCCATTAATTGAAAAACAAAGGGAAATTGAATTACACGGAGCAAATGCAAGTGATTAAAAGGTCCAACTCGCTCTTACAACAAGAAAAAGACAAAAAATACGAAGAAAGGAAATATTTTAAGGCATTATTTGCACCCCTAAAGCTAGAAATGTAAAGTCCGTTTGTGCTTAGAAAGAGGAAAAGTACGAACAACATTTCCGATAGAAAAACGGAAAAGAATAGAGAGATTCGAATGTGGAAAAAGACCCAGAAAAAATAACGAATACTTGTAAAAAAACAAAAACAAGAATGGAATGGTGGTTTGGGAAATAGAGGTAAGTGAAAGGAGGGTCGGAAATAAAAGCAGGAATCGACAAACGAGAAAGCAAAAGCTGCTACAAAACGAGAACAAATCAGTTCTCCTTAAAAAAAAAAAAAATCTTGTTAGCGAAGTACAAATTGCAGTTGATTTAGGCGAATATTTCTTTATCATTAGGGGAGTAAGAGGAAGTGAGGGGAACTCTCTTGGGTTCATCCAGAGGGTAGGACCCCTCGTCTCTCTTCCGCATCCGGTACACGATGAACATAACGAGAAGAATTGCGAAAAGCAATCCTGTCACAGCACCGCCGATGAAAGCTGAAATAAAGAGAGGGACTCAGAACCCGGAGAAATAATTGCATTTTAACCCCGCGCTCATTGAGGTTTATGAAGTGGGGTCAAACCTACTCCGTCTCCAGGACTCGGGGGGAGGGGGAACCTGTGCGTGCATGGGAAATGGCAGATTTGAAGTCAGGTGGCGGTACGAGTTTGCACTCCTAGTACGCTAGAGGTACAAGGGCACCGAAGGCACAACTAAGCACCCATTTAGCTACGAAACTACATTGATTGAGAAAATTTGCCTTGGCACTCTTGCGTACCCGAAGCTAAGCAAGCACAAAATTTGTCAAATGAATTAACAGGTGTTCAAAAATTCTCTTAAGGACCCCAGCCCCTTATCTGTCAGGGGCAATTTATGCATGGGATAGACTTCTAGAAAACTATGCAAAGGTCAAATAACCATTGTAAAGTTGCGTTACAAAACGGATTTCTTGAAATTAATACGAACATTTGGTATGAGGCTGTTTTTTAATGTTTATTTTATGCCTAAAATACAACTAGGGGGGGATTTTTCAGGGATTAAAATTTTGGGCGTAAAATTTACAGGAAAACACAGCTGTACCCCCTCCATTTCCCCCCCTTATAGCACAAACCAACAATAACATAGTAATGGCAATCAATCGGCATTGTCCCTAGGCTAAATTAAAACAAAAAAAAAGTCAAAACACTACAAAAAAGAACCCCAAAATACCCGAATAAAAGCATGCCCCGGCGTCGGAAGAATGCCTAAATTGCTCAGGCGCCGGAGAATACATACGAGTACATACAATACCATAAGAGTTAAAAAAAATGGGGGGGGGGGGCCATCATCCTTCAAAAAGTTAATTAATCCACAATCGGGAGCACATGGGACACTAAACGAGAATGCGGCGGAAGGTCTGAGGGATTACGCAGTCGTCGCAGTATGGTACAAGGAGGGGGCGGTCTATCAAATGGCGGTGTGCTCCGCCTGTTCCCAATTCGAAGACAACAGAAAATGACCTGAAGCCGCCGTAGCATTGGGAGGTACGTCGACGGGAACATTTACAGCGCGATGGCGTGCAGCTCTAGGTTTCCTTCGGCCGTCTCCCTTTTTCTTTGCCAAGCAACCTGGAGAGCAGACCCGATTCATGCCATGCAGTCAGGGTGTGGGGGAAGGGGTATGGCAGCGAAACGATGGACTGGTCACCCAGTCTTCGAGATTTATGTACCCTCGAAATCTGCCGCAGATATAATGAAAGCCTGTACAAATGCAGAATGCACAGAGCAAGTGCCATCTCCCCAGCCTCGACAAGAGGGCCCCATGTCGCCAAACGGCAAAAATGGTATTTTGGATCGAGTCCACCTTCCTCAATTCGTATTCGGCTGCGGATGCGTAAAACTCGCATCCGTTGTATAGCTTTGAACAAACAAGGAATCAGTAAAAATTTAGGTGGGTAGGTCTATTAGTAGCCCAAGTGCTAAACATCACGGAGCGAAGAATATCCATGGCGCGGGTACAAGAGCCCCTAAGGCTGCGAATATGAGCTCCTAGGTAAGGCGTCGGTCAAATATAAGACCAAAGAAACTGTGCAACTCAACCACATCCAGGCGAGCCCCATTTAGGAACAAGTCCGGGTCGATGTGGAGGCTTTGGATGGCGGCAGTGCACTACCTTAGTGTTGGCTAAAGAAAACAGAAACCCGCGCGCTTCGGCATATGAGAAATGGGGTTCAATGTCTGTTGGAGTGGACGCTCCAGTTGGCATCTGGACCGCACCAAAAGGAATGGAAAGGTCATCCACGTAGAGCACAGCGAGAACATCTTCCGCCACCACCGAGGTCATGCCGTTGAGGCTCATGGGAAAGAGTGACATTGAGGACACTTCCCTGCAGGACGCTCTATTCCTGCCCCCGCACCCGTAATTAACGATATCCTAAGAATCCATATGGAGATTGGGTGTCTCCTTCGCCTTTATGGTGTAGATGGTATCCATGATACCGTATCACCATGCAGTGTCATAGGCCTTCTTCAGATTGAAAATACTGTGGCGAAATGCTGTCTATGAAAAGCAGTATTTTTCAGCCGGGGCAGAGCATCCATGTGGAGTGGAACTTGCGGAAGCAGCAGAAGACAGGTGGACACCCGGTGTCCAAGAAAAAAGACTAATCTTATATTTAACAATTTCTCCATTAACTTGAATACGCAGGAAGAGGATAAATTGGGCGGAAACCGGTCAGGGTAGAGTGATCTCTTGTGAGTCTAACTACTAGGTGGAAGAGCGCGGCCGCTTCGAAGGGAGAAGCCCGTTGACTCGCCAGCTTTACCAAGGGAATGTCAGGGAGGATTAAAACCACAGGGTTCTTATTGAGCCAGGATGTTAGTGCTCGTGAGCAGAGGGCGGGTTTTTTTTTAACCTGAGACGCGTAGGAATTCCCAAGTCGCGTAGGGTCGAATTTTTAGTGCCTCTCGAAGAGATATTCTGTCCGACCCCTGAACCTCTTTCTCTAGGAAATGCAGGCTATATGCTTTGAGGACGCAGAGTGTGGCTCTTGTCAATTCAAACTTTTGACAGTACATGATAAAGACAGTACATGGTCTTTGGGCAAATAGCACATTTTTTTTTTTTATTTAAGGGGCTCTCTGGCGACTGCCGACATAGGCATGAGTCGCCGTAAACAAACAGCCTAGTTCTAGGCTACTTTAAAAAATTGAACAGGAAACAACAATAAAAAGAAATAACAATAACAAAGCAATAGCAAAAACAACAAAAACAACAACAATTAAACCTGGTTAAATGAAAGGGAGAAGGCCGGCCTCCCCCCAAAAGTCAACAAGTCCACCAGTCAAAGTGCACGCACTCGTCCCGAGTACAAGGGACAGGCGGTAGCGACCCCGCCCATCCCGGTACTGGAACAGGTGTCATGCGCAAAGATCACCCAGACTGGGACATTCGACAAGAATGTGCCGAACAGTCTGGGGGACAACGCAGTCGTCACAATAGGGCGCAGGCGAGCGCTCCATCAAATAGCGATGCGTCACACGAGTGTGCCCGATTCGGAGACGACAGAAAGCAACCTGAAGCCGCCGCGGCATTGGGGGATAGGTCCATTAGAACAGTCGCGGCGCAATGGCACGCAACTTTAAGTTCCCTTCAACCGTCTCCCATCTTCTTTGCCAAGCAGTCCGAAGAGCTGCCCGTATTCCTGCCATGTAGTCAGTGTGAGGAAGAGCGAAACGCTGGTTCGGTCGCAGAGTCCTCGCGGACTCTTTGGCGCCCTCATTCCCCGCAATTCCTACATGTCCAGGAACCCAGCAGAAGATAATCTCGGCATCTGCCCGGCTCGCCAAAACCGTGGCGTCACGGATTTCGCGAACCAGGGGATGCGGAGATTCCAATGCCCCGAGAGCACTCAGGGCGCTTTGTGAGTGGCTATAGATCACAATCCGGTCTCCGAACCGGGCACGTCGCGTAATCTCCCGTACCGAGTGGTGTATTGCCACCAGCTCGGCCGTGAAGACAGACGCAGCACCTGGTAGAGGCCCGCTGACTTCAAACAGAGGGGATACGGCGTGGAAGCCGACCCCCTCTTGGGACTTGGAGCCATCCGTATACACTGGCATGGTACCAGCGTGACACGATGTGTGCTCCAAAAAGGTCGAACGCAATACTCCCGGCGCAGTACATGCTTTGGAAGCAGAGGCGTAGCGACAATTAACCAAATGTGGTACCCTCCAGGAGGGGTCCTGGGCAGAACCAAGGGCGCCACCGGCCCGAGAGCTATATCTACCTCTCGAATGAGTTTCCTGGCCCTAAATCCAAAGGGCTTAGGGTATGACTGGCGTCTCTCGGCGGCATAGGCACCATCGAGATCAGCTGCGGATGCAGTGAGAGCTGTTGGCGACTGAGGAAGGCACCGGGCTCGCGCGTACAGGCGCGTGATGCACTGCACGCGGCCCAGAGCGAGTGGCATCTCCCCAGCATCGACCAACAGGCTCTCAAAGGGAAAAGGGCGGAAGGCACCGGTCGCAACGCGAAGGCCGGTGTGGTGGATCGAATCCACCTTCCGCAATAAACGCTCGGCTGCGGATGCATAAAACTCGCATCCGTAGTCGAGCTTCGAGCGAAAAAATGATCGATAAAAAAGTAAGGCAGTAGCCCTATCAGCGCCCCAAGCGCTGAACGTCACGGAACGGAGAATGTCCATGGCGCGGGTACAAGAGACCCTAACGCTGCGAATATGAGCCTCCCAGGTGAGGCGTCGGTCGAATACAAGACCAAGAAAACTTTGCGACTCAACCACATCCAGGCGCACCCCATTAAGAAACAAATCTGGGTCAGGGTGAAGCCGTGGATGGCGGCAGAAGTGCACCACCTTAGTCTTGGCCAAAGAAAACCGAAACCTGTGCGCTTCGGCATAGCGAGAGACGCGGTTTAATGCCTGTTGGAGTCGACGCTCCAGAGTTGGCATCTGGGCCGCGCCAAAAGAGATCGAAAGGTCGTCCACGTAGAGCGTAGCGAGAACATCTTCCGGCAGCACCGAGGTGATGCCGTTGATGCTCAGGGCAAAGAGTGTGACACTGAGGACACTTCCCTGCGGGACACCCTCTTCCTGCTCATTTGGGCCGGAGAGGGCTCCCCCACCCGTACGCGGAATCGACGATCTCACAAAAATTCAGATATAAACATTGGGAGGCGTCCCCTCGCCCCCATCGTGTGGAGAGTCTCCATGATACCGTATCGCCAGCAGTATCATAGGCCTTCTCCAGATCAAAAAACACCGTGGCGTAGTGCTGTCTACGAAGGAAAGCCTCGCAGAAGGCATTTTCCAGTCGGAGCAGAGCATCCGACGTGGAGTAGAACTTACGGAAGCCGCACTGTGCAGAAGACAGATGGCCTCCGCTGTCCAGGAAATAGGCTAATCTAACATTTACCAATTTCTCCATCAATTTGCACACGCAAGAGGTTAGAGAGATTGGGCGGAAACCGGTCGGAGTAGAGTGATCTCTCCCCGGCTTGTGAAAGGCGAGCACAGTAGCGATTCGCCAGGAGTCTGGGAGAAGACCTTCCACCCAAATCCTGTTGAACAAATCTAACAGAAAGGCCATGCCTCGCTCACCCAGTGTCGAAGCATGGCGTACGGGACATCGTCTGGACCATGGGCGGTGTCCGCGCACGAAGCGAGAGCGGAACGCAACTCACTCACTCACAGTAAACTTGTCGTTGAAGAACCTCTCCGCCTCTGAAGGTAAGGTCCAGCCGGCGGCCTTCCGCGACATCACGACGTGCATTGAATGCTGACGGAGCAGCATCACGGCTAGATAATCCGGAAAAAGCGGTCGCTAAGGATTCCGCCACGGACGCGGGGTCCGAGATTGCAGTCCCATTCTCCTGGAGAACGGAAGGGGGGGCCTGCGAGAACTTGCCCCGAATCCTTTTGACTCGCTTCCACACCTCAGCTAAAGGGGTCTTCCCGTTAAGTGAAGACACGTATGCCCGCCAAGAAGAGCGGCGGGCGTGCTTCCAAATATACCGGAACCTAGCCCTAGCCCGACGAAATTCAGCGACAGTGAAATCGTTCGGGCGGCGCTTATAGCGCATGTGGCATAACGCTTCTGTTTGAGGGCCATCTCACACTCGGCCGATCACCATAGGAGTGGTCGGCGTGCAAAACGGCCAGACGTCCTAGGAATAGTAGTCAGGCCCACGGCGATGAGGTTGCAGGAGAAGAACTCAACGGCCTCATCTACCGACCTAAACTCCTCGACTGAGATAGAGAATTCAGTCATTTCCTGAAATGCAGGCCACCGCGCCCGCGCCAAGCACCACCGAGGTGGTCTCTCAGGCGGCAGTTGCCCTGAAAATGATATTTGAATGGGAAAGTGATCACTACCATGGAGGTCATCGACCACCCACCAATCAAAATCAGGCTGTGCATCCGAAGAGCACAAAGATAGGTCAAGGCAAGAAAATGAAGCGGTTCTCGGACAGTGATGCGTAAACTCATCCACGTTTAGGACACCCATCTCAAGCTCTTCGATCAGATCGGCAAGGACTTGTCCCCTGGGATTTATGGAGTAATCTCCCCAGAGAGGATGCCTGCCGTTCAGATCTCCAAGCAAGAGATAGGGCCTCGGCAACCGTGCCACGACGCGGCGGAAGTCCCCCGCGTCGAAGTCAGCTGACGGTGGAATGTACGCAGAAATCAGAGTATACCTCCTATCCAGGTGCAGCTGCACAGCCACTTCCTGGAAGGAGGTATCTAAAAAGAAAGGAAGAACGGAGACATCATGCCGGGTGTAAACCGCGCATCCCCCAGCCCGGCCATCCCGCGGTGGTGGGGTCACAAGACCCTTATACCCCGGAAGGGCGGGCAGGGGGCACGAGCCTAGCATGGTCTCCTGCAAAAAGATAGCTCCCAGTTGGCCCGGAGTCCACGGCAATTCCATTGAAGGAATATGCCTTCCAGGCCTAGCTCGGAGGAGACGCAGGGGCCCTCCTCGAACTGAAGACCCTCACGGAAATGGCCTTACGCTTCCCGGGGAGAGAAGCCCGGGCGCTGTTGGCCGGACAAAGCGCTGTCGCCTTCGAGGACTTATTGGGGGAGGTTGGGCTCGCCATGCGAGTCTTTTCCTCCCTCCGCCTCGAAACCATAGGCGGGCGTTGCAGCTTCGGAGGCGGGGGGCCCTCTTTTCTAGGAACCACCGTCTCCGAGCCACTCGCTCCACCTCAGGGCGTGGGCGAAGGAGCCGAAGCTCCTTTGTTGCTGTCCTCCTTTCGGGGAACAGCTTTAGGAACCCCGGAAGATGGCCTAGCGACCATCTTCAGGGGTGTTGCCTCCTGTGAGTCTAACGACTCGGTGGAGGCACGTGGCCGTTTCGCCTTACGGGAAACGGTCACGCTGGGGGAAGAGGGGGGAGCCCTGGTTTTAGCCGGGGAAGGGTATGAACCCTTTTTGCCGCCAGCTTTACCAGGGGAGCGCCCGGGTTGGGTAGAGCCCGCAGAAGGGCTCCGAATGGGCGTGGAAACAACCGTGCTCGTTGGCCTGGATGGGCCAGGAGCAGAGGGTGCCTTTCTAACTATTGAGGCATATGACGTCCCAGGCAGAGCCGGGCGCGCCAGGACCAAGTCCTTTGTCTCGCGGAATGAGAGTCGATCCTGGGCCTGAACGGCCACGATTTCCTTCTCAATGAGATATGCACCACATTGCTTCGAAGAAGCAGGGTGCGGCTCTCCGCAATTGACACACTTGGCCACACACGATTTGGACTTATCGTGTGCGGCCTTGGAGCAATTTACACAGACTCCGGGTGACCCCGACTTTGCACGTCTACATGAGCGATTCGTATGGCAGAAGCGGTGACACTAATAGCACCGCCGCGGCAGTGGCACGAATGCCTTCCCGCGGTAGCGGTACCAACCGGCACGCACCGACTCAGGGAGCTTGTCACAGTCGAACGTGACGAAGAGTGTAGGGGTGGGTCTCGAGGCCCCTCCCTGTTTTCTCATCATACGTTCGACCTTGACCGCCCCATGGTCGGCCAGCTCTAGGGTGATGTCCTCAATGGATAGTCAACGAGTTCCCTCGCATAAACTACTCCTTTCACAAAGTTCATGGTAGAGTGCGGCGTCACACTCACCGGGGTGCCATGAAGTGTCCGAAGAGCACTTATCTTGGCCGCCTCGGCGGGATTCGCCGCATTCGCCAAAAGGCTCACGTCCGAGAAACGGGTTACCTTCGGCTCTCTACCAATTGCACTAGCTAATCCTCTCCTCTGATGGATCATGTTGCCCTTGGACAACATGGTGCCATCAGTGGAGCGAATAAAGAGAAAGCGTTTGAAGCCAGCGGGCTCGAAAACGCCAGCTAATCTCTGAATGAGGGGCCCTGATGTCATCGAGGCTCCGCCCTGTGCACTTTTGGTCTTTGTCATGGTCAGGAGCTCCGTACCCGGGGGGGCAGAGGGCCGGATGTGCCGATCTTGGCTTGGTCGCTTGCCAAAGTGGCAGCAGACCCATCCGTCCCCGTAGCCCCCGCGGATGGAGAGGAGCCCCGAGTCTTCTTCGTCTTTTTGGTCTTTTTCGTCCTTTTCTTTTTTGAAGATGAGGGCGGGGAATGAACCCGCTTCTTACCCCCGCCGGTAGAAGCCCCCAGGCCAGATGGACCGGCCTCAGCCAGGTCCTTCTCCGAAATGGAGAAGGTCCTGGTGGTCGCAGGGGCATCATCCGGAGGAGATCCCTCCCCTCCTTGTACTGCCTGAGAATCCCCAGCCATTTGAGGAGGACCTTGCATAGGGGCGGATTCGGGTTCGGTGCTTGGCGCCGAGCCCGGATTCCCTCCCATGGAAGGCCCTACCGTCTGAGGCTGGTTTTCCTCAAGGACCATGTCTATCACAGGAGGGGCCTCCAGTTGGCCATCTCCTCCCAGGACATCGCAGGTCCCCTTGGCAGCGTCATAAGTCTTTTGTGGGGAGGCACAGGCCTTGACCCCGGCAAGGTTTAATATTCTTGCCAGCAGGTCTTTTGAGGGAAGCCACCGAAAGGGCCTGGCTTCCCTCTCCCCCCTTAAGGGGGTTTGCCCTACCGAGCCTCTTGCACGAGGGGCGGTCGGCAATGGGCTGCCTGCTGGCTTTCTTGGCAGTCCCCTTAGAAAGCAAAGGAGGGACTGCCGCTGGAGATAGGGAGGTGCCCGAAAGCACCTCCAGAGAAGGGGGTTAAGGGGAGTCCCCTGCACCCGTAGGCGTAGGAGAGGAGTAAGCCTCCTCTCCGGTTAAAGAGGTATGGAGGGTCCCCTGCGCAAGCACAGGGGGATGGGGAACCTTCATCTTTTCTGTGGAGCTGCACGAGGGCGGCTCCGTTGTTTTAGGGGGAATTAAGGGGAGATGTTTTTTTTTGCATCATTGGGCATGGTGACCCTCTTTGTTTTACGGGACGCAATCGCTCACCACCTCTTGCAGTAGCCCGCACTGCAGGAGTGCTTACAGGCCCGGCAGAGCCAGGCGCCGCCATTTGGGACCACCCCTCCCGCCTGGTGGCATGGCGGCTCCACCTTGAACACGGCGTAAAAAAGATAGATTTTGAAAACGAGAGGAAAAGGGATGTGAGGAAGGTATGGGTGGGGATGAAGCAGGTTGTTAAAAGCCAACCACCCCAGACCGGAGCTCAGGGGTTAGGGGACATTGTCCCCTCCCCCCTCAGCCCCGATTCGGGACGATTGGCTGAGAAGGAGGTCAGCTTCTACCCTGTGAAATTAGAGGCTGACCAGAGAAAGTTGTGGGAGAGGTTGTATGAAAAGCGACGAGGTAGGAGAGAAATACAGGCTATCTGAAGGAAGGAAGAGAGGCTAAGCTGGGGCCGGACGGAGCGCTGGATCCCGTCAGCACGGCGGCCAGGATGGCAAATCGCCGCGCCCCTTACGGGGGGCAAATGGCACAGATTTCGGGTAAACCAAACTTTGTCCTATGCATGAACGATTTGTGTGGCTGAAGCGATGGTAGTAGTATCAACGTGGCAATGGCACAAATGCCTTGGCACGGTAGCGATAGCAATTCAGCCGAATGGGGGACAGGCCACCACACACTAGGATAAGGCGAAAGTTAAAAACTATATTTATTCTTCTGGGATCAAACCCAGGGCAAAGAACATGGAGTCCAGCAGAAAAGCATTGGTGCTATACCCTTGGTGGACATGTGGGATCGTGGTGGGGCACATTTGAAAGGAAGAAAAAGGAAACTGGGAAAACTCACTTCAAAGATTTAGTGGTGGAGGTGTGGATGCTGTATAGAGATAGCGGGGAGAAAGTGCAACTATAATCAGAACCCTGTCAGGCTCCTGCCCCGTTAAATTCAGCCGACCAGACTGGATTCTCCCAAAGATCCCCCTCCCCTTGCATTAAGGTTTTATCTTCTAAGGTGTGCAAGTTGTTATACGTGTGAATATGTATTGAACTGTGGATGGTCAATGGCTGTATCAAGATAGCAGGGTTGGTCGGCGGAGGTGCAAATTTAGCGATGATTATTGCATCAGGTTTTGCAAAGGTCACCTGGGTGTGACGTTTCTTCAGGGCGGAGTGATGTTTGGGAAATGGTATGGATACACGATTAGATGACCTTCCACTATGCAGATTATATCCCATGTCATCGGAGGCTGCTTTCTCAGTGGTGGGGTTCCTTGGAGTATCTCGGGATTTCTGCGCATGTTTCACGGACGATGGTATGGATCCGACATGTTGTGGCAAGCGTGTCTCGGGTTTCGTGAACTGCGCTCCGCTCATGTCGAGTTGATGTATTTTGGGCACAGTAGTCTGTCCTAGGCGATGACTTTACATGGGAAAAATAGACCCCATCAAAGTAAATGTGACCAAAATACGATCCAGCTTCGAACGTTCTACATTACCAAACTTAGAGTCAAAATTAACCAAACCCAAAATAACCAACATCTACTTCCCATCCGCCTCCTTGCCAAACCAAGCGCCACTCTCACCCCTACCAACCTCTTCTCAAAAATACAAGCACCCACACAAATCTCCTCACCAGAGACAAAATTCCAATCAAAGAATGAAACTTGCTCATGACCCGCTGCTCCCGGATTAGACAACTAACTAACAATGAGGAAACAATCAAAACCAAACGTAAATTACACACATACCACATCTCAACCTCGTTTTACCCCGACTCCCAAAGATACTTCATTCACCATCATAAAATCACTCTGCTCAACCATCTCAACCTCACCCCCCCAACCTAATCCAAAGGAATCAAACTCATCAGACACCCAACTCTATTATTTTATTTAATATTGAAGTTAAGCGCCAAATAAAGATTTGTTAAGTTGGGAAAAGTGAAACAGCATGAAAGAGGCGGAGGAATACCAAAAGACTACCGGAGGTGCTGGGATTCGACAAGGTAGCAACTCTCCAACCACTGAACTACCCCACCTACTCTCTGCAAGGAAAGCAGGCTCCCCTATCATAGCTCTCCCCAGCCCCCCCAAAAGTGTTACTCTCCCCTCTGGTTACCTGCCAGGATGTCCGGCTGAGCGAAGATGGACACCTGTCGTTCCGCATCCTTCTGGGTGAGGATCCGGACAGTATTATCCATCCCGGTCTGATTGTCCGTAAGGGTTGGTGGGGGGGTCGTGGACGGCATAGGTCCCGGACTTTCTTCGAAGGTGGGCTTGTGTTTCTCCTCAAGAATCTGTTAAAAAAAGAAGACATAAATTACCAGGCAATGGCTTCGCTACTAAAATTAAAATTTAAAATCTAGAAAAAAGCAGCCATGGTTAAATTTTTATAAAATTCTGAACTTCTCCAATTATAATAATTTTAAAAAGGAAAAATAAACTAAATTTTTCCCCTTTCAAAATATAGTTGTAAAAAATTCACAAAATTTCGATACTTATATTTATTTCTGAACTTCACCATTTTGTTTTTTGATATTATAAGAGAATTATTAGAAATAACTTTGATAATAAAAACATAAGTCATAACCAAACTAAGATGAAATTATTATTAAAATACTAAAAAAAAATCCCCTTCTTAAATTATAGAGTTAGTGATGATGATGATAAAGGTCGGGCATTTGCTTAGCGTCAAAAGACGCTATCCTTCAAGCAAAACAAGGTCTGCTAACCAAAAAGTCGCGTGCTCTCACTTATTCTGATTTATTATCTTATGACCTTCAAAACTATCAATAATTCCCGGACTAACCTTGGAAGGACCTTGTTAATTCTATCATTCGAAAGAGAATGTAAAGCAACATAGGGATTTCAAATTTCGTTAGAACCTGCCGAATAGTTATGATGTTATTACCAAAGTAAAATAATTGCCGGGCTAACCTTGGGAGGAACATGGCAATTATATCATTCGAAAGAGAATGTTAAGCAATATAAGGATTTCAAATTTCGTTAAAAGCGGCAAATTATGTAGTTACAATGTTATTACACACACAAAAAAAGCAAAACGGGGAACGACTAGACTCACTCGCGACTAAAAACAAGAGTACAAAATTTGGAACTTTTGCTAATTTCAGGTAAAATACAGGTTCGAGGATCAACGATGAACTTCTATCCTTCAATCAGGTACCACCAACGATGATGAAGGGGGGGAATAGATCCCCCCAGCCACAGGACTTAGGATTACTGAGGTCTAGCAGCCATGCTAGTCTCGTTCAATTTTTTTTTTAATCTTCTCTTAGCACCACAGTGAATGGAAATATCAAGTTGGAAAGAAAGTAATGTCCGATTTTAGGGTAAATATTAAAAATGGAAAAAAATTATTATGGAAATATTTAATTATAAACATAACCCCTATTGCTTACTAGAACCTCGTTCCATGATGTTTTTTCATTTTTAATATATACCGGTTCTAGTAAGCAATAGGGGTTATGTTTATAATTAAATATTTCCATAATATTTTTTTTCCATCTTTAATATTTACCCTAAAATCGGACATTACTTTCTTTCCAACTTGATATTTCCATTCACTGTGGTGCTAAGAGAAGAGTAAAAAAAAAAAATGAACGAGACTAGCATGGCTGCTAGACCTCAGTATGGCAACAAGCTTAGAAATACCAAATTTGAAAAATTCTTTAGATTTTTATGCAAAATATGAATCCAACTTGTTGTTAACCTCTTCTCTTGATGTCACTAAGACCATTCAAATGGTTCTGTAATCCCATAAGCAAGTGATAATAAGAAGGAACAAGGTCAGGAGAATATGAGCTGTGTGAGGACTGGCATCATCGTGATGGAGGATGACACCTTCGGTCCAAAGCGGCTTTCAAACAACAAAGTTGATTAGTTAAAAGATTATCATTAATTATTTTTATAGTTTGTAATGGACAATTCCTTCAATATCTCACCAGACACTCAACATTATCTTTTTTGGATGAAGGCGACGTGGGATCACATAGATAACCAGCACTCTGTTGGAGCGTAGTAGCTAAGCCTCCTTTGGTGTCGTCCTCCTTTTGGGGGGGCAACTTCAGAACCCGACCTCACGCCACCTTCAAGGGTGTTGCCTCCTGTGCCACTAACGAATCGTTGGAGGCGCGCGGCCGTTCCGCCTTACGAGAAGCGATCATGCTGGGGGAAGGTGGGGGAGCCCTCGTTTTAGCCGAAGCTTAGTGTGAAACTCTTGCGCCGCTCTCTCTAACAAGGAAGCGCCCGGAGTGGGTCGAGAACTCGCAGAGGGGTTCCGAATGGGCGCGGAAACTACCGTGTTCGTAAGCCTGGATGGGCCAGGAGCAGAGTGTCTTTCTCAACTTTGAGGCATAGGACGTCCTGGGCAGCGCCGGTCGCGCCAGGACCAAGTCCTTAGCCTCGCGAAATGAGAGACGATCCTAGGCCTGAACGGGCAGGATTTCCTTCTCAGGGAGATACGCACCACATTGCTTCGAAAGCGGGGTGCGGCTTTCCGCAATTGACACACTTGGCCACACACGATTTAGACTTATCGTGTACTGCCTTGGAGCAACTAACTTACGCAGAGTTCGGGTAACCCCGACTTTGCACGTCGACAGGAGAGATTCAGATGGCCGAAGCAGTGGCATTAGTAACACCTCCGCGCGGCAGTAGCACGAATGGCTTCACGTGGTAGGAAGCAAAGAATTTTGTCTAGAGGCGCTTTTTAGAGGAGGGGAAATTGGGAAGAAAAGTGAATTTAACTGCGAGAAGGACTCAACTGAATAGGTTAAGGAGGGAAGGAAGGAAGAAACGCGCTGGGAGGAGGGGTAGTTAAACTAAGAGGAGCGGGATAGCAGTTATGGCGTTGGAAGGTTTTAATATCCATGGACTCTAAAATACGAAGGAAAATCTCATTGTTACATTGTTTGAGGATTTTAAAGTTTTCAGGAACGACATCTGTTTTGCAGTGTATAATGTGAGATCTTATGGCTGATGTTTCCTTATGGTTCAAAGGTTTGCCGGTCCTACTACCGATGCCTAAGAGAGGACACCCCCTGGCCTCCAGAGAACGAACGGTGCTGCCTAAATACGGGCCTCGATTACAGCGAGAACAAATGAAATGATATCCCAGGCAACATCGCAAGTTCCCAGGGAATGTGTCCTCGACATGCAAGTTTGAGGCAATGGATAAATTATTGTTGAAAATGATTTTAAATTGAATTTGGGTGAAATATTAATGTAGTCGTCTCTCGCAGTTCAACCCGCTAGGTTGCGCTACTACTTTCTTCTCAATTCCACCTCACGCCATTCAAATAATGATCAGATCTAATTTGATTTTACTTTATGTTAATACGCAATGTTATATTTGAATTTTTATTGATAATTATCTCACTTTGTCAGGCCTGAAGATAGGCCTGGAAGAGGTACCCTCCCCCACCATTAGGACAAATGCGCACAAAAAGAACCGATAGTCGAAGGTACAAACACGAATCCTCTCGTGTGAAGAGGAGTAATTCAGGCATCCCTCCAAGATCATCATTTTACCCCACCACCACACACCACCTTTCCTATAAACAACGAGGTGATTTCCGCCAAAAACCTTTAAAGCGTCATCTAAAGTGGTGAATTTGGGGTAGTGACAAAGAGTGGAAGGAACATAGTGCGTGGCCAAACGACGAGACTAGTTCGTAGGCGCTTGAGAGGAAATTGGTAGGTTGTTGGGAGGAAATTGGTAGGTTGTTGGGAGGAAATTGGTAGGCGCTTGAGAGGAAATTGATAGGTGGTTGGGGGAAATTGGTAGGCGCTTGGGAGTAAATTGGTAGGTGGTTGGGAGGAAATTGGTAGGTGCTTGGGAGGAAATTGTTAGGCGCTTGGGAGGAAATTGGTAGGCGCTTGGGAGAAAATTGGTAGGTTGTTGGGAGGAAATTGGTAGGTGGTTGGGAGGAAATTGATAGGCGCTTGGGAGGAAATTGGTAGGTTGTTAGCAGGAAATTGACAGGTGCTTGGGTAGAAATTCGTAGGCGCATGGGAGGAAATTGGTAGGTGGTTGGGAGGAAATTGGTAGGCGCTTGGGAGGAAATTGTTAGGTGGTTGGGAGGAAATTGGTAGGTGCATGGGAGGAAATTGGTAGGTGCTTGGGAGGAAATTTGTAGGCGCTTGGCAGGAAATTGTTAGGTGGTTGGGAGGAAATTTTTAGGCCCTTGGGAGGAAATTGTTAGGTGGTTGAGAGGAAATTGATAGGCGCTTGGGAGGAAATTGGTAGGTTGTTGGGAGGAAATTGGTAGGTTGTTAGCAGGAAATTGGTAGGTGGTAGGGAGGAAATTGATAGGTGCTTGGGTGGAAATTGGTAGGTGGTTGGGAGAAATTGGTAGGTGCTTGGAAGGAAATTGATAGGCGCTTGGGAGGAAATTGATAGGCGCTTGGGAGGAAATTGTTAGGTGGTTGAGAGGAAATTGATAGGCGCTTGTGAGCAAATTGGTAGGTGGTTGGGAGGAAATTGGTAGGTGGTTGAGAGGAAATTGATAGGCGCTTGTGAGCAAATTGGTAGGTGGTTGGGAGGAAATTGGTAGGCGCTTGGAAGGAAATTTGTAGGTGGTTGGGAGGAAACTGGTAGGCACTTGGGAAGAAAATGTGAGGCGCTAGGAAGGAAATTGGGGTGCGTTTGGGAGGAACATGAGGAGGCGCTTGGTCCTGGAAAGCAATTTTGTCGACATCAAAAGTCCCCAAATTTGAACACGTAAAGTGGACGGGTTGAAAAAAAAGAGGGGTGGGAGAAAGCGCCCTCGCCACTTTCCCTCGAGATTCACCCACCGGGACAGAATCCGGCCCGCCTTTTACTGAGGCGCTCAGTGAACCCGCTTCAATCCCCGCCGTTCCTTTCGAAGGGAATCGAATCCCATTCGCCTCAACTCGATTAATTAACCTGTAAAATGATGGGAAAATATTCTTCAGGTGCCGCAAACCCATGACTTTGCACTGCATCGCCACAGAGAGGAGTGTTTATTTCCCTAGTGGGGAACAGGGCCAGAGTCAGACGAATTCGACCGAGTCCCAATATACGTAACGAGGTGGATCGGGAAAAAGGGCAGATGTAGGAATGGGGGGAAAAGGGGCGGGAAGCTTCGCAGCCAATAGCCCTCTCCTCACCCCATTATTGCGACCGCCTTAGGGGCTCGTAAAATCTTAATATGCGGGAAAATGGGTGAAGCCGACCAAGCATTAAGTTGAGGGTGAATATAGTGTGCGTACATGCACGCGTACGCAATCGTGTGAACTCAGTGTACGTCACTATAGGTACGCAGATCTGCGCATCGCTATGGATGTAAGGGCGTATCCACTGGGAAGAGGGGACTACGCCCTTTCGATAATCAAAGGGAAATTATAATTAGAGAGAATATTATTATTACTCCTCCTAATAATAATATTAAAATGCCAATCAACGAGGGTAAGGTCGCAAAAGAGGGAGTATAGAAAAACTAAGTTAATGATGCTGGAGCTATGTCAATCTCAGATCTTTCGAGAAAATTGGGCGCGAACGGATCTTATCGCCGTCATAATTGGATAAGAAAGACAAAACAAACGAGGACATTGACCACAGAAAATGAAAAAAATCCTCTGGATGCGTGATTGAAGAGCAAAGTGAACAAATTTTTTTTTATTCTAAAGGGGAGACTGGAGAGGAAAGCGTATTTCAAAACATGTACAAAGAATCGTGGATTCAAACGTGCGACCTCAAAAGCCACAGGGTGTCGCAAAGAGATGGAGGAGAATCGCAGTTAACTTAAGTTTCCACTCGGTTGGGACGTAGCCAATGCCTGTGTAGCTCCGTTATTATTTAGGGATGACATGTTTTGTTAACAATTAAGGGACGCCAACTCGAACAACGACGACCAAAACACACATGTAACTGTATGCTCAAGTGCAAGCTTAACTTTACACGCACACACGCACAAAAAAAAAACCTTGGTAAAACGCGAGTAAAAAAAACCCCGAGCTCACGAAGAGAAGCAAACAAACCCCTCGCTCTAAACAGAGCCAAATTCATCGTACAAAAATGTTATACAACTGTAAAGCAGGCCAATCCATCCCCCCCCCCCTGGACCTAACAAAATACCGAACATATACCTAACAAACGTTGGATCAAGAGGCACTCACACAAATTTTTAATCTATCTACCACAACTATTCCAAACGTCAAGAACTATGCCCCAAAACCCATCCTTGACCCAAACAAAGCACCCACTGACCTCGCGCGATACAGCCGAATCCCCTTCCCTTAAACCCCTGCTAAAATAAAGGAACATTTAGAAATCAACAGAATGAACTTCCCCATGTAACTAAATACTGCTCAACACAGACCGCGCCCTCTGGAAAAACACATTAGTTACTTACACAAGCACAAAAGGGCTTCCATGAACTAGAACCACCAAACAGATCAGTTATGTCACCATGGGATATAAAAGCCTTCGGCACAGTAGCCATGCGCGCACTGATCAAAAGATTCAACACTTGACACCACTACAAAAATTGGCAGACCAACTTTCTGCAGACCCACAAATGCACTGCGTCATGACATTACGAACACAGGGTTCTTTCTGCACTCGACCCTAAAATTACACATTTTCGCAGGTCGAGCACAATGATGCATCGCCGGATACAAATTCTAGATGCAACAAAACCTAATGACCTTGAAAATCTTGCCATTTGCGTCACATCCCTCACCAAAGAGTACAACATTTCAGCACAACCTAGCCAATGCATCCAAGATCGACACCAAGAGGAATCCTAGAATCCCGAAACCAAGCCCTCTCCCCTCCCATCACGAACAAAACAATCTACACACTCGCATAATAAAACAGACCATCTGATCTCACCGTCCAACAAATATTTTCACACGCCACACGCGGGTCGCCCTGGCAAAGCTCCGATGCGGTAACCAACCAAAACAAAACGCCTTACCGACCTAATCAACACTAAAAGACCCATAATGACCTAAATATGGCGGGTACACGGAGTTTTGATACTACTACTACTACTACTACAAAAAAACCCTGTAAAAACCAGACGTTTGCTCTAATTCGCAATTTCTATTTCAATTTACAAATTTGTTATTGAAGGCTTTTAATCCCCCCCCTCCGGGATTTGGATAGGTTTATTTATTGTGTTAACCTAGTGTGCCTTTTAGATGTTTGCTCACCCCACCCCCTTCCTTTTAAACTGAGTGAATCGTTGGTTGAAAAAAAATCCCTCAATGGAGGACACTCAACATCTCTTACAATTTCAACGCCGGAGGTGGGGGGAGTCCTCTGCAAATAAGGACACCAAATGGGAGTCGCATCTCTGGCAGACTTTTTCCCGACCCCGCTCATTTTAAACCCAAGAAACTCGTTCCATAAAAACCCACCAACCTAAATCAACTCAATAGGGAAGGGAGTGAGGAGTGCTAATTACCATCGAAAATTAAATTATTTACCCCTCTAAAGAAGAGAAATGAGAAAATAAAATTGTTATCATTCAAATTGAGTTAAAATGAAAGGAAAATTTTTGTCTTGATATTTAAGTGAAATAAATGTCTTGGGGTGACTGATTAAAAAACAATTTTAATGGACTTCTCTTTTAAAAGGGCTTAATTTAATAGAAAATAAAAAATAAGATAGAAACAGGGGTTGCACTAAGAACGATAACATCCAAGGATCTGATACAAGTCAAGAAATCAGGACGCGAGATTTGCTAAAGTGTTAAAGAGGCAAATAAACTAGAAACAGTGTCTTAGAAGTTATATTTTGATAGTGGAGAGGTCGATCAACCCTTATAAAGTTACGAGAAGTCAATATTTCAACCCGATTTAGCAACGCTAGTCTTATTAATCATGGCCAAGTTCCGATTGTTTACGATTCGGTTATTATTATTTACATAATCGAGCTATTTAACGTGTTGGGGAGGTTAGATTTGGTTAATTTAGGTTTGTTAGCCTTATATAATGATTATAAGATCTTTGCATTTTCTTAATTACGCAGAAAGATTCTAAAAATGAAAATTTGTGTTTATCGCGAAACCATCTTTAAATTCTACTAGACGGCCTAATTTACGCTCGCTCGTTTGAAGATAGCGAACCAAGGTTAAGGTTAATATTAGTTATTTCTTTGTAATATGTTATCTGTTGCCTCTCTACTAGCGCCACATTTACTCACCCTACTGAAGAAGCCGTATAAAATAGCGCCAAATACTCTTATTAACAATTAGCCGAGATTTTTCTTACCTTTGGGGAAGGGCGGGTGTGTTGGACTCATCCGCACTTCCTCACAAAGAGTTGCATCGAGATAACACAAAGAATATGACTACTCAAAAGACACTTAACCACACCGAGGAAGAACTACAGGGTGCGGGGGGTAATTCGTTCTAGTTGGTAACTCTTAATTCCGCGCATGTTTGTTGTCTGGCGTCGGTTCTCTTCACCCCCATCATAGTAGACTCTGTTATGCATCTTCTGTGAAGGAAGCAATATCAAATCTCCCGAGTGAGTGGGTGTCAATCTGAAGACGGTACAGAGGATCCGGGAAGAGTTGGATGAGTGAGGCTGTTATTACACGCGTACGAGGGTTCGGAAACCTCACTCTAAGCGTTCTGATACAGAAAGAACCCCAGAATAGATGTAGGCCGCCATCCTTGAGAACAATCGCGAGTCAATGAGGTTCATCGCCAGGGACAAATGAGACTCATGAGACAGGTAGTGAATGAAGACACACCCGCCACTACTCATTATTCAAGATAAGAAAGGGTCAGTTTATGTCGCGGAAGATGAAAGGACCACCGGAAGGAACGTTGCTGAGAGGCTTCTGAACAAACTTGGCACGCTTCGATTCGTCAGACGAGAGGAATTTCTGCCAAGACCAGGCGGTGAACTCTCACTTGCTGTGTCCTCCAAAGGTGTACCGAGAGTCATGAAGACCAAGTTCCCGGTCCACATCACGGTGTTTGGAGGAAGGGGGGGTCAGTCAGTAGCGAGGGACACGTTATTCCTCCGTTCATCTTCCCGGATGGCCTCAGACTCAAAACGGAGGGCTGCATCAAGTGCCTGGAGGAAGAGATGGTGTTGCCCTGGCCGCTGGAAGAGGTGAGTACGTATGCCACACAGACAGGAAGGCCCAGTCTTGGCTGTCAGACAATTTCTTTGACCACTTCACCAAAACATCTGGCCTACCAACCCCCTGGACTATTATGTGTGGGGCATGGTTGAGAGAGAGAGTAACAAGGAGTAACAAGGGAAGTAAGTACCCTAGGAGACCTTACGGTCCATTCAAAGAGGGTACCTTTGGACTAGCAATTGAGCGGGCACATGGCTGCTCAATTGTTTTGCGTCCATAAACGGCCACTTTTCAAGACTTTGTCTAGTCTTGACTTGAACTGGTCAACAGATTCACTGTTGACAACTTCCACTGGAAGTGCGTTCCACTTACCGCAGATACTGTAGGTGAAAAAGTTTCCACACAGATTGCGGTTGTAACGCTTCAGTTCAAGTTTGAAGCCGTGATTGCGCGTTCTGTTCTCACTCAGTGTGAAAATATCCCGGTAGTCAACATTGTCGAACCCTCGAAGTATTTTGAAGACTTCGATGAGCTGACCACGCAGTCTACGGGTTTCCAGTGAGAACAGATCTAACTCCCTTAGTCTATCCTCATAACTTTTATGTCGGATAGAGGGAATCAGCTTGGTTGCCCTGGCTTGTACGCGTTCCAATCTCGCGATGTCCTTTCGCAATGAAGGACTCCAAAATTGTACGGCATACTCCAGGTGCGGTCGGACAAGTGAGTTGTACAGGCACAGTACAATCTCCTGGTTCCGATAACCAAACTGGCGCTTAATATAGCCTAGCATCCTTTGGGCCTTTTTCTCCGCCTCAATGCACTGTTTCGAGAACTTGAGGTCACTAGTGATTGTTACACCCAAGTCCTTCTCAGTGTCACTCGATTCAAGAGCAGTGCCCTTAAGGATATACTGAGATTGGGGGTTTCTGTGGCCGATATGCATCACTTTGCATTTGCCCACGTTAAAAGGCATTTGCCACGTGTCCGACCACTCCCCAATCTTCCCAAGATCTTCCTGCAGGCGGGCAGTATTTCCATCCTTTGCAACGTTCATACCAAGCTTGGTATCGTCGGCAAATTTGGAAATCTTGGCAACCATGTCACCGTCCATGTCGTTGACGTAGATGATAAATAGTAGTGGTCCCAGGACAGAACCTTGAGGCACCCCGCTAGTAACGGGCACCCACTCAGAAGACTGTCCATTTACCACCACCCGTTGCCGTCTGCCACTTAGCCAGTTCTCGATCCAGCCGGCTACCTTTCCGTCTATGCCAAGCGCTCGCACTTTCCGGAGAAGGCGGCGGTGTGGTACCTTATCAAAGGCTTTCTGAAAGTCTAGGTACACCACATCCACCGCCTTGTCCCGATCGTGCTCACTGAAAACGAAGTGGAAGAATTCCACAAGGTTCGTCAGGCATGACCGTTGCCTTCGGAAGCCGTGCTGGGAACTCCTCAGTAGCAGGTTTGACTCTAAATACGACGTCACTTTGTCCACCATGATGCTTTCCATGAGTTTACCGACTATCGAAGTGAGACTGATAGGTCGGTAGTTCGACGGTTGGTTACGGTCTCGTTTCTTGAAGATCACCTCCGCCTCACGCCAGTCTCCTTGAATGCATTTGGTCCAGATTAACATGTTAAAGATAGCGCACAGATGTCGTGATACTTCATCGCACACTTCCTTCAACACTTTAGGTAGAAACCCTTCCGGTCCAGGGGACTTATTCGTCTTTAGGTCAGCGATCTTTTTCTTTATTTCTCCTTCGGTGAAGTCCATTGCCTCCAGCTTTTCCCCCGAGTAGGAATCCGTCGGCTGGGGAATGGGACCACACTCTTCAGTAAACACTGAAGAGAAGTAGTCGTTGAGGAGTTTAGCATTTTCTGCATCTGAATGCTTTAATGTCCCCTCCTCATTCCTCAAAGGGCCAATCGTTCGACGAAATGGTTTACGGCTGTTCACATATCCAAAAAATTCCTTGGGATTCTCTTTACAGAGTCTCGCCACTCGGAGTTCCTCAGAACGCTTAGCCGCCCTTATGCTGGACTTCACTCTCCTGGCTAGCCTCCGGTACTCGTCAAAGTCACCCGAGATCTTCGATTGCCGGTACACATTTCTCTTCTCCCTAAGCAGTTGCCCGATTTCTCGATTAAACCACTTTGGTTGAACAGAGGACCGACGGGGGCATTTCAGAGGGATAAAACGCGATTGAAGACTCATGAATGTGGTTTTGAAACTGTTCCAAGTCTTCAACAGCCTCGCACTCTTCTAGCCTCGCGTCAGTCAGTCCCGCGCGTAGACCTGCAAAGTCTGCTCTTCTCAAATCGAGTTTCCCTGATTTACTAGTTGCCGGCTCTGCCTTGGGGACTTTGACTACAAATCTAATTAGTCGGTGGTCACTGCCACCGAGCTCTTCGCCAACAGAGAGGTCCTCAACGATGTCATCCTCAGAGGTGAAAACCAAGTCGAGGATATTGTCTCCTCTCGTTGGCTCTCTCACCCATTGAGTCAGGAACTCATTGTTCGTGAACTCCAGGAGTAGTGCGTTCTCGCTACAGGGTTCTCTGGTTTTCCAGTCAACTTGTGTGTTGAAATCACCCATGACGATACACACTCTGTCTTCGACAAGTTCTCCTAGTAGCTGGTACAGATCTCTGTCCTTTTCAACGAGTTGGGCAGGAGGTCTATAAAGCACCAGGGTCCTGTATTTGGCAGGACCTATCTCTAAGTCAACACCTAGTAGTTCATGGTCGGATACGATGTTGCAATCCGTCGAGTTGAGAGTATCCTTGACATACAACATCACACCGTCACCCTCTCTGTCTGGCCTATCTTTCTGGAAGAGCTGGTAACCGGGAATCGTGAATTCACCTTCAAAATCTCGGCTTGAGGTTTTAATGCACGTCTCCGTTATGGCCACCATCTCAGGTTCCTCTGTTGCTACGAGGCCACGGAGCTCAAAGAAACTTATTCCTGATTGACCTCGCGTTGAACAGAAGAACTTCTAGGGAGTCCCCCAGTGTAGGACTCCCTACGCTCTTCCGTTTCCCGGCTTCTTTTGTGTGGCAGTACCCCTCTTTGCCACATCTAAGAACGTCGTTGCAGGAGTGACACGGGCATACTGTCTTATGTCCGCCTTCACTCTGGGTCGGACGCTCCTCTGCGTCCGCTCTACGACATCCTGGATTAAGTTACAGAGTACAGCCTTTCCCTTGAGTGAAAGGTGCACTCCGTCCCTTTGGTAAACGTCGTTTCGACTGTAAAAGGTGCGGTAAGGGTCCAGAAAGAAGACCCCTTGCGACGTACAGAGGTCGGACAGGCGCTGGTTCAGGGTCACGTTCCTAGAGTGAGCTGTCCGGCTAGGACCTCTTCTTGGGAGCATCCCTACAACGACCCGTTTGCGAGTTCTCAATCCACAGTCGTCCACAGCTCCCATGACCGTGTTGAGAATTTTCTCGCTGGGGCCTACTTTGCCTCCTCGGAGGTAGAGGTCATTCCCACTCACCATCAGGGCAACGACTGAATTCTCGGAGATCTGAGATTTCTCAGCCTCTACCCTGATGTGGTAGTCTTCCCGTCCTGGCTGGCAGCTTACCTCCACACTAGTGCGAAGGCGGGCCGCTAGCAGGGGTTGCAAACCTTGTGCTTGGGAATCGCCCACAAGGGTAACCCTCGGACATTTCCGTGCAGAGGTTTGAGGCTTTCCTTGCGGAAGCGAACTCTTGGTTCCCTCTCTCTTCTCCATCTTATTTTTCTTGTTCTTCTTTTTCTCATTCATCTCTTCCCCCTTATCTTCCTTTGTTACATACTCTTCTGTTTTTCTCTTTTCTTCCTCTGCTTCAACTTTCTCTTTTTCAGTTTCTACTTTATCTTCGGTTTCAACTTTCCCTTCTTCCTGTTTCTTTCTCTTCTTTTTCTTTTTCTTTGAGGGTTTATCCATAGCATGCGGACCTAGCTCTGGGGGTAATACTGCAGATGCAGTGTTTAGTACAGGGCTTGACGTTAGCTCTGCTATTCTGACCTCAAGCCTGCGAATCAGTCCAGCGTGTTCTAATTCGAGGCTGCTTATTTTTTCCTTCAACTTCCTGGATCTTTCATCGGAAACCCTGCATGTTTCCTTAAGCTCCTTGATTTGGCCGTTTAAAATACAGTCGGTGCAGGAACTGGTTGGGTGGCATTTCGAAAAACACCCCTCCGGAAAGTCCACGCACCACTTATCTATGTGGCATATTGCGCACGTGTATTTTAGAGCTCCTGGTCCTTTCTTGCCGGTCATTTTGAACACTTTCTCTCTTTCAATACTTTGCGACCAATCAATGATAAAAAAGGGGGGTTGGTGAGTTCTCCCCGCGTGAGTCGCTCCCGCCTATTGATCGGAGTCGTTTCGTAGTCTTCCAGAAGGCACGCTCCATGTGCTGCTGTTCGTCCGACCGAGTCGTCAAGCCTCGGCGTGCCGTGGCTCCCAACCAAGCAGCACAGACGGTCCCCGAAGTGGCCATCGATTTGTTACCAGGTGAACAACAACGAAGCACGCCCATTACTAAACTCCTACTACTAGTTCCCTTCACAACGGCCAGGATCTCGGAGCAGCGTTCAATGGATATCCCGCCCCACCAAGAGACTCGACCCAAGGCTTTTTATTGGCCTGGCAACCAACCTGGAAACAAAGGGCCGTCACCTCGGACCGATGCTACCAGAGGCACCCGTCAACGGGCACTGGGAACGGTCAATAATTACGCGCCAGGGAAGGGGTTAACGGGGCACTACCCTCATCCCATTCATCGTGCCCCAACGCCTAGGACACCTCTAGTCCTAGTCTCTCGCAACCAGTGAGCGTCGATTGGCGTTGTTTATAGAGGTTCCAAAGCCTCTCTTCTGACGCGTGAGGTAGCTGCCAGGTCCTTATATGTAGATAGAGGGAAAAAAGGGAAAGAGTGACATGATAGGAGTAGTCTTTTTTTTTGTTTGTTTTCTTTTTGTATAAGTGGGAGAGAGGGGATGAAAGTAAAAAAGGAGAATGATAGAGTAGAAAAAGGAAGGAATGACGAACTAAGTCTGGAATCTCGTTTTCGACCAAATCGACAAGGGAAGCCCTACCAGGGGTACCCAGAAGAGGTACCCCCGCCGACATAGCTCAAAAAGTCAAAGGTACACACAAGCTCTCTTCCCGCGACAATTCCAATCAATTCTGCAACTCAAGAATTCTTCCATGACGCATCTTGAAATGCTATGACATGGCTTGACCTAATTTACGCTCGCGCATTTTTTTAATGCTGATATTAATTTTTATTTTCCTAACAACGATGTAGAAGGTGAGAGGTCAAGGGTATTTAAGCAGTTTAGTAACACGATCTGTTGGCGATTTGGGGAGTTAATCTGTAGAATTATCAAAACTTGTAGCAGAATAAGGTCGATGGGTGACCACGTGCCCTTCTGTACCCACGTGGTCCTGAGATCACTGCATGGAGCTTTGAAAGCATGGCTGAACCAGGGTGAGGGTGCAGCCTACGCCGTTATCACACCCCAGCTCTATTTGCTTACGGACCGATTTTATCGTCTCCCATGGCCACCTTTCAGCCAACATCCCTGCTTTATGTCATAAGATCGAAGTCCGTTGAACATTCCACGCCAACGTTATCATAAATATCCCCAAAGCCACCTCGCCAGGCGTCTATATAATCCTTCGACTCAGTTTAGTAAGCAGCACTAATAGACTTCCCACCTACGATGGTGAAGGAGCTGAAGGACTCTCGCCTCCCCCCATCAGCGACTTCAATTCGAGGACGAAGGCTAAATCGACATCCGTGAACTCTGCCATAGTCAATCGGCGAGTATCTGACGAGGATTCCCATCTCTGAAGGCCATCTACGAGTGCTCCCTCGTCTGAAGCGAGAGGTAACCCGACTTCCCCCTTCGCAGTCATAGTATCCCAACTGGCCCCTTTTCTGCAACGAGCACGTAAGCAATTGTAACCGTTGCCGCCTGCAGATTGATATAGAATCTGGCTTACCCAATCGATCCATTCTTTAAATCCCCCTTTAAATCACCGACCTGAATCCGACCTCCTTAATCCCCTAATTAACCCACCTGTATCTCGCGTAGACATTTAACTCTGTGTGCGACCATTCCCTTCAAACCCAATATTTGTGTATATTTAAATATTATTTTGTTGCTAGTAAAGATATATTTTCGTCATTGTCTTTCTTTTGCGACCCCAACGCACACCAGCTACCTGTTAATCTTTGGCCAACTTGCACTCTGAAATATTTGTTTTAAAAATGACCCCGCAAAGTTAATAATAAACCATCCCCATTCACTAACGGTTTTTAACCAACTTCGGCCCAAAGCCCCCAAAGTACGTACGTATATATATATATATATATATATATATATATATATATATATATATATATATATATATATATATATATATATATATAGAGAGAGAGAGAGAGAGAGAGAGAGAGAGAGAGAGAGAGAGAGAGAGAGAGAGAGAGAGAGAGAGAGAGAGAGAGAGAGAGAGAGAGAGAGAGAGAGAGAGAGA